>CM023450.1:181095826-181208326 GCA_013339765.2 Haemaphysalis longicornis
AACACGGACGAATACGGCACCCAGCTGTTCCACAAAGAGCAAGGCGATGCCAACAATGCCAAGACTGGATCCTACGGTTATAGGGACGCCAACGGGCTGTACCGTGTCGTCAAATACGTGGCCGACGAGAACGGCTTCCGGGCCACCATCGACACCAACGAACCTGGAACCCTGCCGGGAGCGAGCGCTGACGCCGTGTTCAACGCCAATCCTGTCGCCGCCCCAGGCGCGGGCCATTCGGGCAGTTACGCCGCCGCGGGGGGACAACAAGCAGCGTACGGAGGCTACGCTGCTGGGGGCTATGGTTCGAGCGGGCCCTGGGCTGGATGAATGGTTTTCGTTATTTACAGGTACATTTATAAATGTAAGAGCGACGCACCGGTGTACACAATGCTAACGGAAGCGGTGTGAAAACTGCGGAGAACGATGGTTAATAGTCAAATAAACAAATATGAATTGAAAATTCGAGATTCATTTTTTGTTGTATCGTATTCACGGACAGCTTGGTGTTGCAGGTAGAGAGACCAGCGATAAACCAGCGTTTAGAGAAACACATAGGTAACTCTTCGCTGGATTTTGCGTCCCGTGGCTTGATATTGACTGTATTGTCCGCTCCCAGGAGCATCTCGCGTGGGAAAATCACTATTATAAAAATGATTTGATACGCCTAAACAACTGACACTGTAAAGGCGTAAATTATGGGGCTCCACGTTCTTCAATAATTTTGAAACGGAAGCCTTCAGCCAACCGTAACGGCTGAAATGCCTTTAGCGTGAAAGAAGAGGTTATATTGCAAAGACATGAGTGGCACGCCTTAGTAAAACTGGCATTTTTGATGCAGATTACCTTGTTTATAAAGTTTACCTTCAATTTTTTTACAGACACGTGCACAAAACGACAGAAAATGGAAAAGTATCTTTTATTGGACATAATAAACACTGAACACATGGCTTACGGGACGGGAAGTATTAGTTCCTGTGATCGTATTCATGACAAGGATTCAGCATTCATGTATATTATGGAAAGCAGTCCTGTCATAACAGCAGTCACTCTTTGTTATGTAAAGGCTTACAGGACGCACAATTTGAAATACGGCACGAATTAAGCACTTTTCAAGAGCCCGGTGAAACGATTTCATAGCCGGTGCAATTCGTTCCATGATGGATTTGAACACTTTGAAAATGCTTTCCCAGAAGTCTTGAATGTGGTTTTAACTTGGTGGGAAATGTTGCCGCGCCTAGAGTTCCGCCTGATGACTTCTGCTGGCTAGTATTTGTAGCACGATCATCTTAAAAACGTAATATTGCCCCAAGAAGAATGTAGTTCTTTCCATGGCTAACTGAGAAATGTCTATTCACGGAATGCTCGCTACTTTGCAGAAAAGTAGGAGTAAAAAGAAAAGCATGACTGGGGTCACAACTTCATTATAACTAAAATGCGTTCAATCTGTTAATTATCTGCAATTCAAAGGGCGATATTTTCGCCCCTGTTAAGTCGAACTGCAACAGTTGCCCTCTTTATAGCCTATGCAACGAAATATTGAAGAACAGGTAAAAAAGGCTTTTTCTCCCAGTGTCTTTTATGCGAACGACTTGAAGACTTGTAGTCCTATGACTGTGGCATGAGATTTAAGGTAATTAACGTCATTGCACCCGGCTCTCCTCCCAACTCATGTCGGACCTAATTTATGTTAACAATGAGCTCGACTGCGCATCGCTTTCCCCCCCAATTTTGGCGGGGACGTGCAGGGCAGAATTCAGCTCATTGATATTTTATTCTGATTCTTGTTTAATGGCGTGATGCTATTAAAATGTTGTGTTTGTGTCTTCAATGCAATTCAGAACGAAATAAGGAGGGGCAAATTCAAAAGATCGTTCATCACCCTTCGCCATGGCTCGCCTCATCACTTCTGCCACCACGTTACATTAAAACGCAGGTGAGTCTTTATGGGTCGAAATTCATATCTCTAAAACTGAAAAACTTCCAGTTGGTGTTTTTTACGTTCCTCCTGATGTAGTTCCTGACGCGTTCAATAAGTTAGTCTCCTCCATTGAACAGGTGCTCACTAATTGCGACCTCAAGGTCCTCCTCCTTGGAGATTTTAACGCCCCTGGCGTTCAGTGGAGCCACCTCACCTGTTCCCACTACAACCACCACTTTCAACAGAAGGGTAATAGGTTACTAGATTTTTCGTCTTTCACTTCCATGGCACAGCGTAATCACATAAAAAACTGCAGTGGAAACATTCTGGACCTGTGCTTTTCAAACTTCGATGGCGTTAATGTGTCGCGCTCTGATTGTGCTTTAGTAATACCCGACAAATATCATCCTCCTCTTTCTATTTCCTGTTGCCTTCCTACAATGCTCCACCGTTCTGTAATTTCAAGCAATGCGGAACCTCGCTACGCTTTCGCCCGGGGAGATTACGTTGGGCTGTATGGCTACTTTTCTGCTGCCCCTTGGTCAACAGTCATTGACCACTCTGATGTCAATGAACTAGTTGACAGTTTTACTGAGATTGTGCTTTTGGGTATGAAGAAATACATCCCGCAATATTTACCAAAGAAGTTCAAGTTCCCACACTGGTTTTCTTCTGAATTGCGGGATGCCCTGAAACTCAAAGAACGTGCGCACAGAAAGATGAAGCGCTCTGGTGCGAATCAGTTCGCTCAAGAGTTCCGGCGCCTACGTGCCCTATGCAAAATATTGCACAAGCGTGATCATGCTTCAGTAGAAGCTAAAGCAACTCATCAGCCGGGAGCCTTCTGGAAGTACATTCATTCTAGATCTAGTACAACGAAAGAATCTATTCGTCTACTGGATTCCAACGGCGATGAGGTTGCAGATGCGGCCGACTGCTTTGCTCGTCTGTTTTCTTCTTTGTTTGGGCTTAGCGGCGGTAGTGATGACGGCAGCGTCTCTTGTCACCAGGACGGTAACTCCGCTTGTTTCTAATTGGATGAGAACATCGTGCGGACCAGCATCAAGCGGCTAAAGCCCTCGTTTTCTTCTGGGCCAGATGGTATTCCTGCTGCAATTCTAAAAACGTATGCAAATATATTTGTTCCTGTGTTCACCTCAATATTTAATAACTGTTTCCGGTCTGGCACGTACCCTCGCTCACGGAAAATCTGTCGTGTATTCCCTGTTTTCAAGTCAGGCCCAAAAACCGACCCCATGAACTATAGGCCAGTGTCGCTTCTTTGTTCTGCCTCTAAAATATTCGAGTTATCTCTTCATACGGTCTTGTCTTTCTCACTTAAAAACGTCCTCATTCCTAATCAACATGGCTTCATGCGTGGTCGCTCAACTTCCACAAACCTCGCATGCTTCATGGAGCAGGCTGTCCCAGCAGTCGTTGGTAGAAGCCAGCTTGATGCGGTCTACTGTGACATGAGCAAGGCCTTTGATGTAGTCAACCACTCGTTATTGCTTGCCAAGCTCATTCTGTTAGATGTTCACGCTTTCTTTAGTGGGTCTTATACGTTGCTATCTCCAGGAGCGATATTGCTATGTAAGTGTTAATGGTCAAACATCATTTAGGTACAAAGCAACCAGTGGTGTACCCCAGGGCTCCGTTCTCGGCCCCCTTCTTTTTTCCATTTTCATTAACGATGTTGCTTCTGCCATTCAAAATTCTTCTTTTTTGTTGTATGCTGATGATATGAAAATCTTCAGAGAAGTGCGTAATGTTCAGGACTGTAATTCTCTTCAGGCTGATATCGTGTCATTCCATCGTTGGTGCACCAAAAACGACTTAATTTTGAACCCTCAAAAACGAAAGTTGTTTCCTATAGTAGAAAAACTCAACAGCTGCAATACTCCTATAAAATAGCAAGCACTGCACTGCCGAGGGTGACCGAAATTCGGGACTTGGGAGTACTATTTGATTCTTCTCTGACTTTCTCTTCCCACGTTACACAAATTACCGGACGCTCTCTTCGATGTCTAGGTGCTGTTTGCAGGTATTCTAGAGAGTTTAAAAGTCCTCTTCCTTTCTTAAAGTTGTATTCGGCTCTCTGCTTACCTCTTCTTGAATACGGTTCTGTTGTTTGGAATGGAACTTGCAAGTCCAATAGTGACCGCATCGAAAGGGTTGAAATAAGTTGCTTTCTATGTTAAGGCACCGTTTCCGTCATGTACAAGAAGACGCAAACGGCAGCATGTCTTGTCTCAAAAGTATTCCTTCCCTTTGGTGTCGACGAATGAGAGCTAACATTATCTAACTTCTTCATGGTGATATTTTGTGTGATGCCTTGGTTGCACTTATCAATGTCAACTTGCCGAACAAACTTTTTCGAAGATTTCGAAATTTCAGAACAGATACTTTAAGTAGACGACGCTCGTCCATCTGCAGAATACAATGTGCATATAATGAATATTCCGATCGTCTTGATATATTCCAGAGCTCTTTGTCTTTGTTCTCTAATGAATTGAAAACTGTTGTAGCTTAAGTGCCTTTATGTCATTTATGTGCCGTATTTCTGTTCCGTATTTATTTTATGCAAATCATCATCTTGCTTGTTTGTTTTCACTTTTCCTGATTTTGTGTTGCTTGAATTTCTGTCGGTTTAAGTGTCAGTGCTTGTAATGCTGAACTTCGTTTTTACATTTTGAAACTTCCTAACATTTTGTTACAAAACCTTTGTTTTATGTGTATAATCTATCTCCGTCATGTTCATTGAGTATTTGCTTGTGTATTTTCAATTTTTCACGTGCCTTCAACGTTTTTGCTGGCCGGGTGTCATGGCTTCTAACACTAGGCTTCCTTTTTTTTGCTGTTTTGCTTTCTGGGATCTCTGTAACTATTTTTACCTTATTGTTTCTTTCTTATATATATTTTTTTCTGTGCTGTGTTGTCTTGATTTTAGTTTGTTTTTATGAATGCTTGTATATGGTGTACCAGTACTAAGACACTAGGGTTGTTCCTGGGCACCAAAAATAAAGGTTGATTGATTGATTGATTGATTATTATTTATTGTTATTATTATTAGCAAAATAGCAAAATAGCAATAGCAAAATAGCAATAATAGCAAAAAGTGGACCAGGAAACATGATACCTTTTGCAACCCCAATTGTCTGCGTGTCTTGTGCCCTGTGAGCCGACTGCAATGCACGTACAATCGGTACTCGGATTACCTTGATATATTTAATGATTGCCCTACTCTGTTTCGCAAACATGTCTGTGAGTTTGTACTGGCGTAACTGCCAACTTTTCTTATTCTGCATTTGTCTTTTATCCTTGAGTTCATGCACTTAAATGACTTTCATTCCGTAACTTCAACATAAGCTATCCTTTCGTTTTTTTTTGTATTTTGTATTTTATTTTGTTTTTGAAAGATGTGTACATTATGTTTCGTGTGTTTCTGTTTCCGGGCGCCAGCACAAAGGCCGACCCCGGCTGTTCCTGGGCACGCAAATAAATGATTGATTGATTGATTGATTGATTGATTATTATTATTGCTGGGCGCCATCTTGCGGCAAGATGGCGCCCAGCAAGGGCATATGCTCTTGTGTTTTTTACGGTAAGCAAAAGAACACAATCCACTTTATTCCGATCCAATCCAAATCCAAACCAATCCAATCCAAGCCAAGCCAAGCCAAGCCAATCCAATCGAATCCAATCCAATGCCCCTCGCGAGAGAGTGTTATAGCGCCGAAATCGCGCCACCACACGAACGCGTGATGTTGACGTCACGATCACGCCACAGATGTTAGCGACCGGAGCGCGCGCGAACGACAAATTTGGCCCATCTCCCCGCGAGAGGGACTCGAGTAAATTCGTTGCATAGGGGGTGGGTGTATTGCGTTAACGTTTAGTGTTTGCGGAGTTGGTGCTAGTGAATGCGTTGTATCAGCAGCTTCTTGACGTAGTTTGAAGAGTCAAGGAAATTTCGTCATTCTTGCGTGTTTCGCTTTGTTTAGAAAGCAAGAAACGCAACTGCTTGTGGAGTTCTTAACTAAACTAACTAACTAACTAACTGACTGACTGACTGACTGACTGACTGACTGACTGACTGACTGCAACGGCTTACTTGCACGAATGCTTTGCTCTGTGGACAGCCAATGCACTCGCCATTTGTACAAGTGCGGCTCGCACACACACAGCTAGCTGGCGCCGCATCTTTTCAAAGTGCTACGAGTTGTGCCGCGCCTCCTCCAGATGGCGCCACGGGTCCCGCGACCGAGAAAAGACGCAGTGAAACATCCCCCTCGCGAGGGGCACGTTTAAATGCAGAGCATTTCCGGGGGCACACGACGTTAAGTAGTCTGCGTTACGTTAATGTTGTTGCACTTGTGGCAACTGCTGACGAGAGAGCTTCGAGACGAGAGCCCTTATATCGTTGACTCATTCAAATTACTGCTGACGAGCGCTCTCTCGTCAGCAGTAATTAGAATGAGTCAACGATATAAGGCGCGTTCGTAGCGTCCCTTCTGTGTCGGCTTTGTGGCGCAGTGGGTAGAGCACCATGTACATTGCGTTCCGCCCGCAGGGTCGAGGGATCGTAACCGGGCGCCGGATAGTATTTTTTTTTATATAGTAGGGACAACGACGGTGCGGACTACGGACGTCAACGCGGGTGACATCGTGAGTTACTGAAATGCTCTGCATTTAAAACGTTTCAGAGCGGATGTTTTGTAATTTGAGTCCACGTCACACCATAAACAATGCTATTACTATAAACAATTACTACAAACAACAATTGCTGTCAAAAATAGTCGTACTGTTGCAAAATGACCAACTTTACGAATTAGCCTGGTGACTGCGGAAGACAGCGCGGGTCCAGTATCATGGTATGCAGCTGAAAAGCCTTGAACCACGCCTGCTTACAGGATCGTGCTTTAGTCCTAGTGCATTAGACGGTTTTTATCCCATAAAATATGTGGTAGCGCTTCTGCTTCATTCGAGCTGAAAACAACTCGTCTAATGATGGTTTTTTTTCTGACGTGTTCTGTTGACTTACAGCGTTGGTTGTCAGCCTCATAAAACTACGGCATCTGTTGCCTGGAATGAATCCACAAACTGAATTTGGGATGCGTCCACCCAGTACGCAGGTTTGCGTTATGGTGCCACGAACTATTTTGCTCCGGCCCAAGACCATTCCCCTGAATCCAAAACGCTGTTCATATTCATGATACCGCGATAGCAGTTTTTTACTTTCCGGGGATCAAGTGGGCATGACTCGCCCGGGAAGTGCGATAATACCCATCTTTTGAGAACAATCGCAGCCCTAATTTGTGCTTTGGGCTTCTGACACTTTTTTCTTGTTTTTTGCCCTTGCCTTTTGTCCTTTTTGTACTATGAAATGCTGTACCCACCGCCTCTGTAACGCCCTACGGGCCCTGAGGGTGTTCTAGTAAACAAATAAATAATACCCGCAGATATCTGGTTCAATGACTTACCTGTGAAGATTTCTAAATCGTGCACCATTTTAATTGTTCAAGTTTCTCTGCTCATTAAAGAAAGTAAGGTTTCAGATTTGCTATTTTTATAAGTTTATGCCATGCCAAACGGGGTGATCTTATACTGCCTTGTAGATACTGCGCTTAGATACCAAGTCTGCGACTGCTGTGGCGGCACCTGCTCGCCGACTGTTTAATTTTCCCAAGCCTAGTAATCACGCAGTGGTCTGGCGCTTGTTAGGAAAGCAGCCCGAGAAATACAAAAAGCGTGCGCGGAAGTAACACCGCCCCACCCTGCGGTCCCGTCACGTCGGTGGTGTCGCAAGTACCGCTCTTGCTTGCGACCGTCAACAACTTGAGAAGCTCCACTAGAACACTCCAGAAGCTCGCTAATTGTGGCGACCTCAGCAAGCTCTTAACACTGCTTTGTGTAATCCGCCTTTCTCTAAATGCCTGTGTGCACTTTCTTAGTGCCCACATGAGAATTTTCACAGCGCACGTATTGGTCCCCGCGGCCACTTTCTGACGCGGGGAGTGATGTGGCCGACAACTTGGGTCGCATCTAAGAAGACATTTGTCGAATTTACCCGCAAAACGCTTGCCTCAAATAAGGGGAGCGCGAAATATCTTAACTCTTTATTTTATTTTTTCCCTTCACTTACAATTGGGTGAGGTACACTTCAGTCGGAATTTTCGCTCGTTAGGCTCGGCATTATCTAGCATGAAGGGAGGAAGGAGCAAAACAAGGCAAGAATTTCAACGTGGCAACCACCCAGCTTGCTGCCCTGCTCGTGTGCTCGCTGCCCTGCAGACAATAAAAAAAAGAAACCAGAGAAGGAAAGGAGAAAGGCAGGAGTAGAGCGTACACATGTATGATCAGTCCTAGGGCACTAAACGTTCGAGTTCAATGATTACCACTGGAATCTTTTGATCTAAACTCGTGTGTTCAAGTAAGCCGCTAGAAGGAAGCACATCAGCGGCCACGAAGGTGAGACGAACTTCTGTGTAGCAGAATTGTTGAAATATCGTTTCTCGCCTGTGTTCTCCAACCAGGCAATCAGCAACAAGCTCTTTTTTATTATTTGGCATTGATGATTGAAATCGTACAGACAGTTGACGCGTTTAAAATAGTCTTTGTGCCGAATTATTTCTAGGGATCGAATGTTTGCCCCAGAAAGAGGGTGATCCTACGGTCCGCTCTAACATTACATATGGTGCGCAAGTAGCGTCGTTGTAATACAAGTGGAGAGACCAAGGTCCGAGACGTCGCTTGGTGCGGTGGGGGTTTTATTCAGAATATGGCGATGTGAAAAACGCAAAGCAGCTCGAGCGAGAGCTGCTGGCTCCCATACGGGCACGAATGATGATGACTTCATTGCGATCATGATCATTCATAACGTTTCAAGATGTTCCCCGCCCACAAAGAAGCCGTTGTCAGTCCGGGTCCAGTAACTACGTTATTTATATTTGTTCCCGTCAGATTCGGCGAGGCGGTCAGACAGGCAGACTACCATAGGTGCCGTCTTTTCAACACACACCGAGGATGACAGTGCGGCCATCGCTTCCAAACTAAATACGAAGCCTGCCTTCGACGGTCTGGTAATATGATAAAAGTTCCTCATGATTTTTCACTGCGGCCTGAAAAGAGTGTCTTGAAGGCTCCAGCTTTATTATCTGGTTGTACATGGTGCTGTTTTCCCTGCGAATTCGCAGATGCGGCGCCGCTCGTGCACAAAAACAACCCTTTTTTGTTTACTGCGGCGAAGTGCCAAATGTTTGAACAGTCGAGCAACCCCCGCAAACGCCGCTCGAGCGGCGTAGAGGGGCCGGACCTGCGGCCAATAGCAACACAGCTACGTGAACGCCACGGCATCACTATATCCTTGCTTAGCAAACAGATGGCATTTCTTGTATAAGCACGGCATAATCGCGAGCGCACCAAAGCAAACGCACCGGCGTTCACAACACCATGTCGCGCTCCGTTTTCATCGAATGCTTAGTCAATGTCCGCGCAAGTTGCGGACATCACAGCAGGGAAGTACAGAAGAACTCAAGAAGAACCGTCCGAGGTATACCAAAATGGTCTAGGCATGCACAACAAGCGAACCTAGGGTTGCTTGCTTTGTTGGTCTTGTCTGCTATGTGTGGGCATATTGATTCATAACCATCGATTCTTATATGAAACCGCAAAAAACTCATTATTACTGCAATACTTCGAAACAACTTGCCCGGAAAGTACAATAAAACTTATCGTTTAAAATCAGAACAAGCTTCGCTTGTGGCGCACTTAATTTGGTTTGCAAACAATGTGGCTTTGAAATGCGAAAACTGCGACTTTTGCTGGCCATGTAGACAATATTTCCTGGCATTTAGAACTTCCCAAGTGCGAATGTTTGTTTCACCGAGTTCGCAGACGGAAAACACACCATGTGGAACGGGCTTTTCTCACGATCTGCACTCTCGTAATTTTATTGTCGTTGTCAGAAGCCTTCTGGTTCTTCGAACGGTGTCTGCCGCTTGCTACTTTCTTTAGACGGCGTCGTGTTCACGCAACGGCAACGTTCCTAGGATATATTTAAAACACCAGGATCTCGCTCTTCAGTGTGTGTGCATCGCACGTCTGCTAGGTGCAGAAATTTGTGTCCAATGTTGCCCTTTCAAAATTGCTGGTGGTAGATGCGTGATCACATACTCGAGACATCCCCTACACAAAGATTGTGTCGGCGTTCGGGAGTAGATGAGTAGCCTGTCTTGCTTGCGGTTATCTCGGCGGATTCTTAGAGCACACATGAGAACGAGGACAACTATTGTTTGAAGTTCAGCCGCAGTCAACCAAGCGGTCGCATTCTCATGTTCTGTTTGCGCTACGAATTGTGACGGAAGCGACGGCTGTGGCAAGAAGTCTTGTTCATCGCAGTCTGGAAACCACACTGTCTCAAAATCAGTATTTGTCTGTCAATGTAAAAAAATCCATGGAGCTTGTATGTATGTATGTATTTATTCAACTATAGAAAGAAAGGGAGGTCCACCAGCAGGCGTAAATAGTCTCGCCTAGGTGCGGACACCAGAACCGCCTGCTGGTGTAGGGAAGGTGGGATAGGGAGGAAAGAATGCATAGGAATAGGGGGATAGGTTAGAGGGCTTACATCAATCACATATAACGCATAGGCAAGATTAAGAAAGAAAATATATACAACAAATAGGTGAAAGAAAAAAACGAAAAAAAATTATTTTCCCGATAATCGGCCGCTGTTGTGGGGTGTAAGATATTTTGCTTTTCAATCGATACAATATTCGGCATATGACATGAGCTATTTAGACTTCATATCCATCGTTGGTAACGAATTCCTCGTCTGAGAAATCGATGTCAATTAGCAGTTCAATTGCCTCTGTCAATTATCTCAATTCAACTTCATGTTTCCGTAATTGGCTCAGAAAGCTCGTCGAAACAGCGCTTACACCACTGATCGTTACGTACGGGGCCCGTAAAAAATAAATAAAACACGTTCTAGTGAATTTACAAAAATTTCTTCTTTCAGAAACTGCATGGTGGGCGCTTAAAGCAGTGCTTCCTAATTTAAAAGGCTTTCTGTAAATCGGTAATGGCTGCGATGAAGACCGTAAGACATCAATTTTGTGATATGCACAAATCCTTGTTCCAATTACTTATCACAGCACCTCAACACGTCTAATCTTGCTTCTGCGTGTTTGTAGAGTCGTCGAGCGTTTGTTCGCGTTTTTTCTAGAACTTTTAGGTGCAGACCACTTCATGGGCTCGCCTTGCTTTCGTAGCTCGCTAACGGTCGATGTCAAGCGACTACCGGAATCAGGTGCCGCAGCGAGATCACGGACCACAGTGCAGTCTTCTGTACGGGGTCAGGGAATCACGCCGAGGCTTTGAAATCCACGCGGTTTAAATAGTTATAACCTTTGAAAACTCGTGAACCACTGCCGCTTGTCAATAATATCCCCGTTGTTTAACGCAAAGAAAACTGCAGGTATATTTCAGGCAAAATCTGTTTATATAACCGGCAGCCACGCATTCATTTAGTTAGGAACGCTCGTTGGGTTCGTTTTTACGATAGTAAGCGAAAAAAAAAAGCCCGCGTAAAGAAAGAAAGTGGCGCATTTGAAATGGCCGCAGAAAGGCTTCAGCCGCGCAAGAAAAAAATAGCGCATTCGAAACTATGCAGAAAAGCTCCACCCGCAAGAAAAAAATTACGCGTTAGAAATGACGCAAAACAGCTCCAGAATACGAAATTAAAGCAAGCACAAAAAGAATAGAGCTTCCTCTCGCGCTGTTTCAGGCAGGGGGCGCGCAATCACTGCGAAGGCGGGAAATTTTAATAGCATAATAATCAAGAGAGGATTGAGACGGGGCAGCGAAGAGCGTGATGGGTGTTAGCAGTTAGCGGATAACGGTACCACCACCCATCATGGCGAATCACTGCTCCGAATTTCCGACAGCATTCACATTGAGTAGAACGGCTTTAATTGTCTTTAGTTCGTTAAGACGCAACATAAACAGAGGAATACTCTGTTTTTGGTGGAGAGGTAGAGCATCGTCTATCGCGTGAGCAGCTTCGTCATTCACGCCACCTTATGGCTAGGATCTTGGCGCCAGTCTCTCTCTTTTCTGTGCTAGTGTTCGTCACTGTAAGAAAATCTTTAATATATCCTGCCTGGTCAACGACTGCAATAGAGGCCGGGTCCCTATCGTAGGAGGCGGTGTCCGTGTCGACAATGTTAACGTGTGTCGGCGACTCTGATTTGTTTTGTCTCCTTGTAGAGGTCGGGGTCTGTGTTTCGTGGTGGAAGACACATTCTCAATTTTATTCTCATCCTCATACTGATGTCATCCTTGTAGTGGATGTTACATATTTCGGCGGGGGGTGCCTGCCTTTGAAGTTGGTGTCTGTCCGTTTAGATTTTATGCAGCCGGTCTTTCTGGGAGATATGCAGGGCTTCTCGAATTTCATCGAATGTGGTGGATATTTCAAGCTTTAGAAGCTTTTCGTTGGCTCTATAGCAAAGCAGCCCGAGGACCGTTTTATAGGCTGTGCGTAGTGTGCAGCTGGCTTGTTTCCCCTCTTGCTTGTTAAGGGAGCGACGGGACAGGATATGCGACCAGGCTGAGTACAACGGCTTTTTTTATTCGGAGTGTGTCTTCACCTTCCAAGCCAGCTTTCCTTTTTGTAATTCTTCTTCTCGGTCTTTCTATTTACAAAGTCGATTGTTTAAGTTTCTAGAGGCTGATCTTGGTTCTGCCATTACTCTAAAGAATCATTCCGAGGACTCGTATATTACCTTTCTAAGACGTATAATTATTCCCCGTTTTGGTGGTGATCGGTTCTAGACGGTTGTAACGCCCGGTATGTATTCGTAGGATTTCAGATTTGTTAGGCGCGCATTGCGGCCATTTGCGACTGCACGTTTTTGAACCCATGTCACTGCTTCTTGCAGGGCCTCACCTTTTAGGCCGAGAGACTCTTTGGTGTCCCATATTTTAATGTCGTCGGCATAGATGGTGTGACCGAATCGTGGGACTTCCTTAAGCTTTCATGCAATTTTCCCCGCAGTGAGTGCCGGAAAACTACTTCACCAACTCATATACACATGCACGCCGTCGCTTTGACATCCATGATGTGCAAGTTGCGTTCTAGTTGCGGAGCTAATTTGTGAGCAAGGCTAAAACGGGAGCTAGTTGGTTAAACATGTTCTTGAACCGCGCTGTATTAAAGCTTGAACAGACGGAGCTTAAACAGCCCACAAAGACGAAACAGTGTGACTATCCCGAAATTACAATTCATGACAAATCTGGCCTTACTCATATTTTAGTGAAACATTCCTCATAGAACACAGGAAAAACTCTTTTCTCTCAGATGTTCAAAGCTGTTTTATGTTCAAAGCGGAAAAAGACATGACGCAAGAGGTAAACAGCACGAGCTCTTAACTATGAATTTACTCCATGTAGCTCAGCTTTCCGTGCTGATGAAGTTCAAGAGTGTCTTCTGTTGCTCATAAAATAGGTTCTGTAGGAAGAAATACGGCACAGTCATCAGTACCGTATCATTATTGTCCCAGATAACGACCTGCAATGACCAGATAACTATCTGCATTATCCAAGAAAATGATATGAGTTGGGTCAAGGAGCGCTCCAATATTATAGCAACACGTCGCAGTAATTCCATCGTGGCTACAGCTGGTATGCCGCCCTTGGCAACATATTGCTACCTTGTTTATCATTTGAGGATAACCGCTTAATTATAGATCACGCGCCCCGGCCGCTGGCACAACGGCCTAATTGGTTACGAACCTGGAGGCACGCATGTCTTATCGAAGTGCGAGATTCCTTTGTGGCGAATGGGCCGCTGTAAACCAGTACCTTCAATGAATACATGCCGTGCTACGATTATAAAATAACTTCCTTTGCTCTGCAAGGCTACGAATCCCCAACCAAGAAGAAAAATAAAGTTCCAGATTGTATTTCGCTTTCCGCAAGTAAAACAAATGAAATATTCAGCGCTTGTTCACTGAAATGAAAGTGCAGCGATTTATACAAAAAGATATTTTACAGTATGAATGGTCAACT
Organism: Haemaphysalis longicornis; assembly: GCA_013339765.2. Classification (NCBI taxonomy): domain Eukaryota; kingdom Metazoa; phylum Arthropoda; class Arachnida; order Ixodida; family Ixodidae; genus Haemaphysalis; species Haemaphysalis longicornis. Next base: position 181,109,823 of record CM023450.1, read on the forward strand.
AAGCGTAAAAATAATCTTTGATGCAGAGCTGAATAATCGTTACCTTATCGTTACGCTTCCCCTGACTTGTCTTTATCACCTTAGCCAGGCCTTCCGTTGGGATAGGCTGCAATTTTGTCTTTCAGGGGTCAAGTATTTTCTTTTATAATTCTTGGACCCTGGCAGCGTGGTTCCGCTTGTTGCTTCATGGTGTCTCCATGTGAAACGCAAGAAAAAACGGCCGTCACGCAACTTCGTGGGCGGCGCGGAAGCCGCGGAAAGCGTGAGGTTGCCAGCGACGTCATAAGAGGCCCTCGCCCTGCGTGAAACCCAAAGGGCGAGAAGACTACGTTCTTCTATTTCAAATTAGAGCAGCGTTGTTGCGTACATTCACATAACGTGTATATAAGCAGAGAGCTGGGGGTAGAAGACCACTTACCTTCAGCGAGTCGTTTGTACGCTTCGAGACACCCGAGGAATACACATTGCCATCACGATGATCTCCAAGGTAGGAAACGTGTGGCATTGGTGGTGGTCATCGCCGAGGAAAAAACGTTTTACCTTGAATGATTTTTGTACGGGCGTTTACGGGCACACCCCATCACATCGCATTGCCGTAAGCAATCAATGAGGAGGGTGGGCGAATGTTCATTCCGCGCCGCCTTTCATCTTTTGCAGATATTATAAACTCGTTGTTCTAGGGGAGGTTTTAGCTCGTAAATGGCGATACTTTATCGGTTTTTTGTTTGTACGTGAGAGCCGAAGTAAAAACGAACAGCTCTCTGCGCAAGGAAACCATGTTGATGGATTATCCCTGTCAAATAAGTGTTCAGAACTAACGGAGCACAGATAACAGAAATCTGAGGTTCGTTTGTTGATATTATGCGTTTCCAGCAATTGCATGCGTACTGCTACCGCTTTTTCTCCAAGAGATGAGGCGGATATATTGAAAACATCTTAGCCCCGTTCTGCTTAACCAAAGAATAAAGAGCGCTTTTGATTCCGTTAGTTATAGGGCTCTTGGCCATAGTATGACAAAAGTTAGCGCTGAAGTCCCGCAGACCTTGTGACGGAACTCATATTTTTACGTAACTACTGCGACTCAATGGGCTAGGTTGTGGTCAACTGCAAACAATCGCTGAGTTAGGCTATTTTTACAACTGAAAAGTTCTACTTTTTCACGTCTCGCAAAGGCTTTCCTCGTTCTCTCTCTGGCCGTCATCGCCCGTGCTGGTGGTCGCTTTGGGGGAGCCCATCACGGAAGCGGGGCGTTTGGAGGTGCCGGATTCCAAGGCCCGGGGTATGGTTCTGCTGCAGCGGCAGGGTCGTACGGAGCTGGCGAGTCTTACGTAAGTTGTGATATTTTTGTGCATAAGACGCAAGGGATACACAGGGCACCAAAATATATTACGTGGCTATCGTTCACAACTTCAATGTCCTCAATTTTATATTAAATTTAAAGGAGTGTTTTTGTTGATGTTGGTGCTGCAGGTTATAGTATTATTTAGTTGTATTCCCCATTTTTTGCACTATGACTGAATAAAAGTTAATATTTCATTAAGTTTTCTCAGATCCTCTGCATTGTGTAAACGCTGTATATACGACACAATCATCTCTGGTAATTCCTGTAGTAACACTTGAGTCAATTGTAGAATTGATGTCAGTTCTGTGACCTATAATTAAAAAATATTTAACATAGATTAGGAAACGACATGGTAGGTGAAGTGCAATAATATAAGTTTCTCGGGCAGATGGTTAGTGCTGACCCCCTACCACGAGAGAGAAACTCGACGCAGAACAGGTATGGGTTTGGGAGTACTCGGCAAGAACTCAAATAATAAATAGTAACCTACCTCTATCACTCCAACGCAAATTGTGCAATCAATGCGCACTGCCGGTGATAACATATAGAGATGAAAGTTGGCCCCTTACTAAACAAATGGAAAGCAAACTTAGATATGCTGAACGGGCCGGAAAGTATAATGATAGGAATAACACTGAGGGGCCGGAAACGAGCTACCTGTATCAGAGAACAAACTAGAGTAATAGATATCATAGTTCAAATAAAAAAAAAGAAACGGACTGGGGTGACCATGTAGTCAGAAGAAATCACAAGCGGTGGACCACCGGAAATACAGAGTGGATACCAAGAGATGCGTATAGAAAATGGGGAAGGTAAATTACACGATGGGGGGATAGAATAAGAAAATTCTCGGGCAAAGATGGGACTGGAGCAACGGAGAACACGGACGGTAGGAGGTCAATGGGGGAGGCCCGCAGCTGGTGGTGATAATAATGAGAGCTTATTGCCGTGAAAGTAAGAACTACAAATCTAGAACAATAAAATCCCTCTACCATCGCGGACAATGATATGAATTACCTGTTAGAAATGTCTGATCTGTTCACATTATGCGAATTCCTACGGCTCATTCAAACCTTTTATACATATACATACTAGTCGTACCGCTGATAAGGCTTTCGCCTTTGTTCCAAAACATGTATGATTGCAACCATGTTCTAAATGAACAACTCTTAACTTTACTCTGTTACAAGACTACTGTTACCGACCATTTCAGCCAGGTTGGCGTGTAATATGTTCACAGTTAATGGTAGAATTCATATTTTCTTCCCAAAAACTGGCGCCAAATGACACCACCTTATTTTCGCTATCACGGCCATCACTGATGCCACTCATTTTAAAATGAGACGTTTGTAACGCCGTTTTTCGGTCACATGTTTTGTAATTCCTTTCTCTGATTTTTGCTTTTGGAATGGTCTATTCGAAACAATATGTGCCCCACCACTCCTTTGTATCATTTCCCCTAGTATTAGAGAAAATTTCAATTAATAAATAAACCCATGACGAGATCATGACCGTTGTGCGTATTTATAACACGGTTTCAACTGCGCAAGAAAAGTAACTTGACAAACCTGAAGAACAGACTGGACCACAGGAATGGAGTCGTGGTCCGTTCCGTTCTTCCCCTACGTCCAATATCTTTTCTTGCGCCGTTAAAACTGTTCTCTAAGCACCAACTATCCCAGCAATGCACTTTACCCAACTATGAGCTATACATTAGGTTCAATAACCCTGCTTAAAGCTGCGTGGTTATCATCATTGCCTCTTTTATTTCCGTTACTATCTTTGTTAGCCGCCACAGCCATACAGCTTCGGCTACGACAACACGGACGAGTATGGCACCCAGCAGTTCCACAAAGAACAAGGTGACGCGAACAACGCCAAGACAGGATCGTACGGCTACCGGGACGCCAACGGTCTGTACCGCATCGTCAAATACGTGGCCGACGAAAACGGTTTTCGGGCCACCATCGACACCAACGAACCTGGAACCCTGCCGGGAGCCAGCGCCGACGCCGTGTTCAACGCCAATCCCGTCACCGCCCAATCCGCAGGCCAGTCAGGCAATTACGCCGCTGCGGGGGGACAAGCGGCGTATGGAGGCTACGCTTTCAGGGGGCTACGGTTCGAGCGGGCCCTGGGCTGGGTAAACATTGTGTATTTGTAGATAAATTTCTTGTGTTCACAGCAGGGCAATGGCGCACCTTGAAAACGCTCATTGGGCCTGTAAAGTGCGAAGAGCCGTAGTTAATATTCAAATAAAATCGTGTCAAGAGAATAATTTGTCTGTCGTTATTACTTTTTTACTTGTTCGAAGTGTTCGCTGCTGCACATCAGTGACGTGTGTTAATGTAGCATTACAGAAGGACGTTTTATACTTGTGGTACACGGCAGTTTCAAAGGTCTTCCTAAGGCCCTTGAACCAATTGTCTATCGAGGGCACCACTTAAAATACATAGGACGCACTTGCAGTTCAGCGTTCAACTGTCAATCGCAAGTTACCGTGTAGCACAAGCATTAATCACCACCTCGGATGGACGTTGCTTATATTATGCTCATATTGATATTATTCTGCATCTTCCAAACCACCTTTTCTCTTGTAGACCATCTGTACAAATCTGTTTAAGCCCACCATGGCCGCTATGTGGCTTTGCGCTGCTTACTACTACCGGGATCGGATCCGGCGGGGAACGGCCCCGCAGGTTGAGGATAAAAGCGAAAACGTCCTTGTGCTCAGATGTTCGCATATGTTGAATATATCCAAGTAATCAAAATCAACCCCAAGCGACGCAGTATGGCTTAACTCATACGGCAAATGTAGATTCGACGCATGAAACTCCCCGTTCTTAAAATCGGTGATTTGATTCAGCAAATCAAAAATGTGAAGCCATTACATTTATTGGCCCAGTTTTCTTCTACCTTTTTAATAAAAGCACAGCACGAACGGTTTATAAGGTTTTGTTCATTACGATCTCTTTTGAAGTAGATATCGCTGATTAGGACAGCATTGATGCACGTTGATATCGTTACTATTTTAGCCACGCATAAATGCCGTTTCACAGGCATCCGGAAAGCATATGGACTTTATCGCAATCAAAACAACTCAGGCCTTACTGGTAAAGCGTGAGTGCTCATTTTAAGTTAACGCAAAACTTTTAGTTCAAACTGCATGAATAGTTTGCTCTTATACCCTAAATAATAAAATGCAGTGGTCTAGTCAGGCACATAGTTCTCTTACAGTAGCTTATTTTAAAAAATTACACCATCTTCCCGTGGGGAACCGTGATGAGGATGCGAAGCATCGTGGCGGTTCCGTGTGGTTCCATTGTGCTACCGTTATGTTGAGTGATCTGGTTTTTACTAGCGCCGGAGGGATTCGCGTCCGGGTCACAACCGGTGGCAAAGGCATGCAAGTGCTGTTGTGTTACGGTGAGTAGGCGGTGGTATCGAGCGCCGAAACTCGTCCATCATGTCTTGTCGATGTTGTCTCTGGGGTAGAATCGGTACTCTCCGTCAGCTTGGTGAGGTAAAGGTTGTTGACATTGGCGCCCGGCTGAGAGCAATGTACACGCCCTCCTCTTCGCAGCTTTGTCTTCTCGTTCTTCTTCTTCTTCGGCGGTTCCCTTCGGGAAGATGACGACGGTGGTTGAACGCGAACCTATCTCGTGATGGATTCTTTGGTTGGCCAATCCCTAAGGGCATCCTGCCACAATCAGCATCAGAGGCGCTGCGGACGGGGCTGGTTGAGCTGCAAGGCGCGTGGCGCTTCCCGCCACAGCTTTCCGACGGGAATTCAGCATCCCCCTCTAAAGTTTTCAGTTCGTCGTTTCCGTTGACGTTCAGCTTCGCGTGCCTTCGTTGTATCAGTAGCTTCTTGACGTAGTTTTAATGAGTCAAGGACATAAGGCGCGTTCGTAGCACTTGCTCCTGTCCCGGATTTGTAGCGTAGTGGGAAGAGCACCGCACACCTTCCGCTGCGGCCAGATAGTCGTGGGATAGAAACCGGGCACTGCTAACTATTTCTTTTTTTATAGTGTAGTATCGCGGAGCTGTGGGTGTAAGGAAGAGAGTTCGCATGCGCAGTGAGCGTGTGGACGGCGCCGCCATCAACGACGCAGGACCAGGCGAGCCTAAGAAATGTTCCGCATTTAAAATAACAGCGAACCGACGAAATTATAGTATTAGGAAGCGGTAATTCGTACGAATGAAGCAGCCTAGTGCTGGAATGGCATGTAGAAGCTATACTATAGAAATATAGGATCGATAAAATAGCCGTAGCTATCGTCATAAAGCGGTTACTAGAAACATTACTACGGCTCAGCACGACACAAGCGGCAGGAAACATGACAGACGATGAAGCCGTATTTAGTAAACAGGATGATGAGATCAACGTACGAGCGGCTATGCCAGCTCGAGCGATGTGTGTGTAGAATAGACTGCTGCATCGTCATCGGTGGTGAAAGCTCCTGGCCCTACGCGCTGCCGTCTACTTCCTGTGCTTCTAATAACGATAAGTTGCATCAGGGCTGGCCGCCGAGAATACTCTGCAATTTTCAATAGTTCGTTGGGGATGCTACGCTACCATTTCGTTGTTTTTTCACCCATACCCAGCGTAGTGCAAAGCACCTGAACATTTCGTCTTAATAGCAGATACGCCATGCCCCTACCTCCCCAAAACTCTATTTTTGATGCAGGTGTGCATGCAACCCGAATAATTAGATCTGATACAGTTGCCGCTAGTTTGATCACTAAGGCTTTTGACTTTACGCGTGGATACAGGATCGCCAGTTTTGTAATTGCTTTTTTTTAACGACTCTTTTCTTCTAAGGGATGTTTACACCTGTCGTTAATCACTTCGGTGATATCTTATTTTTACTATACGAGAGGTCCACAATTCAATTTATTGATTTAATTGTAGGCTTTCAACGCCTACGCAACGCAGGCGGAGAGGCGCGCCGTAGTAAAGGGCTGCGGATTCATTTTGACCACCTGGGGATCTTTAACTAGCGCCAAAATCTCGTACACATGGGCTTTTTACTTTTTGCCTCCATCAGACAAGCGGCCGCCGCGGCCGGGAATCGAGTCCGCTCCCTCGAGCTCAGCAGCGCAACGCTTTAGGCACTGAGCCACGTGGCGGGTTAGTTCCACAATTCGTTAGGTTCGCTTCCTTCATCGCATATTTCTCTTGTAATGTAAGATCCCGACTTAATATATTTACACCATTTATCCGCGTTTTTTCTTTCTCTACTGCGTTATCTCGGAAGCTTTTTTTCCCTCTCTTCTCACCTGCATTCCCGCCGCCAGCCCTTGAGAGAGAAACGGGGAGGGTGAGGGATATTAACACAGAGGTAGAAAGAGGGAGAGAGAAAGAGAGAAAAGACTTTTTCATCACAGCGAGCAAGTTTGGCGCTATATGGCAGGGGCAGCCGTCTGTTTTAGGGTTCTCTTAGTCCGATAGGCCAAGCTCCTGGCAGGCCACTCGTGTTGTGCTTGAATGTACGAGCTTCTCGGCTCGTCCAGCTGCTGCTCGTAAGCAGGGTGATCAAGGCAAGGTTTACCGTTAGCTGAGTAGCACCTTGAAATTCCGGCGGAAATCTTTGGTTTTCTTCCAAACAAACTTTAATAAATAGCTTACTCTTTTTGTGTTACAGTTTGCAGACTTGTACAAAATACTGCTGCTTTCAATTACGGCCAACTGTTTTATTGGCGGTGTTCATTAGGTTAACGTGGGTTTACGCACCTTTTCATTGAGGACATCTTCATAAGCACCGGACAGCGCCCAGTGGGACGACCGGAGCCTGCAACACCAAGCGCTACCTTCGGCAGATATGTACGACAGCGGGTCAGCTGAGGCACGCCAGCAAGTTCGTGCCAGAGGCACGTTCACTATTTTGCAACACTGGGTGGAGAATATTAGTAGCCACTTTTAAGTTTAAAATGAATTACGCTAATCTATAGAAACTCTGCCACAGAGTGCATGTGATGCAAGACAGATTTACTCGATTGAACTCGCGTATGGGAAGGCCGAGCGAGACAACTTCGCATGACGCCAAGAAGTGAAATGCATGTCGAGGATAGCTCGCGCGTCTTCTTCCTTGTCCGCAGAACTTTCTCAAAATGGCACGTTTTAGTTCTATAGAAAAAGTGATTTGTAAGTCCTGAAGCGAATATTTTTGGTAATGTATCAGGTGTTGAGGGACGTTTCCATGCTGCACGCGACTCATGTGATCTACGTGAGTACGCTTGTCGACACACATACTGACTACAGAACTGCTGACTGACCCACATGGCTATTACATATTGATACTTGATCAAATATGATGATCCACGCATGTAGCAGTGCGAAAGTCACAGTTATTTGTGAATAGCGGAAGGGCTGGCGTTAATAAATAAAACGCCGAGTTCAGTGGGTTGCAAATCAAATCCAGATTTTTATGTTGTGATTTTCATTACAACAAACAAAATAATATGCGGGTGTATCAGGCACACCATGTTATCTGCTTTTCAGGTCTCGTAGTTCGCTTCTGTAGCAGCGCCGCAATACCGACAAAATCCACCTTTCCAGCGTCACGGATAGGGGAAAATTACTCTGTGTCTATGTTGAATTCTCCACCAATCATCTTTATGGGTTCCCAGGAGCAACCCAGCACGCAAGTTGCATAAAAGCAGCCGTAAAAAGAAGATACTCTTCAGGAGAAGGCTATCAGACAACTTTCATCTGGGCGAGCAAAGTGGAAGGGGCGGGTGAGCTTGATATCTCATGGTATATATATATTGGAATACTCATGCTCGGTGATTTTTCCGCTCTACACTAAAGGTTCCTGCGTGAGACCTCTGCTTGTGTAAAGGTCCAGGAAATTTGCACAAAAGTTCTTTTTTTGAAAAAAAGGTATATTAGATTGAACGAGAAAATGTAGTCGCGGGTTTAGCAAATTATGAACTTTTATTGAAGAAGGCGTTATCTGTATTTTTCTTAGCCTTTCATAGTATATTTGACAACAGCCTTCGATAGTTTAGTTTGCAAAAAACGACAATCATGTGTTCTGCCATCCAAGAGCGGGAGATACATTTCGGAGCATCAACGCCTCAAGAGTCCACACCGCCTGTGGTTACATGTACTAAACATGGCTACAAACACATGAAATAAATAATAAACCACAGAGTGGAACGCCGCGTGACAAACTACCCTGTAATGACTGAGTTTGGGGGCTCTCGTTGGGACAGAATTTAGTGCCCACTTGTGTCCTACTCACCAGCCTGCTAACAACCTGCCAATATTTCACAGCAGCGTATAATCCGCTCGATTACTCCGTTTTTTTTTAATGCATTGCTTTCTGCCTGAAAAAATAAAAGACGAAGAGTCTGCGGGAAAATGGACAGCCTTGAAAGCGATTCCTTTACAGGTTGTGTCAGCCTACGGCTCGGCACGAATGCGCTAACTTTACATCAGCAGCCTGCTTTATTAGGAGGATTCACCTTTCAATGCCATTTTTGTCGCTGATCGTTGCAGTATTCAGAATATATGCTCAAAAATAACGTTATGCCGCACGCATAGGCCAGGACACGCTCCCGAGTGCTGACGGCGACGGTGCGGCACGACCGACCTTTACCTGTGCGGGTCTGCCACTGCTGACGCAGTGTTCACCCGAGCAACTCGGCCTATAAGCGCAGCGTCGAACTACAGAAGAATAACGGTATTCAGGCACTCTCTATAATCTCTGTTTTGAAATCTCTTAGGCAACTTTTTTGAATGTGGTTCTTCGTTAGAACCAGCCACAAAAGGTATTTTTTCTTTGCATGGCGATGCAGAATTAAAGGTTTTTGGGACGATGCTTGCAGACCTGTTATAGATGCGTAAGCACTGATACGTTTTTTTATTATTATCAAATAGCATATGTTCCAAATACCCTGACCCTCCTGACCACATTGTGGAGCCTGCGGATATTCAGTGAACATTTTCAGCACACTTTCCCTATTGAACTCTTTGAACTATTGCGTCTTCCAAAGAATTCAAAAAGAAATGTAAAAGAAAAGTGAATATGTCTTCACCTATAGGTGAAGAAATCTCTAAGGTATTTTGCCTTCCTTTTAAAAGTGTTCGCCCAAGCAAACAAACCTTCTCAAGACGTTAGATTCCAATTTTTTATTGATATGTCTCGTCTTCTCAGACGACGAAGTGTTTTGAGCCACTGCCATATCTTCAAGGAACTATTCGCTCTGTTTTTAAGGCAGACTCCAAGTCGACAAAACTAATAGTGCTGGACAGCCAACATGCGCCTATTGAAAAACTACGCACCACCCCCGAAATGTAACTTGGCTTGTACGAACGGGATGAGGGTGAAATTGCAGACCACGGCGACATGGCTTCACCTCCCAAAAGATAAGGGGTGCGTTCTGTCCTTAATTCAAAAGTGTTTATCATACTTCGATACCCTAGCACTGCGCCTAAGTTTGTCAGATTTCGCAAATGAACTCCTGACGCCGAAGTTGTGCTATTGTTATCCAGATTAAGGGGAAGACGGATGACAAAACAGTTCAAAGAGTTTAAAATAAAAAATGTGCTGCAAAATACTCCCTGAATATCCTCGGGCTACAGGATGTGGAGGAAAGTAGCCGCGTCCACGCGCTCTTTTTGGCACGGAATAGTTGCGGCAGCATCTGCCCCAAGGTTAATGCTGCACCTCATAAAGCCCAGGGATGTACCAGATACCACGCAATGCACCTGAAAGAGTGAAATAGGGCAGTCGTGTATGAAAGGTATGAAAGGCAGCTAATTTGGTGGCTCGTACCAGAGGTCGGCGAACTCACTCATGAGTCCACTCACTCAGACTCATTTGGACTCAAACTCACGCGTGAGTTTGAGTTTGAGTGAGCACGAGGCTAGTGTGGCATGGTGAGTTTGAGCTTGAGTGAGTTTGAGCCGAGTGATCACGACTGAGTTTGAGTCCGATTGAGTTTGAGTCCATTTTGGGTTCTGAGTACATTTGAGTTTGAGTCCTTTTGAGTTCTGAGTACATTTTGTGCGTCCATTTTGAGTTCTGAGTACACATTGAGTTTGAGTCCATTTTGAGTTCTGAGTACATTTTGAGTTTGAGTCCATTTTGAGTTCTGAGTACGCTTGAGTTTGAGTCCATTTTGAGTTCTGAGTGCATTTTGAGTTTGAGTCCATTTTGAGTTTGAGTCCATTTTAAGTTTGAGTCCATTTTGAGTTCTGAGTACATTTGAGTTTGAGCCCATTTTGAGTTCTGAGTACATTTTGAGTTGAGTCCATTTTGAGTTTCAGTCCATTTGAGTTCTGAGTACATTTTGAGTTTGAGTACATTTTGAGTTCTGAGTACATAGGAGTTTTAAGTCCACTTGGAGTTTGAGTACATATGAGTAGCCTAGCAGGCAGCTATGGTTGGCTGTTAAGTTTCATGCGTCACTGTGGGCTCGGAATTCGGGTTACCTGCGGGTATGGCACCAATCGCGATCTGCATGATCGGTTGGGAGGAGGTGGTGTCTGATTTTTTTAGTTTCTTGTTGAATTTTCATGGCCATAAGCACTTGCTGTATACCTAATTTCGCGGCTGGGCGCGTGAGTGATAATTGACTGGTGAGGTCATAAAAAAGGGTTGTCTTAACTTTTCCTCCTGACGGATCCACTAAGAGCGTGGGAAAGGGTGGTGGGAAAGCACACGGCGGCGCTGGCGTGCTGGTTGTTCGCCTGCTACTGTTAACGGCTTGATATACTAGGGGTCACAAAGGAAGATGTGAGAGCCGGGGGGAATGGGGGCGGGGGCTGTCCTTTCTACTGTTTCAAATGAATTAGCTGAATTGACTGGGCAGCGCCCCTTAAGACAGAATAATGACCACATTAGATTGGGTGAAAAGTGAGACTGATGAGACTAAGGCGTGTAAGGTATCAAATGAAAGGTCCGGATTAACGGAATCACGCGGGGTAAATACAAAAAATGCTTCCTGATTGTAGTCATCAGGCAGTCATAATGAGTCATAGATTGGGTTAAAATTCAAAATGACGCTGCGAGGGCATGTGGTGAATCAAATTCAAGGTCTCGATGTGGGGAATCATTCGGGACGAACATGAGATATGGATATATCATGACGTAGTCATGGTAAGTCAAAGATTCGGTTAAAATTCAGGTTCATGACGCTAGGGCGTATCAAATTAAAGGTCTCGATGAGGGTAATCACGTGCTTCCTGATTATTATCATGACATAGTCAAAATGGGTCATAAATTAGGTTAAATTCACAACGATGCCACTGGGTGTCCGGGGCATCAAATTGAAGTTTCCGATAAGGAAATCACGTGGGACAAAAATGTGGTAGGGCTATATCATGAGATAGTCATGGTTAGTCATTGATTGGTTTAACGTTCAAATTGATTCCGCTAGAATGTGATGGGTATCAAATCAATGGTCTTGATGAGCCGAATCACGTGGGAGAAATACAAAAAAGCTTCCTGGTTATAACCATTAGATTGTCATGGCGAGTCTTATATTGGGGTAAAATTCGAAGTGACCCCCCTAGGGCGTGTAGGGTATCAAATTTACGGTCTTGACGAGGGGGAATCACGTGGACAAATAAAAAAAGGCTTCGTAGTTCGAATCATGAGATTGTCATTATGAGTCATAGATGGGGTTAAATTCAAGGTGGGAGGCCGCTGAAGCATGTGGGGCGTCAAATTGAAGGTTCCAGTTAGGGGAATCAGTCGGACACCTAAATAATGCGTCCTGGTTACAGTCATGAGAGGCATCGTTAGTTTGACTGGTATGAATTTTGTATGACCCTGCTAGGGTGTCCCTGCTCTTACTCACACTCACTCTCACACTCACTCTCACACTCGCACTCTCACGCTCAAGCGCACGCACACGCACACTCGCACGCGCACGCGCACGCGCACGCACACGCACACGCGCACGCACACGCTCACGCGCACTAGCACACTCGCACGGCTCTCACGCACACGCACACGCACACGCTCAGGCGCAGCTCACGAGCACGCACGCGCGCACGCGCACGCACACGCACAAGTCGCACGCGCACGCGCACGCGCACGCGCACGCACACGCACACGCACACGCACACGCACACTCACGCACGCACACGCGCACGCACACGCGCACTCGCGCACGCGCACACGCGCACGCGACGCACACGCGCACGCGCACGCGCACGAGCGCACGCGCACGCACACGCACAAGCGCACGCGCACGCGCACTCTCACGCGCACGCACTCGCACGCGCACACTCGCACTCGCACGCACACTCACACGCGCACGCGCACGCGCACTCGAGCACGCGCACTCACACGCACAACGCACGCGCACGCGCACGCGCACGCGCACGCACACGCACACGCACACGCCACGCACACGCGCACGCGCACGCGCACGCACACTCACACGCACACACTCACACGCGCACTCTCACGCGCACTCACACTCACGCACGCGCACGAGCACTCGCACTCGCACGCTCACTCGCACGCTCACTCTCACACGCACACGGGCACGGTCACGGGCACGGTCACGCACACTCACACTCACACTCACACGTCTCAGTCACACTCTCAGGCACATGCACAGCACACGCACACGCTCACCTGCTCACGCTCACTCGCACTCAGTCACACTCACACGCACACTCTCACTCACACTTCACACTCTCACGGTTCACACTCACACTCACACTCTCACTCTCACACTATCACTGTCACTCACACTCTCACTCTCACACTATCACTGTCACTCACACTCTCACTCTCACTCTCACACTCACACTCACACTCACACTCTCAATCTCACACTCTCCAACTCTCACTCTCACTCTCTGACTGTCTCAATCTCTGTGAGGCCATGTGAGTTCTGAATTCGTTTTGAGTTCTCAGCCCATTTTGAGTTCTGAGTTCATTTTGAGTTTGAGTACATTTTGAGTTTTGAGTCCATTTCTGAGTTTGAGTACATTTTGAGTTTCCAGTACATTTTGAGTTTTGAGTACATTTTGAGTTTGAGTACATTTTGAAGTTTGAGTACATTTTGAGTATGAATTCACTTTGAGTTTGAGTACATTTCGAGTTTTGAGTCCATTTTGAGTTTTGAGTTCATTTTGAGTTTGAGCACATTTTGAGTTTGAGTCCATTTTGAGTTAGAGTTCACTTGAGTTTGAGTACATTTTGAGTTTTGAGTCCATTTTGAGTTTTGAGTTCATTTTGAGTTTTGAGTCATTTGAGTTTTGAGTCATTTTGAGTTTGAGTACACTTTGAGTTTTGAGTACATTTAAGTTTTGGGTACATTTTGAGTTTTGAGTCCAAATTGAGTTTGAGTACATTTTGAGTTTGAGTACATTTTGAGTTTGATTACATTTTGAGTTTGAGTACATATTGAGTTCTGAGTACATTTTGAGTTTTGAGTCCGAGTGAGTTCTGAGTTTTGAGCTCAATGTGAGTTTGAGTTTGAGTGAGCGCAGATGTGCTGCTCAGCATTGAGTCTGAGTTTGAGTGAGTGGTGATTCGAAAAAAAAATTGTGAGTGAGTTTGAGTGAGCCGCGCCAAACTTTGCCGAGGTATGGCTCGTACATTGGACAAACCGGAGGGTACGAAAATGACACGGTGGCGTCTAGTACTTGAATGGGTCGTGTTGTTCAATGTGCGTCGTGCGGGTTCTCCCCTGACCTGAAAAACGCCGGGTTTATAAGGAAATATCAGGACGCTCGCACACGGGAAAGGTTGTAAGCATCCCAAATCACCCCGTGGGGGCTGCGGTTTATCAGCATGTCATCGGCAGCTGCAGGGAAAGAAGAGACATGACGTACCTTCTGATGTACGCCATAATACGCGCAGAAAGCTCTGCGCACTGGTAATGCGTTTTGTTGGTTTTGGTAGCGTAAAAAAACTTTGAAAGCGTATTTATTTGCATGTCGCCATAAATACGCTCTGGTGTTTGTGAGAGCCTATCCAGTAGATTGTATTTCATTCTTTCGGGCTATTATCCCTTAGAACTTAACAGAAGCCCAGTAACAGCAGCAGGCACTGACAGGCAGTGAAAAGTGATGGGACAGAAGATAAATACACCGTACAGCCTGTGGCTACTTCTTGGGCCATCCCATTTGGCGGTCCCCATCTTCATATATTTTCGTTATAGGTTTACTGTTCTCAGCGTCAGGATAAAAAGCGCAGCGTCACGAAAGTCTTGTAGTAAATCCAAATAAATGATTCCCGTATCCGCACTATCACCCAGAAGTTCCTTTGTGGCTGCTGGACGGGTACCCATCTAGCAAATTGATTTCTTAATTACGGGTTTTAACGCGCCGAAACCACCCGCGTGACATTAGTGGATGAGTCAGGATTAATTATGACCACCTGAGGATCTTTAACGTGCGCGAAAATCTCGAACACATGCGCGTTTCGCTTTTGGGCTCCATCAGAAAACCGGACCCACGTTACAGTACGCACCACACTGTATCACGTCTCTTCGGCGAAGCGCATTTCCAATGTACGACACAGATAGATTCTGTTCAGATTGTGCCGCTTTGAGCGCAGTCCCGGGCCTCCCTCTAATGACGGGAATACCACCGCCACAAAAAACGTCCTGCTAAACCTTGGACGTTGGACGTAAGATAATTGGTAATCATCTTTCCGCTCGGTGGTAAAGTGTGAGATTTCCAGGCCTTGCTCCTCTATGAAATAGGCAGCTGCCTCGAACGCAGCCCATCTTTCTGCAGATAGACCGCCTTGGGACTACCATCAAGTGAATGGCAACAAGTTTCCGATAATACGCCTTTTCAGAACCTTGTGCTATAGACAGCCTTTGGACATGGACCTCCTTTATGCTACTACCTGGAATTCGGTGGCGCTACCTGAATAGTACAGGCTATCTTGAACATCATCATCATCATCATCATCACCAGCCTATCTACGCCCACTGCAGGGCAAAGGCCTCTCCCATTATTCTCCAATTATCTCGGTCCTGTGTCAACTGTGACCAATTTATCCCCGCAAACTTCTTCATCTCATCTGCCCATCTAACTTTCTGCCGCCCCCTGCAACGCTTGCCTTCTCTAGGGATCTACTCTGTTACCCTTAATGACCAGCGGTTATCTTGCCTTCGCATTACATGCCCTGCCCACGTCCATCTCTTCTTCTTAATTTCTACTAATATGTCTTTAACACCAGTTTGCTCCCTGACCCACTCCGCTCTCTTCTTGTCCCTTAATGTTACACCTATCATTTTCCGCTCCATTGCCCGCTGAGTCGTTCTCAATTTAAGTTGAACCCTCTTAGTGAGCCTCCAAGTTTCTGCCCGTAGGTGAGTACCGGTAAGATGCAGCTGTCATACACTTTCTTCTTCAGCGACAACAGGTAGGCTGCTATTCATTATCTGAGAATGTCTGCCATATGTGCACCCCACCCCATTCTGATCCGTTCTAATTATCTCTGCCTCATGGCTGGGATCTGGGGTCACAACTTGGCCTAAGTGGATATTTTCGCTTACCACTTCCACTGCGTCGCCACCTATCTCAAACCGCTGTGCTGTCCCGAGGTTATTGATCATTACTTTAGTTTTCTGGATATTAATTTTCAGGCCCACGGTTCTACTCTGTTCGCCCAGTGCGGCGAAAGCATGCTTTGCAATTCGTCCCCCGAGTTACTTAGCAAGGCAACGTCATCAGCAAATCTGAGGTTACTGAGGTATTCTCCATTAACCCTTACTCCCACCTGTTCCCAATCCAACGTTCTGAATACTTCTTGTAAACATGCTGTGAATAACATTGGAGAGATTGTGTCTCCTTGTCTGACACCCTTCCTTATAGGTATTTTGCTGCTCTTCCTATGGAGGATGATGGTAGCTGTAGACCCATTGTAAATATCCTCTAGTATTCTTACATAATGCTCATCTACCCCCTGGTTCCGTAATGCTTGAATGACTGCTAGGGTTTCGACCGAGTCAAATGCTTTCTCATAATCTCTGAAGGCTATATATAGGGGTTCAGTATACTCAGCGCACTTTTCTATCACCTGATTGATCGTGTGAATATGGTCCATTGTTGAATAACCTTTACGGAACCCTGCTTGTTCTTTAGGTTGACTGAAATCTAAGGTTGCAGTGATTCGGTTAGCGATTACCTTGGTAAATACCTTGTAGACGACTGACAGTAAGCTGATCGGCCTGTAATTTTTCAAGTCCTTCATGTCGCCTTTCTTATGGATTAGGATGATGTTCGCGTTCTTCCAAGATTCCGGTACCACTACGGTCATTAGGCATTGCGTATACAGGTTTGCCAGTTTTTCAAGTACAATTTCTCCGCCATCCTTCAAGAGGTCTGCTGTTATCTGATCCTCACCAGATGCTTTGCCCCCTTTCATTTCTTTCAAAGCCTTCCTTACTTCTTCGGTCGTTACTGGTGGGATGTCTATCTCCTCTGAACTACTGTCTCGTTCGGCATTATCCTGTATGTCCCGGCTACTGTACAGATCCCTATAGAACTCCTCGGCCACTGTGACTATTTTATCCCTATTTGTGATGACATTGCCTTGCTTATCTTTAAGTGCATACATCTGATTTTTCCCCATGCCCAAGACGTCTCTTCACTGCTTTCAGGCTACCTCCGTTCTTTACAGCGTATTCGATCCTCTCCATATTATACTTCCGTATGTCAGCTGTCTTACGCTTATTGATTAACTTCGAGAGCTCGGCTAGTTCTATTCTGTCAGCTGCGGTGGAGATTGTCATGGTTTGCCGTTTCCTGATTAGATCTTTCGTCTCCTGTGAAAGTTTACCAGTATCCTGTCTAGCCATAGTGCCCCCGACTTCTACTGCACACTCCGTGATAATGCGTGTAAGGTTGTCGCTGGCTTCCTGTGTCGTAAGCTCGGCTTCCTCGTTAAGGGCGGAATATCGGTTCTGCAGCGCGATCCTGAATTCTTCTACTTTACGTCTTACTGTTAGCTCATTTATCGGCTTCTTTCGTACTAGCTTGTTGCGGTCCCTCCTCAAATCTAGCCTAATTCGAGATCTTACCATACGGTGGTCACTACACCTTACCCTTCCGAGCACTTCCACATCCTGCACGACGCCAGGGTTATCGCATAATATGAAGTCTATTTCAATTTTGTGCTCCCCATTCGGGCTCCTCCAGGTCCACTTCCGACTCTCCCGTTTACAGAAGAAGGTATTCATTATGCGTAGGTTATTCCGTTCTGCAAACTCAACTAGTAGGTCCCCCCTGCTATTTCTACAGCCCAGACCATAGTTCCCAAATGCCTTGTCTCCAGCCTGATGCTTGCCTACTTTAGCATTGAAGTCCCCATAACTACGGTATACTGCGTTTTTACTTTAGCCATTGCCGATTCCACATCTTCATAGAAGCGTTCCACTACTTGGTCGTCGTGGCTGGATGTGGGCGCGTAGCCCTGCACCACCTTGAGCTTGTACCTCTTATTGAGCCTAATTACAAGACCTGCTGCCCTTTCGTTAATGCTATAGTATTCGTCTATGTTGCCAGCTATGCTTTTATTGACTAGAAATCCCACTCCCAGTTCTCTTCTGTCCTCTAGACCACGGTAACATAGGACGTGTCCATTTTTCAGCACCGTAAAGGCTTCGCCTGCCCTCCTAACCTCGCTAAGCCCTATTACATCCCATTTAATGCCCTCTAATTCCTCGAACAACACCTCGCGACTTGCTTCGCTAGATAAGGTTCGCGCGACGTTAAACGTTCCCAGGTTGAGATTCCATTGGCGGCCTGTCCGGATCCAGGGATTCTTAGCACCCTCTGCTGCGTCAGAGGTCTGACCGCCGCCGTGGTCAGTTGCTTCGCAGCCGCTGGGGACTGAGGGCCGAGGGTTAATTGGCGTATTCATGGGAGGTTGTGGCCGTTACTACACCAGGGTGGCCAATCCTGCTCTGGGGAGGGAGTGCATTACCGGCAATGGTCGCCGGGGCCGTCCACCCCAAGCCCCTTTGTGCAATTCCATCAATACGCCGATTTTTTTTTTTTTTAATCCGGTGGGAATTGACCGGCACCGGGATTCGAACCATGGTCCTTCTGCACGCGAGGCGGGTGTTCTACCTCTACGCCATCGCTGCGCTATCTTGAACACGGGGCACAAAACTCGGCCTTAACAACAGCATTTGCGTGTCCTACATACGCAAGTTTATACACCAGCTCTAGTACAAGAATCTCCGCAGTGGACCATGCGACAAAGCCGCACTTCGGAGTCTAGTGGCGCCCGAGAATGAAGACGCGAAGCCGTGCATCTATGGCAGTGAGCGGATTGTTGTGCCAAATTCAGAAACAACCGTAAAGCGCTGCACCTTCATTGTTTTTGAAGCGCACCATTTCTGCGTCCTCTTATCTTTCGGAGCTTATCATACCTTACACCCGGAAGGTTTAAACACAATTTAGAACAAACGAACCAATTTAAGACGGCCTTCAGGCACGTGCGTCGACAGTAAAGTCGGAAATGAAGCTCCATATGTACGTAGTCAAGTGACGCCGCTACCTGATTTGCGTCCTGTCACGTGTAATTACAGCCTGTCTCCATCATACACACTGTTATGTATATGTTTCCTGTACGCGTATTCTGTCCTGTTCGTGTATGGGCCCTGTTCCTTTACCCATACCTCCGGATAAAGCCTGCCTCCTGGCAGACCATTCGCCCCCACTACCAATTGTTTTCTGCGGCAATACTACAAAATTGGGGGTACCCGCAGAACCAAGTCAGAGCCTCCGCTTCGCTCCCCGTGCTATAGTTCCAAAGCATGATGCGGACATCCTCAGCGGCCGCGTTTGCTTTGATCTTGCTGCGCAGGCTTCGAAGGTGTGGCCATGCACCCAACTTCGGCACAAGCTTAATCATCATGATTTCATGCTCCATGTGGTTACACGGGTCCCGTTTGTACGATTCCTTCTCGGGACACTGGCACAAACAATCTATAATGAACGGGATTTACCCTTTGTACCGGACGTATCACTATGGTGCACAGGTTCCACCCTCATAGGCTTCTAGATCTCTAGTGGTAGAAATTACGTGCCCATCTTATATAGGCCTGACCTCGTATTTCCACGCTAAACGGGTTGCTATAATCTACCTTCAAGAATACGTAGGCCGTAAAGGAATCTTTTAGAAAAATAAACTATTAGTCAGTCTACATTTCTTACACTTTTGTGAATGCTACCAGCAGAAATATAACGCTGAACCGATGGTACCTACTCCGCGTATACAGTTTTGCTCCTTCTGGGAGATATGCGGATGTAGCCGAACTGCCCGTTTCCCACGCTTACAGTCACGAATCAGTGAAGGCTTTTAAATACGACGTTGTAAGACCTTGTAATGCTTCGAAAACGTATCACTTTTACTCAGCTTGTAGTGAAACTTTTTAAGTAGATTGAACTAATTTGGCATGCATGGAAATTACATTTCAAAGCAATATGTCATGTTTGGAGTCAGTAGTGAACGTGAGAGAATTTCTATCGCTAGTTAGTGGTATACCAGTCAATATCTTTAAAGAGATACTTCAACTTCTCGTGGTACTGCTGGCAGGGTGATAGCTGTCATACCACCCGCGCAGGGAACCGTACTGGTACATACCGGATACACTCTAACCTAAACGCTCCTTAAAACTCTTCGCTGGCCAGTACTGGCGCCTCATAACCGGGTAAGAATGTTTACACCAAGTGCAAAGCTATTCGTTAGACGTGACCGTTTCTACCAAAATGGTGTACAGAAATAAAATATTTTTTCACGTACGGTAATATTTTCCTTTTTGTGCAACGGTATATTTCCCAAAAGAGACAACTGAATCGAAGAGAATTTGTCGCCTTGTGCACGTAGAAACAACTCGCCCAATCATCACTTATAGTTAAACAAATATTTTGTGTAGCTGAATAAATATTAGAATGTATATGAAATGAAACAAGTTTGTTGAGGAATAATGGTGTGCTATCCCTGAAAACCTCTTTCTAATGAAGACCTCTTGTCGGAGCTGAATAGCTTTTACGCCATCGCTACCTTTAGTACATTTGATAATTGCAATTATTCTTCTTTGTGGGCCCGTATGAGTATGTGGTTGTATGTGTGGTAAACAATGCTTTTTTGTTTGTGCATAACGTTGCCCGCTTTTTTCTGCTTGTTGCTCCACCGCGGCTGCAAGCGAAATTTCAGAAGTCAAAGCCGCCGTGCAACAACGTGGGTGGTGTGGAAGTGTTGGAAAGCGTGATGCATTCACCGACGTCGGAAGAGGCCCTCGTCCTGTATGGAACATGAAGGGCGAGAATACCGCGTTCTCCTCCTTCAAATCAGAGCGGTTTTGTTGCGTACAATCACGTAACGTGTATATAAGCAAAGAAGTGGCTGTAGAACGCCACTGAGCATCAGCGCATCGCTTGGGCGTTTCGAGGCACCCGAGGAATACGCACTGCCATCAGAATGATCTCCAAGGTACGAAATTCCTGGCTTGATAGCCGTGAGAAACTGTTTCATCTAATGAAATCTTCGTTCGAGGCATATTCTCGGTATAGCATCTCGTTGCTAGAAAGAACAAGGGAAAAAACGCCTGTTCGATAAGAAGTGGCATCTTGTGTAGATAACGGAAAGGTTGGCTCAAAGGCGGTAATTTTAGCTTGTGAATGGCTATTTAGCTTTTGTATTGCGAGTGTTTTTTTTTGCAGTACGTGGGGCATAAATACACAATTCAAAGTATTAGATTTCGAGTTCAATGCCAGGGGGAGGTTATCTATGAGATACCACTGTCTTGTAAGCGGTCGTACGCAGGAGAAGCTGGCCGCTGCCTCAATGACCAAATTCGACTTTCAGGCTTTATCAAATAAAATTGCCCACATCAATCTGGTTATTCAGAACAACCGGGGCACCAGTAAGCAATACCTGTACCGTTCGGCTGTTGCAAATTAACGTTAGGAAGAATTCATAACATCAGTTCTAGCCCAGATCGAAGAGAGAAAGAGACTAAGCATATTTATTGTTTCTTAGATCAGGCGTATGCTTTTACAAAAAACTGTTAAACCCCTTCCATGCTCCCAAACGCAAAAAAAAACACTTTTTTTAATTATACGGCTCACACCATGGGCAGAAACATTATCCAAGCACGCAATAACCTACATTTGCCGCTTGCTCACAGTACATGGGCAAATGTTCTGTTACCGTTAAGTGACAACTGTATGAGTTAACACCTAATAAACTGGAAACGATGTGTCGAGTTACGCTATTATGCGTAAAGTAGGTGCGAGAACGTTACTTTTCTTTTATATCCCCCTAAGACGTTCCTGTTTCTCTCCCTGGTCACCTTCGCCCGTGCTGGTGATCGTTTTGGGGGAGCGCATCACGGAACTGGTGGCTTTGGAGGGGCCGGATGCCAGGGTCAGGCTTACGGTGCAGCTGCCACACCAGGCTCGTACGGAGCTGGGGAGTCTTATGTAAGTTGTGATATTTTTGTTCAAGAGACGGAAGGTGCATAAACCGCACGAAACAGTTCATTCACGCAGGAACCTGAAATACACGATTAAGGGTGCACCACCGAGCACTTACGTAATATATGAAGTAATTTTGCGCCCCATATTGTCTAAAAATTTACTTTTTCGTTGCTCGTGCTCCATGCTTTAAATTTTAACCCGTTATTTGAAGGAGTGCATGAACCATGCATTAAACCTTTGCGACAAACCTACAATTCCTGAACCTAACCTCTGTAAATTTAACATTGTTCAGCAGAAGTGCATTCAACGGGAAGAATACTTCGAAAAGAGCCTAATATTTCCCCTTAGAATCAACGTGGCGAAGACTTTCGATTGGCTGGTGCTCCTCAGCTGCGCGAAACTTTAAATAGAAGCGCTGCTGATGTCGAATAGGCGGGGGCTCGTTGTAGTCACTTTCATTGGCAGAATTTGCGCAAGTCCGTGGACGCGCTGAAAGGCTTATCGCGTTTTGGTGTCTCAATGAGACTAGTTTGAACGGCCACGTGTATCTTTTAAAACCCGCTTGTCTACAGGCGGAACCATACAGCCGGATGGAGAAAGTGAGAGCGATAACTTTAATGCACACGATTAACTTACGAATAGTTGAGGTTTGGTCCGCAAGGTGGAGGGAGTGGAGTTTCAACTATAGTGCATGAAGGTGCGGCACTGCCATGGGGCAATGACAGCGGCTGTGCGTCCAACAAGAAGGTTATATGCTCCTAATGTTGGGGTCATGAAGTCGCGCGGAAGTTTAGAGGATGAGGGACACAGCTCTCGCAGAACAGGGGATGTTGAAGGGGAGAGTGTGGGAGGAAAGGTAGTTTGACGAATGAGTGGCACAGGGACAGCAACAATTTGTGTGTGGGATATTTTTGGGGCAACCACACCCCGTATACGTAATAGAAATAGGAGTCCCGAGTGCCTGATTATTCGGTGTTGAAAAAAGAAGCGCGGAAGAGAGTTGCTTCAGGTTTGGCGGGTGTAGGTGGCTTGACGTCGTATGAAGTGCGGTGGGGTGGAAAAATTAGGCGGCGGCAGTGGCGGAGTTCTCTCAGTTTCTGGAGCCTGTACTTACGATTACGACCTGAGGGACTAGCGCGCTAACCATCGCAACAATAGGAAGATGCGATATTGTGAATGGTTTCGAGCAGTGGTCTATCTAGTAGCATCCACGATGTGTTTGGTGGCTGCCAATATAAGAATCCCTGTGGGGCCAGTATCTCAGAAATTTTTAAGGTGATCCCCATAAATTGCGGGTAAGATTATCTTGAAACACCGGTTGATATTCATGATGATGAATAATTCTAAGAGCCATTCGTAAAAAATAACTGTGGTTCGCCGCGTATTCAGTGCCAGAAAAATCAGTTGAAATCAGCAGGAGTTACGCTCATCAGGCATTTAAAAATCTCTTCAGGTAGTTTTAACAAAAAAAAACATGAGTTTCTTGCCTTCCTTGTATAGCCGTGCCAAAAATATTGGTAGCTAACTTCTTTTTTTGAGAGAGAGTTAAAAAAAAGGTGGAGAAGCCGGGGCAAATCTATGGTAATAAGGTATTACTAGCACTACGAAAGAATGAAAGACTGTTTACGTCCTAACTTTACCACTGGTATCTTATGTTTACTGTCATTGAAAGCACGGAAGACAGCGGAGGTTAGAATGAAATAATTTGTCGCTACTAATAAGTGTCTATTTTACAGGCGCAATTGACTTTTGACATTTACCCACAACTTTATTTCAGTAAAACAGGATTCTGTTCATAAAAAAAAATCAATAAAACCATCACAATGTTTACAGCGCCGCATTTGAGAAGGGAATGGAGGATAGAAGGAACCAAAAAGGAACATGACGGTCTCCACGGGACTATAAAAGCAGTCATTAAGACAATGCTTATCGTCATTTCAAGATCTAAGCAACAATAAACGTACTTTATTTCAGTAAAACGCGATCTTAAGGTGGTTTCTACACAACGTCACTGAGAACATAACACTTTCAGCGCACAAATAGTAGAAAGAGACATTTTTAAATCTTACAAATACCGTCGTATTTTCAAACACTCATACACTCTGCAAATGACAAAGTTATCACAATCGTGCCTAAGCATAACCAGTACATGAAGTTCGACAGCTCTGATGAAACTTGCATGGTATCAGGATTGCCATCTAAATTTTCCTTCGATCATTTTTTCAGCCTCCTCAGCCGTACAGCTTCGGCTACGACAACACGGACGAGTATGGCACTCAGCAGTTCCACAAAGAAGAAGGTGACGCAAACAACGCCAAGACCGGATCGTATGGCTACCGGGACGCCAACGGGCTGTACCGCATCGTCAAATACGTGGCCGACGAAAACGGTTTCCGTGCCACCATCGACACCAACGAACCTGGAACCCTGCCAGGATCCAGTGCCGACGCCGTGTTCAACGCCAATCCTGTTGCTGCCTCAGGCGGGGGCCATTCAGGCAATTACGCCGCTGCGGGGGGACAAGAGGCGTACGGCGGATACGGTTCGAGTGGGCCATGGGCTGGATAAACCTTTATTTGTTTTTAGAAAGATTCATCTGGACGACCACGACGCGCCGGTGCACCTTGCACCTAGAGAAGTAGCGCTTAACGACAGAAACCATTTTCACACAGCCAAATAAACAAACGTACAAAACAAATTCTTCTGGCCATATTGTTACATTTGCTGGATGAGTTATCGTTTTGTTGATAAGGCGACCTCTGCTATTTTAGTGGGCATCGAAAACTCCGAGAAGGGACGTTTTTTTCTTGACGCTTATATTGGCAGTCCTGATTTTGTAGACCTTTGGGAACCATATTTATAAAGAGCTTTCATATGCCTACATTAACTAAGAAGGAAAAATTCTTCGTCTGTCGGCAAAAATAAATCCTGTAACCTAAAGTACAGTTTTAGGCAGTCGATAATTGGTAGTGATGAAGCAGCATAGTGCTGGAAGGGCATGTAGAAGATATAATATAGAAATATCGCATCGAGAAAAAAGCCGTGGCTATCGCCATAATGTGTTTACTACAAACACTATTACGGTGCAGCACGACACAAGCGGCACAAAAAATGACAGACGATGAAGCCATGTATCTAGTAATCAAGGTGATCAGATCTATGTACGAGCGGCTATGCCAGCTCGAGCGATGTATGTGTGGAATCCACTGCTAGATCATCATCGGTGGTGGAAGCCAACCTCACCTGCTTCACATAACAATACGTTGCATCAGGGCTTGCCGCCAAAAATATTCCGCAATTTTCAAACGTTTGTTAGGCATGATACGCTATCATTTGGTCGTTTTTTCAACCGGACCCAATGCAGTGCAAAACACAAACATTTCGTCTTAATAGCAGGTGCACGATGCCCCTACCTCCCCAAAACTCTATTTTTGATTCAGGTGGCATGCAACCCCAATATTTGGATGTGATACAGCTGCCGGTAGTTTTATCAATAAGGGTTTGAACTTCGCGCACGGATACAGGGCCTCGACTTTTGTTATTGCTTTTCTATCTACTCTTTTCTTCTAAGGGATGTTTACACCTTTCGTTAATCAGTTCGGTCATGTCCCATTTGTACTCTACGGGAGGTCCACAATTGAACTGATTGATTTGATTGTAAGGTTTTTACGCTCCGGCGCAACGCCAGCGAAGAGGCGCGCCGTAGTGGAGTGCTCAGGATTAATTTTGAACACTTGGGGATCTTTAACGTGCGCCGAAATCTCGTACACACGGGCGTTTTTGCTTTTCGCATCCGTCATAACAGCGGCCGCCGCGGAGGGAATCGAAACCGCACCCTCGTGCTCAGCCGCGCAAAGCTTTAGGCACTGAGCCACGCGGTGGGTTAGTTCCACAATTCGTTAGGTTCGCTTCGTTCATCGCATATTTCTCTTGTACTGGATGATCCCGACTCATTATATTTACATCATTTATCCACGTTTTTTTTCTTTCTCTACTGCGTTATCTCGGAAGCTTTTTTTTTCCTTCTCTTCTTACCTCCGTTCGTGCCTCCAGCCCCTGAGAGAGAAAGGAGGAGATGGCAAGGATTTTAGGAGAGAGATAGAAAGAGGGAGAGAGAAAGAGAGCAAAGTCTTTTCATCACAGCGAGCAAATTTGGTGCTATAAGGCAGTGGCACCAGTCCGTTTAAAGGGGTACTGACACAAAATTTTGAAGGCGAGATAACTTCGGAGGTAGATTAGTGTGAACACAACTACATCATCTGCAAACTATCAGCGGCGAATACAACCTAGAACACATTTAAAATCAATTTTAAAGAGTGCGAAACGCAACCGAGCAGCCAGCAGAGGACCTCGCGCAATCATCCTCCCCTGGATATAAACAACATCCAAACACGTCACGAGTTTGTGTCTGCCGCTTCCACACTGCCAGCGTTTTTCGCCGGCTCGCCGCTCCAATCGGAGGGCGGAGCTTCTCCTCTCGAGAACGAACGACCCTATCGTTTGCGGCAGAGGCGCCGTGATTTCGTCGGCTCATCGGGCAGCTGGCCGCGACCAAAACTCTACAGCGATTCCAGGAACTCTATTTTTATTACTTTTTATTTACATGTAACGCGAAAACGCACCGGCGACACGTAAATCCCACTGAGTGACCCGCACGGTCGCTGTGCAGGCGGCAGCCACGGCCGCGAAGTGGCGCAGGCCGACGCAGGTAGCTCGAGTGATAACTTGTTACCGCTGCTCGAAATTGGATACAAGTCCCAACCATGGCAGCTTATATGAGAAAGGAGTAAATGATGCGATGGCGGGTTGCACTAAAAATTGTAATGTGCGCCGCTTACGAGAGCGGCAATCGAATATCTGCCGCAGTGCTAAGCCGAACACATCAGCAGGTGGACCTGTAGGCAGGCCGGCTGGCTGTTACCAGCGCGCGTCTCTCCTACCACTGTCTCGAGCGTCACGCGTCCTTCTCTAGCCGCGGCAGCATTTGCACTCGCAGCGCTTGCATCACGTCCACGGTCGCTTTTTATTTAAGCGGCTCACGAGATCAGTACGTGGGGGCATTCGCAGAAACTGCCGGCGACGCGGATTCGACAGTGCTACGGCAGCTCTGCTCTGTGATATCCACCCGACGGTCACGTGGTCAGCTTTGTTCACACAAAATCCATCGTTTCGCGGAACCCGCTGCAACCGAAACTGCGACTGGCTGCATTCAAAATGCCTCTAATATAAACAACCGGCCCACGCTGAAGCAAATGATGTTTCTACAGGTTATAAGTAGGTCACTAGCTCCTTATCGGAACAAAAAAACAAGATGCAAAATATTCGTTTCTGCCACTTCAAATGAGCTGTTAGTCCGATAGTCCAAGGTACTGGCAGGCCTCTCGTGTTGTGCTTGAATGCACGCGCTTCTCGGCTCGTCCACCTACTGCTCGTGAGCAGGGTGATCAAGGCAAAGATTAGCGGTAGCTGAGTAGCACCTTGAACTTCCGGTGGACATCTTTGGTTTTTCTTCCAAACAAACTTTAATAAATAGCTTCCTCTTTTTATGCAACAGCACTTTACAGGCTTGTAGAAAACACCGTTGCATTCAATTATCGGCCAAATGTTTGATTGGCGGCGTTCATTGGGTTAACCTGGGTTTACAAAACGTTTTATTGAGGGCTTCCTAATAGGCACGGGACAGCGACCGGAGGGCGACACGAAGACTGAGACACCCAGCGCCACCTTCTGCAGATATGTGCAACAGGGGGTCGGCCGCCGCACGCCAGCATGTTCGTGCCAGAGGCGCGGTCACTATTTTGCAACACAGAATGGAGAATATTAGTAGCCCCTTTTAAGTTTAGAATCAATTACGGGAATATACAGAAAGTTTGCCATGCTGTGCCGGAGAAAGAAGAAAGATTTACTTGATTAATTCGCGTATGGTGATTAACTAGCGTATTAGTAAAATGTATGTGCGGGATAGCTCGCGGGTCTTCTCCCTTGTCCGCAGAACTTTTTTTAAAATCGGCAGGTGTTAGTTCTAAAGAAAAAGTAATTTGTAAGCCCCCAAGAGACTTTTTTTGGTAATGTATCAGGTGTTGCGTGATGCTTGCACGCTGTGTGCAATGCAAGTGATCTACGTGAGTACTCTTGTCGAAACGCGTTAATAACTGCAGAACTACTGACTGAACATACTGAACTATTGAACTACTGAAGGCACACTCCCAGTTGGCGAAACTGGCGGTGCTGGACAGCCAACATTCGCCTATACAGCAAAAAATCACGACCGCAGAGATGTAACTGGGTCTGCACGACAGGGGTGACGGTGAAACTCCAGATTACGGTGGCAGGTGTTCACCCCTCAAAGGAAAAGCAGCGCGCTCTGTCCTTACTTTAGAAATCGTTTGGCACACTTCAATGCCCTGCGCCTGAGTTCGTCAAATCTCTCAAATGAACCCCTGACGCCGAACTTGTGCATTATTGAGCAAATGAACGGCACGACGGAGGACAAAAGAGTTTAGAGAATTTAAAAGGAAAAGTGCGCTGCAAAATGTTCCCAGAATATACACAGGCTAAACAATGTGGACTAGAGGGTTGGCGCCCATGCGCTCTTTTCGGCACGGAATAGTTTGGTCAGCATGTGTCCAAAGTTAACGCTGCACCTTACAAAGCCCAAGGAGGTACCAGAAAATATGCAATGCTACTGAAAGAGTGAAAAAGAGCAGTGGTGCATGAAAGGCAGCTACGTTGGTGGCTCCTACATTGGACGAACAGGATGGTACGGAAAGGACATGGTGGCGACGGTACTTGAATGAGTTTTGTGGTTCATTGTGCCTCGTGCGGGGGCTCCCCTTACCTGAAAAACGTCGGCGTCATTAAGAAATATCAGGATGCTTGCTCACAGAATATGTTGAAAGCATTCTAAGTGACCCCGTGTGGTCAGGGGATTATCAGCATGTCATCGGCACCCAGAGAAAAAGAAAAGACATAGCGTACCTTCTGAGGTATAGCAGAACTCATATTGTATGCGCAAAAAGTTCTGCGCAGTGGTAATGCGGTTGGTTTGCTTTGGTTGCTCAACTAAAAACGTTAAAAACGTGTGTATTCGCATGCCGCAATAAATACGCTCTGCTGTTTGAGAGAGCCCGTCCAATGCACTGTATTTCATTCTTTCTTTCGCACTGTTTTCCGGCAGAACTGTAACGGAAGCCCAGTACCAGCAGCAGGCACTGACAGGCAGTCAGAAGTGATGGGACTAAGGATAACTGCACCGTAGTGCCTTGTGGCCACTTCTTTGCCCATCCCCTTCAGCGGTGCCCACCTTCACGTTTCTTCGTTATACGTAGATACTTCTGAGGGAGAGGATCAAATGCGCAGCTCAGAAAATTCGTTTCGGGAATCCAAATGAATGCTTCCCCTAATCCGCAGCAACTCCCGAAAGCTTTTTGTGGCTGCTTGGCGAGTACGTATCTGATAGATTGTTTGAATAATTTATTATGGGGTTTAACGCGCCGACACCACAGCCGCAACGTATTACAGTCAAACCCGTTTATAGCGATCTGCAATATGCACCGCAATTCGTTCGATATATCCAATAGTTCGATATAGCCGAACCCGCCTATAACGAGCTGATTGTTACGAGTTCGCATTGCGCGGTAGCATCAACTCCTCAACTCCGCCATCCCCGCATGCAGAAACGAACACAGTAAAGTAGCCATTAACTATACCCAAAATAATTCATTTATTGCAATCAATAACGCTTCTTTCCGCCTTAACTGCCTATGTTGCAAAAAAAGCGGTGATTTTTGTTTTCCCTTTCGTTTTGGCGGCTACAACTAGCATAGCATTCTCTACACGAAACATTGTTTCCAGTAGTACGAGTCTGCGTTCTCCGAAATCGAAGAAGCATTGGCGGAGCACATCGACTGCCGAAAGTGATTCACTATAAGCATCGGAGGACTTTCACTCGCGGCATCATCGGCAACGTCGGCCAGCTCTTCCCACGGTTCACCGATGCTGCTGTCTTGGTCCGGAATCGCTGACTGGGTGGGTTCCGTCGTAAGTCCCACGCGTGGGAAAGAGTTACGGAAAGTGCCGACCGTCACTTCGCTCCGTGCAAAGTGCAATGTCCCAGTCGCGGATCGTGCTCCTTTGTCGCGGCCAATCCACATCTCAATCGCCGCTCCGAGACTATGCATTTCGGCGGCCATTCTAGGGGCGCGGAGTTCGATATATCGAATGTGAACTTCGTTATAAGGAATATGTTTACCATGTATTTCCGTAACTGACATATTTTTGTTCGATATATAGCTTGATTCGCTCTATTCGTGTTTGTTATAGCCGGGTTTCACTGTAGACGGGTCCATATTATTTGCGACCACCTGGAGATCTTTAAAACGCGCCAAAATTTGTCGAAACGGGTGGTTTTGCTTTTCTCCTCCATAAGAAAACCGACCGACGTTACAGCACACAGCACACTGTATAAGGGATGTTGGGCCACGCGCAATTCCAATGCACGATGCACATGGATTGTGTTGGGCTTGTGGGGATCATGAGGGCCACCATGAGCCTCCTCACTGGCGTCCCTCAAATTACGGCAACACCACAGGTATAAAAAGAAGCCCTGTTAAACCTTGCACATAATATAATTCGAAATCGCCTTTCCGCTCGGTGGTACACTGGGAAAGATTTCCAGGCCTTGCTCTTCTACGTAATAGGTAGCTACCTGGAACGCAGCCCATCTTTCGGCAGATATGCCTTAATGGGGCAACCATCACGTGAAGGGTAACAAGTTTCCGACAGGACGCCTTGTCTGAGCCTCGTGCTTTAGACAGCCTTTGGACATGGACTTCTTAAGTGCCACTACGTGGATGTCGGCGGCGCTACCTGAATAGTACAGGCTATTGTCAACACCAGGGCACAAATCTTGGCCCTAACAACAGCGTTTAGGAGTCCTACATTGCAACTTTAAGCCTGAGCTCTAGTACAAGAATGTCGGCAGTGGACCATGTGACAGAACCGTGCTCCAGTCTAGCGGCGCCCGAGAATGAAGACGCGAAACCGTGCATCTATTGCAGTGAACGTATTGTTCCACCAAGTCCATAAACAACCTTAAAGTGCTGCACCCCCTTTGGTCTTGAAGAGCACCATTTATTCGTCCTTTTATTTTTCTGGGCTCATCTGAACACACGTACCTTACACGCGGAAGGTTTAAACACAAGTTACAACAAACGAGCCAATTAAAGACGACCTTCAGGCATATGCACCTGCACTGACATCACAAATCTAGCTCCATATTTACACAGTAAAGCCACACCGCTTCGTGAAGGGCGTCCTGTCACGTGTAATTACAGCCTGTATCCATTATACCTACTATTCGCGGCATGTATATGTTTCCTGTACGCGCACTGCGTCCTCTTCGCGTACGGGCTTTTTTCCTGCTCCCATAGCGCCGGATAAAGCCTGCCTCCTTGCAGACCTTTCGCCGTCACTGGGAATTGTTTTTTGTGGCAAAACTACAAGAACTGGCGGCACCCACACTATCAAGTGCGAGCCTCCGCTGCTCTCCCCATGCTATAGTTCCAAAGCATGAGGCGGACCTTCCCAGTGGCCTCGTTTGCTTTGATCGTGCTGCGCAGGCTTCGAAGGTGTGGCCTTAAACCCAACTGGGACCCAAGCTTAATCTTCAGGATTTCATGCTCTATGTGGTTACACAGGTCCCGTTTGTACGGTTTCCGCTCCGGACACTGGCACAAATGATTTATGGTAGACCTGCTTCACACTTTGTACTGCTGGTATGATTATGGTAACAGGTACCACCCGCATAGGCTTCGAGATCTCTAGTGGTACAAATGACGTGCCCATCATACCCCGACACCCTACTACCATGCTCAACTGGTTGCTATATTCTACCTTTAAGAATACGTAGGCCTTAATGCAACCTTTCGTAAAAATAAAACATTAGGCAGTGTACATTTCTCGCAATTTTGCGAATTCCTATTAGGAGAAACATATCGCTCACTCGATGGCACCTACGCCTCGTATCCAGTTTTGGTCATTCCAGGAGATATGCGCCTGCAGCCAAATTGCCCCGTTTCTGATGCTTACAGCTACAAATCAGTGAAGGCTTTAAAAAAAGCCGATGAAACACCTTGTAATGCTTCGAAAGCTGCTCTCTTTTATCGAGGTTGTAGTGAAACTTTTTATTTAGATTGAACTAATTTGGCGTGCATGAAAATTATATTTCAGAATGATGTGTCATGTCCGGAGTTAGCAGTAAATGTGAGAACATTTCTGTCGCCTGTTACATCCACACCAGACAATATCTTTACAGAGATACTTGAACATGTCACGGTAATGCTGGCAGGATTATAGCTGTCATGCCACGCCTGGCAGCGAACCTTCTCGGTACAAAACGGATACACTCTACCTAAACATGCCTTAAAACCCTTCGATGTCCAGTACTGGCGCCTAATGACCGGGTAAAAATGTTTAGATCAAGCATAAAACTATTCGTTAGACGTGACCATTTCTACCGAGATGGTGTACATAACTAGAATATCTGGTACGTACGAAGGTATTTCCCTTTTTTGTGTAACGGTATATTCCCAAAAAATTACAACTGAATCAATGAGAATTTTTCGCCTTGCGCACGTAGAAACAACTCATCCAATCACCAATTATATTTAAACAAATGTA
Organism: Haemaphysalis longicornis; assembly: GCA_013339765.2. Classification (NCBI taxonomy): domain Eukaryota; kingdom Metazoa; phylum Arthropoda; class Arachnida; order Ixodida; family Ixodidae; genus Haemaphysalis; species Haemaphysalis longicornis. Next base: position 181,142,273 of record CM023450.1, read on the forward strand.
TTAATGTAGCTTAATACGTGTTAGAATGCATACGGTAAGAAACAACGTTCTTTGTTGAGGAATAATAGTGTGCTATCCCTGAAAACCCCGCTTTAAAGGAGAGTTCTTGCAAGAGCCGAGTAGCTTTTACGCCATCGTTATGTTTAGTTCACTTGATTAGAGCGATTATTCTCTTTTGCGAGCCCATATGATTATGTGGATGTAAGCGTGTTAAGTAATGCTTTTTTGTTTGTCCATAAAGCTGTCCGCGTTGTTCTGCTTGTTGCTCCACCGCGGCTGGAAGCGAAAGTCAAGAAATGAAAGCCGCCGTGCAACAACGTGGGAGGTGTGGAAGTTTTGGAAAGCGTGATGCATTCAGCGACGTCGGAAGGGGCCCTCATCCTGCATGAAACGTGAAGGGCGAGAATACCGCGTTCTCCTCGTTCGAATCAGAGCGGCTTTGTTGCGTACAATCCCGTAACGTGTATATAAGCAAAGAGGTGGCTGTACAACGCCACTAAGCATCAGCGAATCGCTTGGACGTTCCGTGGCACCCGAGGAATACGCACTGCCATCAGAATGACCTCCAAGGTACGTACGTAATTCATGGCTTGACAGCTGTGAGAAACTGTTTCATCTAGTGACATTTTTGTTCTAGGCATTCTCGGTATAGCATCTTGTTACTAAAACGAACAAGGGGAAAAATGCGTGTTCGATGTAACGTGGAATCTTGGGCAGGTAACGTAAAGGTTGACTCTAAGGCGGGAATTTAAGCTTGTAAATGGCGTTTGTCTTGGGAGTGTTTTTGCAGTACACGGGACAGAAGCACACAGCAATCCAAAGTATTTTACTTTCAGGCTTTATCAAGTACAATTATCCAAATAATCTAATTATTCAGGACCCTCGCTGCCCCAGTAAGCAATGCTTGTACGGTTCGTCTGTTCCAAATTAGGGTTAGCAAGAATTCATTACATTACTTCTAGCCCAGACTGAAGATGTCAGGCGCCTGCTTTTCCAAAACTCTTAGGCCCCTGGCTCGAACCCAAACGCTCGAAAAACCGCTTTTGTTCAGATATAGGGCTCACACCTTGGGCAGAAACATTATCCAAGCACGCATTAACCTACCTTGTGGCTTGCTGACGGTGCATGGATAAGTTTTTGTTACCGTTAAGTGACAAGTGCACGAGTTAGCACCTAACAAACTGGAAAAGATGTGTTCATTCACGCTATTATGCGCAAGAGAGGTGTGAGGACATTATTTATCTTTTGCATCCCCCTCAGGCGTTCCTGTTTCTCTCCCTGGTCGTCTCCGCACGTGCTGGTGACCGCTTTGGTGGAGCACATCACGGAACTGGTGGCTTTGGAGGCGCCGGATTCCAGGGTCAGGCTTACAGTTCAGCTGTCACACCAGGCTCGTACGGAGCTGGCGAGTCTTATGTAAGTTGTGATATTTGTGTTCGAGAGACGTAAGGTGCATAAACCGCACGAAACAGTTCATTCACGCAGGAACCTTAAATACACGATGAAGGGTGCACCACCGAGCGCTTACGTAATATATGAAGTAATTTTGCGCCCCACAATGTCTAAAAAATTTCACTTTTTCGTCGCTTCTGCTTCATGCTGTCAATTTTACCCAATTATTTGAAGAAATGCATCAATGATGCATTAAACCTTTGCAATAAACCCACAATCTCTGAAACGAACGTCTGTGAAGTTAACAATGTTCACCAGAAGTACATTCCACGGAAAGAATTCTTCAAAAAAAGCCTAATATTTCACCTTAGGATCAACGTGGCAATGTCATTCGATTGGCTGGTGCTCCTCAGCTACGGGAAACTTTAAATAGAAACGCTGCTGATATCAATAGGCGGGGGCCCGTTGTAGTCCCTTTCATTGGCAGAATCTGCGCAAGTCCGCGGACGCGCTGAGAAGCTTATCGCGTTTTGGTGTCTCAGTGAGATTACTTTGAACGGCCACGTGTATCGTTTAAAACCCTCTTGTACACAGGCGGAACCATATAGCCTGAGGTAGAAAGAGAGAGAGATGGCTTTAGTACACATTATTCACGTCCGAATTGTTGAGGTTTGCTCCACAAGGTGGCGGTGGTGGAGTATGAACTAGTGCATAAACGTGCGGCACTGCCATGTGGCAATGACAGCGGCTGTGCGTCCAACAAGAAGGTTATATGCTCCTAAAGTTGGGGCCATGAAGTCACGCGGAAGTTTAGAGGATGAGGGACACAGCTCTCGCAGAACAGGGGATGTTGAAGGGGAGAGTGTGGGAGGAAAGGTAGTGTGACGAATGAGTGGCACAGGGACAGCAACAATTTGTGTGGCATATCTTTGGGGCAACCAAACCCTGTATACGTAATAGAAATAGTAGTCCCGAGTGCCTGATTATTCGGTGTTGAAAAAACAAGCCCGTAAGAGAGTTGCTTCAGGTTTGGCGGGTGTAGGTGGCTTGACGTGATATGAAGTGCTGTAGTGTGGTGAAATTAGACGGCAGCAGTGGCGGAGTTCTCTCAGTTTCTGGATCCTTTACTTACGATTACGACCTGAGGGACTATCGCGCTAACCATCGCAACAATAGGAAGGTGCGATATTGTGAATGGTTCCGAGCAGTGGTCTATCACGTAGCATCCACGACGTGTTTGGTGGCTGCCAATATAAGAATCCATGTGGGGCCAGTATCTCAGATCTTTTAAAGTGCTCCCCCTAAATTGCGGGTAAGATTATCGCGCAACACCGATTTATATTCATGATGATGAATAAGTCAAGGAGTCATTCATAAAAAAATACCTGTGGTGCGCCGCGCATTCAGTGCCAGAAAAATCAGTTGAAATCAGGAGGAGTTTCGCTCATCGGCAATTTAAAAATCTCTTCAGGCAGTTTTAACAAAAAAACATGAGTTTCTTGCCTTTCCTTGTACAGCCGTGCCAAAAATATTGGTAGCTAACTTCTTTTTTTTGAGAGAGAGTCTAAACAAAAGGTGGATAAGCCGGTGCAATCTATGGTAATAAAGTATTACTAGCACTACGAAAGAATGAAAGGCTGGTTTGCGTCCTAACTTCACCACTGGTATCTTATGTTTTCTGTCATTGAAAACACGGAAGACAGCGGAAGTGAGAATGAAATAATTTGTCGCTACTATTGAGTGTCTATTTCACAGGCGAAATTGACTTTTGACTTTTACCCACAACTTCATTTCAGTAAAACAGCATTCTGCGCATTTGAGAAGGGAAATACAGGATAGAATGAACCAAAAAGGAACACGACGGTCTCCACGGGACTATAAAAGCAGTCATTAAGACTATCCTTATCGTCATTTTAACATCTAAGCAACAATAAACGTACTTTATTTCAGTAAAACGCGATCTTAAGGTGGTTTTTACACAACGTCACCGAGAACATAACACTTTCAGCGCACAAATAGTAGAACGAGACATTCTTAAATCTTACAAATACCGTCGTATTTACAAACACTCATACACACTGCAGATGACAAAGTTATCACAATCGTGCCTAAGCATAAGCAGTACCTGAAGTTCGACAGCTCTGATGAAGCTTGCATGCTTATCAGGATTGTCATCTAAATTTTCCTTCGATCATTTTTTCAGCCTCCTCAGCCGTACAGCTTCGGCTACGACAACACGGACACGAGTATGGCACTCAGCAGTTCCACAAAGAAGAAGGTGACGCAAAGAACGCCAAGACCGGATCGTACGGCTACCGGGACCGCCAAGGGTTGTACCGCATCGTCAAATACGTGGCCGACGAAAACGGTTTCCGCGTCACCATCGACACCAACGAACCTGGAACCCTGCCAGGATCCAGTGCCGACGCCGTGTTCAATGCCAATCCTGTCTCTGCCTCAGGCGCGGGTCAATCAGGCAATTACGCCGCTGCGGGGGGACAAGAGGGGTACGGCGGATACGGTTCGAGTGGGCCATGGGCTGGATAAACCTTTATTTGTTTTTAGAAAGATTCATCTGGATGACGACGACGCGCCCGTGCACCTTGCACCAAGAGAAGTAGCGCGTGAACGGCGAGAAACCATTTTCAAACAGCCAAATAAACAAACGTACAAAACAAATTCTCCTCCCCATATTGTTACATGATTTGCTGGATGAGTTATCGTACTGTTAATAAGGCGACCTCTGCTATTTTAGTGGGCATCGAAAACTCCGAGAAGGGACATTTTTCGACTTGACGCTTAGATTGGTAATCCTGATTTTTTAGAACTTTTGGAACCATATTTATAAAGAGCTTCCATGGGCCTAAATTAAGTAAGACGAAAAATTCTTCGTCTGTCGGCAAACGTTCCTTACTAATTTTTTTCAATGTGTTTAGAGCTACTTTGGCTAAGGCGTTGCGCTGCTGAGCACGAGGTCGTGGGTTTGATTCCCGGCCGCGGCGGCCGCTTTTCTGATGGAGGCGAAAATAAAATAAACGCCCGTGTGTGCGAGATTTCGGAGCACGTTAAAGATCCCCAGGTGGTCAAAATTAATCCGGAGCCCTCCACTACGGCGCGCCTCATCGCCTGCTTCGCGTCGGCGCGTTAAACCCTACAAATCAATCGAGTTTAGAGCTGAATTGAACGATTGGAATGTTTCAAGCGTAAGCTGCGCGAGCGTACTAAAGCGGACCAATTTATGCGAACTTACTCGGAGTGCAGTAGCTTAATATGCCTCTCGGGCCCAGTAAAACGAACCGCCGAATTACACTCCTGAAATATTGTAATTTGAATCGAGTGCGGTTCCCAGAACAAAGGTGTCGAACCGGAACCGGAAGAGAACCGAAAACTGGAACCGAACCCGAATTTTTTCCCGGAACCGGAACTGAACCGGAACCGTATTTTTTCCGCCATTTTGAAGCTGAAGCCGAACCGGAACGAATCGAAGGAACGTTCCGAACCGGTTATGGGGCCTCCAAAATGTAATTTCAAGTTTTTGATTATGGTGGGCTGCCTTGCGTCTGAAGATATTTTTACCACTCGACCGACAGCACCACGAAATATTTTGCATAGTCTGTAGTCCCACAATCACCCATCAGGTGCTCTTCTTAATATTACCTTCAATTTAACGTAAAGTTGTCCGTGTATACTGTTAGTTTGCGTTAGATACTGCCTATCTTGCCCAATTTTCTTTTGCATTCAGATTAAGTTAAGCTAGAACGTATATTCCGAGGCAGCAGATAATCAGCATGGTGTGTAATATTGTGTAAACGTTTCATGTGCTTCTTAATTTGAATGCATCCCTGCCCCCCTGTGAAGGCCTTCAGGGAAAATCATCAACAATGAATGTATATCTTCCACTTTATCTGGTTTGAACAGGCAGTTATACACAAACAGCAGTGAGACACAAATACTCCCTGTTCTCTACGGCATCGGCACCTTTTCTTGTACAGTGCCGGGGTGTGCTTTCTGATCTAAGAGAGCATGAGAATTGAAAAAAAAATTTGGAGCCTTCTCATTTCCACTTTTAAAGTAAATGTGACAGACATTTCATGTCATCTTGAATCTTCTCCACCTGAAAATTAAGGGGAGCATGAGAAAAGTCGATTATGCGGGATTAGCAGGTAGACTGCGGGGAGTAGTCAGATGAAAAAAAAATGTAGCAGTGGATTAGCCTCGGCTATGACAGGATATACGTAGCGTGAGCTAAGGTTCAGCTGGTTATTCTTAGCTTCTTCGCTGGTTGTCTAGGATTAGCTTGATTATCATGCTTACTGCTGCTTCAATGACACACACACGGTATACGCATTATGTGACACAAGTATATTTATCAAGCGGCTCCGGCGCAGCCTCACCAATCGCGCAAGAGCTAGGCTGGTTCTACAGGCGCACGCCGGTGTTGTTGCGACGCACGAGCCATCGACTGCACACCCTACCACCCCAGGCATGATCATCAAGCGGACCGGGCCGCCACGTGCGGAACAGAGGTCCGAAGATCGCTGCGCGTGGGGTGTGTGAGTCGCCGGGCAGCGAAGCAACGTTCTGTGCTGCCGTGTGGACGTCACACTGCTCCTCGCGCATGCGCAGCACGGCTCTCCAGGAGACCACGCGAAACTGCTCAACCTCGGCCAGTGTAGCTTACACTACAAAACTGTCCCGCCTACGCGGAACAGTTTTCGATTTCTAGCACTCCCAATTACGTCGTGTAAAAGATAAAACGCCCTTGAAACTATAGGTACATAAAAACGTAGCAGACCAACCAATTTATTTCCAATGCAAAATTTTTGCCTCATTGTGCGAAAATACGTGTGCGCGCGCACGTGCGTGCGTGGAGATTTGACGGTACCAACAGAGATGGCGCGCACAGGCTCTCTGCTACCCAGATAAGTTGCCTGCCCCAAAAAGAGGCTTCCCGCGTGCCACTAAATTATACCTGTCTGCCTGCCTGCCGGCCAGCCAGAAGATTGCGAGGATTCCGTGATTCTGCCGGCCACCAGAACATTTGGAGGCACAAATTCGGTCCATGGTGACACTCGAGGGTGCCAAAAAACGATTAGGGAGAGACGGCTCGTCCGGATAGTGGACGGACGGGGTAAGCGACATCGTTCAGGGAAGCTGGCCCTTGCCGGAAGATTGATTGATGATTGATTTATTGTAGTATTTAACGTGCCGACGCAACGCAGGCGATGATACGTGCCATTGTGGAGGGCTCCGGATTAATGTTTTCCACCTGGGGATCTTTTACGTGTGCCGAAGCCTCGTACAAATGGGCGGCTTTGCCTTTCGTCTCCATCAGAAAAGCGGCCACCATGGCCGGGGATTGAACCCGCGACCTCGTGCTCAGCAGCATGCCTTAGCCACTGAGTCACTGCGGTAGGTGCCAGAAGATTCTGGCGAGAATGCCACAACGAGGGAGATTAGAAGGGGCGTCGGCGGGACCGGGGCGCGGCCGAGTGGCCAGGATACTGCATGCTTGTCTTCCAGAAGACCAAGCAAGGATGCATTATTTGGAAAGGAAACACGGTGCGGCCCGTCACTGGTCGGCGAGAGGAGTGCATCACAAGGCGGCACAGAGGTGGTTACGTAGAGCCATGTTTTAGAGCGCAGCTGTTAAGCACCTGCACCTGTGGTTTCGCATACTCCGTCAGCGTCAGCTTCGTTTTAACCGAGAAAACGAAGAGGCCACCGTAGATAAAGCGAGGAGTAAAGCGGAGGATGAAAGTTTGGCAGAAGTGCGAGGGGGAGGAACATGCTCGCCGGCGGCGATGCGCTGCGAGATAACGACAGCGCGGGCCGTCGTGCGTTCGCTGATGACGCGATCACTTCCTGAGACGCAGCAGCTATGCGTGCCGCGGAGGAATATTGCAGTTCCCCTTCACTTGTATTTCGCACTAGCGAGTATCCTAATCCTCAACCAGTTTCTTTTTTTCTTCAAGATACCAACAGCAGATATGAAACTGCTGACTTATGAGCCAAGAATAGAGGTAGATTAAAATAAAAATGAAACCAAATTATTAAAAATAAACTTGGGGCTATAAAGACTAATTCTTTCACATTCACACACATACGCAGCCTTAAGTGTCCCAGAGAACCCCGTATTTTGCTTCAGTTAGAGCTGTAAGCGCTGATTTACCATAGAAGACACTTTCAGTGTATTGTATAGTAAAGCGACTCTTCAACACTTAAACGCTTTTAGTCTTTGCGGCGCTTCTGGAAGCACTGCAAAAGCTATTATCTATTGGCAGCACGAAGCGGCACTGCGTGATTTGATCGTCGCAGCGGATACGCCTTCGTTTCCGCTTTGATTTTGCGACTGTCTTTTTAAAGTGGTTATCAAATGCGTTCTTCGCTGCAACTTATGAAAAACCGGCCAATAGCCGCTACACCGCTGTAATGATCGTAATTGAAGCGGTCGAATAACGGCAAGACTGGAATGAAGAGAAAAATATTGGGTGTGTGTGTGAATGTGAAAGCATTAGTCTTTGTAGCCCCAAGTTTATTTTTATTAGTTTCGTTACATTTTTATCATTGAATATACTTTTATTCTTGGCTCACAAGCCCGCAGTTCCATATCTGCAGTTGGTTTCTTCTTAGTCATGTGATGCGCATAAAGTAGTAATTTTAGGCTGAGGTACTTCGCGACACATAAGCACTGGTTATGGTGGTTGACTAAGTTCTGCAAGCACTCAAGATTTTGAGAAAAGTTGCCAAAAGTGTTGCAGTGTCCCATTAAGTTTGCCAAGACGAAACATTTACACGAAGAAACCCGCATTATGACTGTTCTTTCACCGACGTGACACAGAATATCAATGCGACCGCACAAAAAAATGGCAGAAAAAAACTGATGCCATTTTCCCGAACCCATTTGAACCCGTTTGAACCTGTTCCAACCGACTCGAAACGGAACGGAATAGTGATCCGGTACCGAACCCGTAAACGAACCCAAAAGGCTTGAACCCGAACCCGAACCAACCCCGAAAAAATACCGGTTTGACACCCTGCCCAGACCACACTTTACTTGCCCAGCCTGTCGGATGACCAGCGTGGCCAGCATGCGTCGGGAAAAAAATGCGCCCATGCACTCCGTACAGATGGTTAACCAGCAAAGCTGTAATATGCGGCTGGTGTTTTCCCGTCTGTTACAACTTTATGGTTCTTTTTGTGTATTTTTCATTATGCGTTGCGTGGTTGTGGCATTCTCTTTCGTTTCCCGCTCCTGTTCGCAACGTCGTTGATTGTTAGCTGCCGGTCCTTCGGAAGTACGTATGACGCGTGGCCTGTATGCCGATTTCGAAGTAACCTACGGCCGGTGATGGCTTGGTGGGCTAGTTGGTGCACCATCATAAAGGGGTTAACAGCGCACAAAGACGACGACTCACAAAGAAGAGACGACAGGGCAAGTGCTCACCTACAACTGATTTTTTTTATTTCGCCATGAATCACATAAACCAAGACACATCCAATAACAAGGCCCCCAAAAATATGACGTAAACACTTATCTCGCGCCTCGCTTTACGCTCGTTGCTCCAGATACTGTTAAGGCTCCAGATACTGTTCTCCAGATACAGTATCTCTAGGCTCTAAGGCTCAAGATACTGTTAAGGCTGAGATACTCCAGGTACTGTTAAGATAAGTCGAGGCGAGAGATAAGTGTTTATGTCATATTTTTTGGGCCTTGTTATTGGAGCGTCTTGGTTTATATATCTTTCATGGCGAAACAAAAAAAAAACAGTTGTAGTTCAGTGCTTGTCCTCTCATCTCTTCCTTGTGAGACGTCGTCTTTGTGCGCTGTTAACCCCTTTATGAAAGTACGGCCGGCGTTTTCTATTTGACACTACTTTGCCCGCTGGCGCTGATTTGCCCACCCCAAGCGCCCCTGCCCGCCGCTACCACTTGATTAGTGGTTCACCCAGTAGCTCAATTACGAGCGCGTGCTCTGCTGCAGGACAGATAATGAGGCAACCACGCCTCAATCCGGACAATATCCTCCTTGGACGCTGAAAAATTAGCTATTGCCCTTGTCCTTGCCCAAACCACCTTCAAGAATATATCGACCGATTCACAACCCGTCTGCCGCAGGCTCTTGTCGGGACGGGAGGCCCCCGCCACATGCCGACTTCTGAAAGAACATCCGCCTGCCCATCGGGTGGACATTGTTATGTGGACTTCCGCCAACTCTGGATTGACGGGCAACAATTTCGCTCATCGACAAGCTCAAGACCTCACTCACCGAGCCACCGAGACGGGGGATGTTTCTGCACTTCTCCTCACCTACAAAAAAAAATCATCCAATACTACCGACCCACGGGAAGACCTTCACCAGTCCTCACACATCTTTAACCAAGGACCAAGAAATCACACTCAGACAAATTCAAGGATGGCACTTTTCCCACCCCACCCGTATGAATTTAATCTTTCCTACTCAGTACTCTGATAAGTGTAAATTCTGCCAGGAACCCGGAACTCTGACACACATATTATTCCACTGCACAAAAAACTCAGACCTTCCGCCCCTGAACCCGTCCCCTTCCCTTGAGCAGTCGGACAGACTGCTCTCCAGCTGTCGAAGCGACGACCAGCTCCTTGTGACCAGGGCCTCGGCAGCCTGGACCACAAAAAGCCTCCTGAACTGAGAAAATCACACTCACATTATTGCGTGATAAAGTTGTTTCTCACTCTCCCTCCCTCTTTGGCCCCCCCTACCATGTAAATGCCTCTCTTCTTTTTTCCGCCCCTCCCTCGCGTTCTTCCCTGCCAGCTTCGCTCCTCCCATGATAAACACACTGGAGGTTTGATCAATTTTGCCGTGTTCCACTGCTCGCATCATCTACTGGAACCTTCTGTCACATTTTGAACTTACAATACCTCCACGAGGGGGCGCCGCGAGCGTTTTTTCTGTTTTAAGATAGAAAAAATTTATTTAAAGGTCCATTTTTTATTTATTGTCGCCCAAATTAAGAAGCCTTGTATTATTAATTAAAAGAACAATGCAGATATCACTTTCGTGTTAATTTCTCGCATCATATATGCCAAATGTTTTCTTCTTACTGGAAAAGTTCACAAGTATGAACATTGCCACCGGATGTAGTAGTTTAAAAAGGCCCGGTGTGTATAAAAGTCTCGTTAAAAAAATCTTTATACTTCTCGCCGGGCTTCTGTATCGAAGGGCAGACAGACACACCAAAATTTTCGGGTTTTAGTTGCCCAAGAATGATTACATTCTCTAATAACGACGCGTCGGCGTGAGCACTACTGGTGGACAAACGACCTTTGCTGCACAGGTGCGGGACTAGCTCAAATAATGTGTGCTATATTTCTTCTCCACCTTACAATTAATGCCGTTGTTCCTATAAGCTTTATTCCCACACCCCGCTTCGCCCGATTTCTGCTTCGGATGGTCGGTTGGTTTTGGTTGTAAAAACTTCCGGTTGGCTATCATGACGTCTTTCCGTGGGCGCTTGGTTAGCACGGCTGATAAGTACAGTAGCTGCGGATGGCCAACGCCCACAGGAAGGTGCTCAACTACCGTAGTGACTTTCTGGTTGAAAACAAGAGAATGTTCTCTTTGCCGAGAACTACATCGGTCAGCGAGGGATGGCGCAGGTCGATGGTTCATGGCGACTATTCTGTGCTCCATTAGTGTGAGTGCTCTTCTCTGACATTGCGGATATCCTCACGTTTTTGCTGTTGAATAATTTTCGCTCTTCGATGATTTCCCTTTAATATTTTTGCTTTCCGATTCCATTCACAGCGAGAGGAGACTGCCGCTGTTCAATAGCCGAAAATAACGTGTTTTTGGTGACGTGGAACTGGTGTCCGATTGCTTTTTTTGTGTACGGACTTTATCCTAAGTTATCTTTTGCGACCATCTTTTGAAGAAGAAGATGATGATGATTATGATAATGATGATGATGATGGTGGTGGTGTTTGGATTTTTGTGGGCGCAGTGCCAACATTTTTCAAAATGAAGGTGGGCTTTACAAGTTCACTGCAGTACGTAATTCGCAATCTGAAACAAGCAGGTTTCCTTGGCTCTGCCTGTTTTTTTAGAAATGAAAGAAAGGATTTCAAAAATACGTAAATGCCCTGAATTAGGTGATACCCTTAGTCAACTCATTAAAAATTAGCATAGAAACACATTGCAGCACAAGAAATATCAGGAGAAGATTAGTCGGTTTATTGCGTATGAACAAAACTCTTTGAGATAGTTGTTTCATTGCTTCACTGGAAACAAGAAAAGGGCCGTGAACGGATGTCAACGAAGGAGACACAAAAGACAGACATCTGTGCCAGCTTCCAATGGTTTATTCATAAAAAACCACGCTTATTTATACACAGGACCCTAGCACAGATAAAGTCAAGAATTCGGCCAGATTTAGCATATGCTGACAACTAACAGATACAGAAGAAACAGAATTTACGTGTATTGAACCAACAGCGCAGCCACTGAGGCAATTACTGACAGTACGGACAAGGAATCATGACGACTAGAACAGGTTCTAGACTGTGTGATTAGACAGCACCTTTATTAAAATATATGGTGGCAAGCTGAATACCTGTGGCATATTACGTTTGTGAGTCCCCCTTTTGGTGCTGCGATAAAGAGGCTGTAGGGTGAACTGAGTTTTTGTCTCACGGCAGATGTCGCTCTTTACCAAATGATTCGCTTCCTCTTTAGGATTGATTAAATGTACCTCCAGTTCTGTTCTAAGAACTTTGTAGAAGTAATGTGCGGATGAAAAAAACGTCCACAGTTACAAACCCTGCATGATATTGCATTTGTCAAAACCCGTATCCGCTCAAAGAAGTCCTTTCAAACAATCTCAGCAATATGCGTGAGAAATTTGCGATTGGTCACAACTTGTAAGAACTGATACAAATGCCTTATTAGCCTCCTTTTTATCTTTCAAAAACGAGTGCGCCCACTTCAATTTAAACTTTTAAGCCTATGTTCCCATGACGGGTGCTTTTCGCACCGGAATTTCTTGGGTTCCTCGTTGTTACGTGCAAGGTATAGTAACGCTTGCTGGCGGGCTAGTTGGTTGAACATCGGTTTGTTTGATTGCGCTGGTGTTAACACAAGACACACTAAAAAAAGGACACATACACTTGACGTGAACACCGTGCACTGAAAACTGTTTATTAAAATTGAAATGACAACATATATATACAAGAAAAGCAAACAAATTATACTGAAAAAAATACACCATCTTCCCGTAGAGGAACCCTGAGTAGTATGCGAAGCAGGTATGGTGTCGATTCAAGTGGCCATTGGTTTTCAGTTCGTCGTTTCCGTGAGGTTGAGGTACGTAGCTACCAATATATTTACCGCTTGGTTTCCATGGTAACTAGCACACTTTTCACTTACCGGAACTACGAAATGGGAAATTGCGTTGACCCCCATGGCTGTTTCGCATACTACTCAGGGTTCCCCTACGGGAAGATGGTGTAATTTTATTGGAGGGGGGGGTGTTAGAGTGGCGAGGTATTAAAGAGAGAGAGAGAGAGAGGCGTTGTACGTGGTATGGGTTTGTCTTTATTTAAGCCTTATCATCATCATGTTCGACGTAGGTGACGTCGAGCTGTGGTTGGCGTTCCGCTTTATGACCGCCTTATGGCCTGTGAAATGTAAAGCCAAGGGCTGTTGTAGTGAATGAACCCTAAAGTTGCTGAAGATGAGGTCGATGCACGTTCCCCGGATGGTTGTGGGCTGCTTGTAATCCCTGCCCGTCGAGGCTCGCCGACGCACGCCGCTGCCGATGACGATGAAACGTCGAAGGCGCGTGAAGCGTGCTCGTCTCGTGCCGGCCCAGGAAGACACCGGCAACACTGTCGCTCCAGAAGCCCTTAAAGGGTAAGCGTGCTCGTCTCGTGCTGGCCCAGGAAGACACCGGCAACACTGTCGTTCCCGGAGCCGTAGAAGGGTAAGACACCACCGGGCGTTCAGCAACCCGAGCATGCTCAGTGGGAGTGTGGACGGCGCAACAACGACAACGACAAGGGATTGACATAGCCCCGACCATAAGATGCTTGGCATCTAAAACGAGGTGCCAAAGAAGGGAGCGAAAGAGACGATTTGTAGATCTGAATGAACTTTTAAGTGGCGCGTACTGCTTTCAGAGTGATTGCTCTAAAAATTGCATTCGACGTTTGGTGAGTGCACTCGCTCCGAGACAAGGCATGGGTCGTTGCCAGGCATGCGCAGTGTGTGGAACCCACGCCCTAAGTATAAAATCTCACGTGGGGGCCGCACTAGTGAGAAGAATGGTAATTAAGGATGATGAGTGATCTATTTAAATTATTTACTACGCGGCCATGAGAGCGTCGGTGCATACCTAAGCCATCCCTCGTCGTCGTCGATGGTGGGCCATGTGCATGTTTTAGTGTCGATGGTTAGCCATGGCGCCATGGCCATTTATGAACGCTACGGTATCTTTTTCTTCCTCTGTAAAAAATAACGCAGATGAAGCCTCTCTTCCTCCCCCACAACCTTTAATTAGTCTTCGTTCCCGCCTGTGTCTCGCTCTTTCTGGACTCTGCCTGCATTGCAGGGTAGTGGTGTTATTTCAACTTCAAGGCGCAGTGGTTCGAAGCCACAGTTAACAGTAAAAAAAATTACACCATCTTCCCGTGGGGAACCCTGATGAGGATGCGAAGCATCGTGGCGGTTCCGTGTGGTTCTATTGTGTTGCCGTTATGTTGAGTGATCTGGTTTTTACTAGCGCCAAAGGGAATTCCGCGTCCGGGTCCACACCGGTGGCAAAGGCACGCAAGTGATGTTGTGTTACGGTGAGTAGGCGGTGGTTCTCGAGGCGCCGAAACTCGTCCATCATGTTCTTGTCGATGTTGTCTCTGTGGTAGAATCGGTAGTCTCCGACAGCTTTGGTGAGAGTTAAAGGTTGTTGACATTGGTGCACCGGCTGAGAGCAATGTACACGCCCTCCTCTTCGCAGCTTTGTCTTAATTAATGGCTCGGGGATCGGCCAAACAACAGAGGATTCTTCTTCTTCGGCGGTTCTCCTACGGGAAGAGAGCATACATCCCGGCGGCAAAACCCCGTTTCTGATGCCCCGAACGTGTATAGCCGGCCCTTTAGAACGCGACCTCTAGGGACTGACTCTCATCGGGAAAAACGTCGTGTCAACAGGTGGTTCGACAGACTCGTCTTTGGTAGCTGCACAGAGCTGTTGGCAACGAGACCTGTGCAGGGGCTCGACAACGTCTGTAATAACCACCTCTAAGTTGCGTGAAGGGCACCATTCAGGTTTCAGCATCAGAAAACCGATTCTTGCGCTGCGGACCTAGCTGGTTATTAAAGGTGTCGGCTCTACGACGTTACTACAGAGAAAGTGCTATCCTTGCAAGGCGTGTGGAATGTGATCCCCGCTGACCAGGAACCCAAAGAAGGTTAATTTCAGTGAAGTGAGGTGGCAGGAGTGACGAAACCCGCAGAAGGGGAGTGTCTTTAGGGGAAGAAAGGGCTAAGCATACAGAAAAAGAATCAGAAATTATGATTGGAGATGTAATTGATACCACGGGAAATTCAGGAATTCCGCGAAGAATATGGGGATAAAATCCCCGAACCGAAAAGGACCAGTTAAGGGAAAGGGAAAATATTCTAAATTTTTCTTCTCGTTGAGAGGCATTCATATATTATCTTTGTTCGTTCTTCTTCTTCTTTGTTTCCTACGGGAAGATGACGATGACGCGAACCTTCAGGATTCTTTGGTTGGCCAACCCCTAGGGGCATCCTGCCACAATCAGCATCAGAGGCGCTGCGGACGGGGCTGGTTGAGCGCAAGGCGTTGGCGCTTCCCGCCACAGCTTTCCCAGGGAAATTCAGCATCCCCCTTCAGTTGTCGTTTCTGTTGACGTTCAGTTCGCGTGCCTTCGTTGTATCATGAGTCAGTTTGAGGACATAAGGCGCGTTCGTAGCACTTGCTCCTGTCCCGGATTTGTAGCGCAGTGGGAAGAGCACCGCGTACCTCCCGTTGCGGCCAGAGAGTCGTGGGATCGAAACCGGGCGCCGCTAACTATTTCTTTTTTTATAGTGTAGTATCGCGGAGCTGTGGGTGTAAGGAGGAGAGTTGCGCATGCGCAGTGAGCGTGTGGACGGCGCCGCCATCAACGACGCAGGACAAGGCGAGCCTAAGAAATGCTCCGCATTTAAAAAGCGTGTCTGGCAACTACAAAGATATACACTACCGTCCTTTACGAGGACGATGGCGGTTCCGACAACAGGTGGCGATACAATGGTGAACCGAATTTAAATTCCCCGGTAGGTAGAGATCGAGCTCCTGACGTATACACCTAGCGCCCTTTACAGGCTGAGGTAGAATATTATGCACATTTACTGAAGCAGAAGCTAAACCGCGGTCACCGTTCGGCTTCCATGGCCCCCAGATCTATGGCGTCTCCTGCAGTGGCGTAGCCAGTAATATTTTTCGTGGTTTGGGGCTGTTACACGCCGCCAGCCGAAAGACCTAAAAGGAAAAAAGAGCTTGCATGCAAACATCATTTCAGTTGTATTTTCTTATCTAATTTTCTGTTTTGCGTTTTTACGTAATATTATCCCGATGCGAGTGTGAACAGCGTGCACGAAAAACACGGCCAAAATGAGCCGCAGACCCAGGGGGAATGCATCGATCAGGAACTTTCTCTGGGTGGTGTCACACCAAAGCACCCTTGCTATGCCCCTGGTCTCCTGTGACGCTGACCTCAGGTGCTTCGAGCCTAAGGAGTTGCCTCTTGTCAATTTCTGTATATTGTCCAATGCAAGGTCAATTTTGTTAGATAAATGGAACACTCTATTTTACCATTAGAGCCTGGTTTATACCGGTGAGGTCCGTTGAAGTCTGGGGCGCCGCCTATAAATCTACTTAATAATTCCCTACGCGCCCCAAGTGACAGCTGTGTGCGTGTTGAAGAATACAATGCCACTTCGACCTAACTTCAATTGAGTGCTTGTCTTCTTTTTCCTATTTTTGGACACGAGGCCAATTTACGGGACAAATAGATCTAGGGGGAAAATTAAACTAGCCAAGGGCTTTATTTCGGAATTGTTGAGAGTTAAACCACAAACGCTTTCAGTGAATTTGTGTTTTATTAAGATGTGAACCACTCGTACCTTATCTCCGCTCATTCAACGCCACTCCCATGCTCGTTGGCATGCGGTGCTTGCAGGGGGTCAAGAGTTTTCTTGTTTACTTCCTGGACGGTGACAGCGTAGTTCCGCTTGTTGCGTCACAGTGTCTGAAAGCGAAATGCAAGAAGACGAGGGCGTCACGCCACTACGTGGGCGGCCGAAGAAAGCGTGATGCGTTTAGCGCCGTCACAATTGGCCCTCCGGCTACGTAAAGCGTAGAGAGCGAGGAGGCGACTTTCTTCTCCGTAAAATCAGAGTGCACTGGTTTTCGTATTTTTGTAAAACCGCACTTTGTCTATATAAGCGAACAGCGGGCGGTAGAACGCCACTAACTTTACTGGTGTCATTGCTATCTTGCGGAGCTGCGAAGTACTACAGTGGAATTGCCATGATTTTTGAGGTAAAGATGAATGCGAGTAGTTACTTAATTGCCAAATTGAAAGCATTTTAGTTTCAGTCATTTTAGCTGCCATGGTGTAGCAGTGACAGAAGTTATAGGCTTCTGTCCTTTGATCAAAACTAGAAATTAGATGGAAAAAGTTATCTATTATTGCATGCTTTGCAGCAATCTCTGGTAGATGGCTGCAATTCTTTGTTTTTGTTGTAACTGGAAAAAAAATTTGGAAGCAAGTGTTCAGTCTTCATGATCCGATATAGTCCGTAATGTGTTATATTTATCTTTAACATCAATTACTACGTGGTTAAGGGTCACGTAGTAATAATGACTCAAACGCTCTTGTTTAAGTTGTAAACTTCGCAAGAACTGAAGAAACTTAGGCTACGCTGCCTCCGAAAAATGAAATGGACATCTTTCCCGATCATTTTTGGGCTATTTCTTACAAATTCAGATTTGACAGTATTGTACATCTTCGTGTTATGGCGTGAACAAGCTATGCAAAAAAAAAGAAGACCGGACTTCATAGCGTCACGACGGCAGGCGGTTTTTACAATACCGAAGAGACCTTTTGTGCACAATGATTATAGACTGTCAACTGAAATTGTGGTTTTAATATATCCAGCATTTGTGCAGCAGAAATATGGTTTTCTTATTCCTTGCAAAGGCTTGCCTTCTTCTTTTGCTGGTCGCCTGCGCCCGGGCTGGGGACCGCTTCGGTGAAGCTCACCATGGTTACCAAGGTGCAAGAATCAGAGGCCCCGGCTATGCTGCTACTGCAACGGCGGGCTCATACGCAGCGGAACCGTCCTACGTAAGTAGTAACCGTTTTCTACATGGGTAGAAAATTAAGGCAATGTATTGATTGTTTGTAGGGATTACGGCGCCGACGCAAGGCAGGCGATGAGGCGGGCTGTAGTGGAAGGCTCCGGATTAATTTTTACCGCACGGGGATCTTTAACGTGCACCGAAATCTCGTACACACGGGCGTTTTGCTTTTCGCCTCCATCAGAAAAGCGGCCGCCGCGGACGAGAATCCAATTCGTGACCTCGGGCTCAGCCTTTGAGTTTTGGAGAGAGCGCAGGATAGGTACTTACCCGCCACAGTGATTTATTAGTGGCTGAGGTGTTTTACTACTGCGTCCCAAAGATTCAGGGTTCGATCCCAGCCGTGATGGCTGCTTTTTAGACGGAGGCAAAAAGCCATAACGCGCGTGTGTAGAGATTCAGGGCATTTTAAAGATCACAAAATGGGCAAAATTAAATCGGAACACTTCACTACAGGCGCGCCTCAAAGCCCTACTGGTAGCTTCGGTGCGTTAAACCGAATGATCAATCGACCAGAATATCCACTTGATGCCTGGTATAGATGGCTCTCCACCGCATTCTGTGCTTAAAGGCTCGTGATGGAGCTCAGCTCAAGGCGGGAACACTGCAAAAGAAGTCATTAAGACAGCGGAAGAGTGCTCATGATTCAATGTGTTATTGTTATCATGGTGTTGGGCATAAAACCTGTGAGGTAAAATATTGGTAGCGTTCTGCTTGTTTCGCCGTAAACGCAGTCGAAATATGACTGTGTTCTGCTGCCCGCCTATGTACCTGCCTCTCATTTCTCCCCCTTCCCATTCTTGTTCAACCGCTTCTCTTCCAATCTCTTCTCGTTTCTGCCATGACGAATGCAACGATGGTTCTTTGAATTCAATTCAAATTTCCCGCTTTATCACTGCTCGCGCCAAATTTGATCGGGCAGCGCTCGTCGTCGCTATCTTTTGTTTCTGGGGTCTCTTGGAGCAGCTCGAGACGACATGTTTGTTTTAGTGCTTGCTTTTGTCTTGCTCCTCTATCTACACCATTTTTAACGATTTCTCATTCGTATTACAACAACCAATTCAAATTGTATTGTTAATTAAACAACGGCGTACTCTTGCTAAGGTACTAATATTTTGACTCAAATATTCCTTAAGGGTTTTTTTTCGCCGAATATGTCCCCATGTATGAGCTATTGTAGGAGGTTTCGTAGTTCTGAATGATCTTGCCTTTATCTACTACGTTATTAGGTAATGGGTCATCCTGTTTGTTTGGTCAGGCAGGGTAGTAGCTTAGTCGAGTGACCGACAGAATAAAATTTTCGGCATTAGGTTGGTCAAGAAGAACTATAGTCCTAAAAAATTGAGCACGAGCCCACGAAGGCAATAGGACGTTATGCATCGTAGTATTGTTTTTTAATCCGCAGATTCAAGATAGAAAACACAAACGCCGGATTCAGCTTCCCGACGTACTCCTCGAACTTTTTTAGAAATAAAATAGAATACACATAAGTTTCTTTGAAACCTCCCGAACACCAGTCGAATAGTTAATCATCCGAAACAAATGAGAATGGAATATTGCCAATAAATAAATCGACTATCTAACCTGTTGCATCTCGTGTTCCAGATCGGTGTGCGCAGATTCTAAACGTCACCTACGTATATCCATATCAATTTTTAGAAAAATGCAATTTTTAAAATAACAAGGTAGGGCGTATACCGCTATGCCGGATACCACTTAGCTGTCACGCCGATAAATAATCATGAATATAAAATAAAACGTCTGCATAGATTTCCGTGCTACGTACGTTTACGACAGTCGGAAAGGTGAAATTACCCCGGCCGACGCGAGCTGGCTTCGTACACTTTGACAAACGTCTTGTAAAAAATATCAGAAGTTAGCTGAAACACGTTGCACGAAATAACCGTTCGTTTGCTCGGGCTATTAACATTTAGAATAAATTCCTCGGGGCACTTAGGTCTGCGTAGGTGCTTTGGAGACGAAAGCCTAGCGATACTTATCAATAGCTTCTTTGCTGCAATATAGCACTTGCGTCTCTTTTTTTTCGCTCTCGTTTCTCCGTCTTACTCGCGAATTACGACAGCAAGTAGACCTGCTCACGCCGCTGCTTCTCCAGAATCAGGGTCCTGCGCGATTGGTGGGGATTGTTCTACTGACGTGCCTACACGTTAAGGTCCACGCGGCACGCACTATTCATAACTTTTGCATTTTGAATTCGCATTTTCCTGAATTCTGTGAAGTATGCAGTAACTTACCCCTCCAAAAAAGAGCTTACTTTCCATCTTCGCATTTCTTTTGTTCCTATACACTACACTCAAGCAGCAACACTCGCCTAGGCGGTGCCTCTGAAACATGTGTTATTGCGCCCAGAATTGATGGCGTGTGTGAACGTGACAACGACATACCAGCGGCGTTTGGAATGTACACAAAGGAATGTGTTTTTTTTTGTTCAGACGCAGCTCCAACAGAAAGCGCTGCGTAATTTTTAAAGCGAAAACTTTCTTAGTAGGACCGATGACTTCCTGTAAGTAAAGTGATGCATTTCCACATAGACCGGTTGGTCGACCGAAAAGTTCTGATATGATAATTGTACAAACGGCGCATGCGTGGTACCCGGCTTCCATTGTGTCAAAACGCTGACTTGAAAATCGCGAAAAGAAACGGTTCTACATGAAACAACTTACACACCGATCACGAAGGAAGACATAATATACGTTTATTCCATAAACACCCTGATGGTATATGCGTATGTGGTCGTAGAAGAGCTTAATTAGTGTGCAAGAAATTGTGGCATGAGTTTGTTCTGGTTTTGCGGTTTGGGTATTTGAGCGTTTGGCGATCGATTGGACTCACTTCAGCCGAAGGCCGGACGCGCTCTTAACGAAGTCTTGACGCAGTTTGATGTCCGAATGCTTTTGCGCTTTCTCAACTGTCTTTAGTAAGAGAAGATAAAGGTTTTGTTACGGTGTCACACTCATGTCCAAACATCTTGTTAGCTACCGCTGTAAATAATCGACAAGCCGATAGAGATAACAAGTTTGAACCCCATTAGTCATCGCACTCCCAGTATTGTGGAAAGAGAACGCAAGTAACTAATTATGCTGCTACAAAACTCCTGCGCTTTCCACACCAATGCCACGATATCGGTAACTGCAGAAATGTCGCATACTTCAAAACGGCTGTCGTAAAACATATCTCTTTATGATTTTTCCAAGTATCAGGCTATATGAAAACCGCGGTAAAAGCACGACGACTTTGGTAAAAGCTAAGATATACCCTTTTTATGTTCTCTTCCATCCTCGTCAGCCTCCTCAGCCGTACAGCTTTGGTTACGACAACACGGACGAGTACGGCACTCAGGCATTCCACAAAGAGGAAGGTGACGCCAACAATGTCAAAACTGGATCCTACGGTTACCGCGATGCCAACGGCCTCTTCCGAATCGTGAGATATGTGGCTGACGCAAACGGCTTTCGTGTGACCATCGACACGAACGAGCCTGGCACCCGGCCTGGATCAAGCGCCGACGCAGTGTTCAACGCTAAGCCCGTCGTCGCCCCAGCCGCGACGCAAGTGGCTGGCTACGGTGCCGGGCGACAACAAGGCTACGGACGCGACACCGCTGGCGGCTACGGCTCCCGGGTGCCCTGGACGGGATAAAGTTTTGTTTTGTATAGGCGAAACTGCGGGGGTAACAGGGGCAGCTTATCGAACATCGGTACTTCAAGAGCGGCGTTCAGAGTCTTAGGTTTGAAATACAATTGTAAAATAAACAACTGTAAGAGAGAAAACGTGGCTACTTGACCTTCTTTTTGTTTCAGTGAAAGTGGTTCATTCTAGATAAGACGCCCTATGTTATTTTCGCATTTAGTAACATTCGCTTCTTTTCACGAGCCGGTAGTGATGCGAATTAGGGCATTGGCTAGTGTTTCATCAGGACGGAATAAATACCCCACGAGCATCCCTTACAAAACACTGTTGCACAGTGACGCCGCCGTAACCTAACTTCACGAAGAGCGGTCTGATACATTGGCCGTGCTAACGGAACCAAACATACTCAAACTGTAGTGGAATGCAAATGTAGCATTAAACATTCAATAAATGCTACACTAACAAGCAAAAAAAGCAATGGAAACTCTCAGCTAGCAAGACACTTAACATAGCCTAACGCAGGCAAATCTCGCCACGGCATTCTAACCGAAGACATAGTGGGGTCACCGATTGTGGTGTGAAGCGGTGTCCATGCACGGCGTGGACAATACTGTTTCGAAAACAGGGGCGCTGGGAAGCGATCGTGATATGTGGCTATCAAGTGCGTGTCGCCATTTCTTGGGACAGAGAGGTCATGTCACCATTCCAAATGCATATGTTTCCATTCGAAACAGAAATAAGGGCTATTCTTAGTTGTCGTACGAGCATTGTCTGTCACATCGGGCTGTCAGTTTTCTTTTTCTTTTCTATATATAGTAACATATTAGCAACGAAACTGGTACTAGGTGGGTTTTGAATAAAGCGAAAGTTGCTTCCTGTTTTCACAATTTCCAATTGCGGCGGCACCTGCTCCACAATCAAGTTCTTTCGAATTTTATCCCTTACAGAATCGTGATGATCAACTGAACGTAACTTAGGACTGTAAAATTCGTATGCGAAGCGTGGAGGCAAAGTGTTTCGTGTTTTTTTTTTTTTTTGGCGCAATGCGACGACCGGTGGTCTTACACAGCCCTGCAGCACTGGCTTTATCTTTTTCATCAACTGAATTGCGTTCAGGACGACAATAAACAAGCTCATTAAGTCCTCATATTAGTTGGCCATAAGTACCGCAACAAAATAATACTTCTCTACGCACTTCAGGTGTCTAGACGCGTCAGATTTCTTTGGGGCTACGAGCGCTGCCGGCGATATTCCGTGTCAAGATAGATACAAGCCAAACACCTCCGGTGCAATGCAAAACGTTTCTTAAACGAGTTTATATACTTCGCCTCACTTCTAAACCAAGCTAAAAGACATACCAAACCACTTTTACTTAAAAGCAACGCGAATAATGGGGCAGAGAACATGACACAATAAAAATAATCATGAGCGTCGAGGAAATTGAATTTTTGCAAGCTGAGGCCCGATCTTCTGTTGGTCGTTCCAATATTTCATGATTCCACCCCGAAGGAACCAAAGGAGAACACTGAATCCTTTTAGCCGGTGCCTAAGACAATAGAAGGGCTCCAAGGGAAGCTGTAGATGGCGGGGCCTGGGTGCGCACAGAAGATGCCGGGCTCGTACCCGGCTACGACGTCAACATTTTCGCCAAGTATCCCTACCCCAGTGATGTTATCCGCCAATGACAATGACAGCCGTAATCAGACGAAGGCATTAAACATTTAAGGAGGCATTAATATTGATAATTAAGTAATCAGAAAAAAAGGCATTAGAAGAGAAGAAGGTATTACATTACCAATTCCTATTCGTCTTCGACATTAACTTACCCACCGAGAATTCTTGCACACCCAATACAGAGAATAGGCTAATGACGACTCCCGTTGCCGTCACAGGCTAACGGCTGATGAAACGTTCCTGTTCGCTGCGACGTGAACATATTCAATCGAAAGAGCAGCGAACTCATAACGAGTGTTAAGGTGTCCAGAGAGCTTTTTTATGGATTGCTGTTGGTTCTTGTTGACACCTGTGAAACTTCTCCGTTCACAAAGCTTTGCGCGGAACTATAGCTGCATTTGCATATAATCAATATAAATTCAGCCTGGAATCTTCGTCCGGCCAAACGTGTGTACCATTCCAGCGCGACGCGAGGTGTCATAATTAATTGACATACAAGGGCGAGCATTACGCGACAGGGGAAGGTATATTGCTCGTGAAAACAGCAAAAACGACAGTAATGGTTTTGAATACTCGGTACCGGATATACCAGGGAGCGTTAATATGGTAGCAAAGGATAACATGTTTGATAAAAATAGATACAATCCTTCTGAACAAGGAAACGAGGGCACCGAGCTGCCTGCTAATGAAAAAAAAAACACATGCTTTTTTGTTACTATGCAAATTGGCTACCAAGCAACAAACCGAACCATTCGACAGCTGTTAACTAAGGCATCAACGCAAACCATAGACAAGAATATAAACAGACGCATTAGAAATGCAACGGTCATACTGCATATTTTGAATGCGTAATGATTTAAACGAAATGGGTTCAACTGCAACAAATCCGGAAATTATTACTTTCTCCATACCGTGGCTCAAGAAAATTGAGGGACTTTCTCGTAATTTCGGTTACGTTGTCAGCTTGATGTCGTTTGTTGTTTCACAGCGTATGCGAGGGAAACAGACAGATGATCAGGCCGCCTTCAAGGAAATATGTGGCAGTTGTGGGAGCCTTCGAAAGCGCAAGGAATCGGCTTGGGTTCACCTCTGGCCCTTGCCCTGTGTTGGAATTTAAAAAAGCGAGCCTTCGGCTGTTTTCACCGTGAGAATCGGAACGGCGTTGGTGCGGACAACCAGGTATCGGGAATATTACGGTAGACGGGAACAATACAACTCACAAACCGCTGAGCCAACATTTCTTTGTTTCAAAGCCGGAGAGAGAATAAACCTACCGCCGTAATGATCTATCTCCAGGGTAGGAAGTCTTTCGGATGAGCCGCGGTGACACCGAAAGGAAGGCTCTTTTCATTATTTGATTTTCGTTATATTTTTTTCTATTCAATATCGATAATGCATCACTGCTAGCACAGTTTTTGTGATGTCTGCGTGACGAAGAAACATATATCCACGCCAGCAAAAAGGCCATGCGTCTAACGGCGGCTGTTATGGCGCTGGGATAGATAATCGCACTCTGTTTACGCAGCCGCTTGCTGCGGTCGCTCAGTGGCTAAGCCGTTGCGCTGCTGAGCACGAGGTCACTGGTTCGATTCCCATCCGCGGCGGCCGCTTTCCTGATGGAGGCGAAAAGCAAAAACGATCGTGTGTACCCCATTTTGGCGCGCGTTAAAGATCCGCAGGTGTTCAAAATTAATCCGGAGTTCTCCACTACGGCGTGCCTATCGCCAGAGTTGCGTCGGCGGTTAAACCCTACCATAAATGCAATCAAATCGATTGTTTATGCAGCACAGCAATAATTGGTTATTAATAATCGTAAGAGGTGATAGTTTTCACGAGCTGGTACGCAAAATGGTGCGCGGATAATCATTACCTCGCACCGGCTCACGCCGTACCTGCGCGGGACTGCTGGCAAAAGCGGTGCGGCGCGGGCTTGCTTGCTTAAGAAGGCACATTGCTGGTACCGTTTGAGACACTCCTAATTTGTTCGGTGACCCTGAAACGGCTGTGACACTACGCTTGGCTGTATCCCCAATTTATTCGGCATGCGTTAGACAGGCTTAGCATATTTTTGGCATGAGCCCATGCACTCGGGTGCCGTGGGATGATCTCGCAGTTTAAACATGGACAAAGCATTTTGTGACGTACGTGAAACACATTATTTGACTCACTGAAAAGTTTCTCGGGACTTGAACACACTTTTCGGCAATGAAATACCGGTAGAGCTGATTAGGTTGTCCGTGAAGACGGCAGCAAGATGTGACACAAAATGATAGGATATCTTTTTTCAAAATTCAAAAAACTGCAACACATGAACGTTTTACTGCATTAATTACCATTTTAAAGACATTGTGGTTCTTAGTAATTCAGTGGCAGAGATTTAGAACCTTTGCTATGCAGTGATTTTTCTTTTTGGTATGTGCTACGTTGTAGTTTTGCTTGAAGAGGATTTATTTTTGTGAATAGGAAAAGCTCGGATGCTGAGGAAATGGAAAATGCACTAAAAAACTTCGACTGTATTACCATAGCAAAAATAGCAACAAACATAAAATAGCAAGAGCGCTTTCAAACCCAAAATTTTGCGGTAATCAAAAATATGAAAAGAGAATGCGGGTTCAGGGTGTACAAGTTTCTGCTATTGTGCTTCGTTATTGAACTTTTCATCTTGCATTCACTTGTGCCTTGAACGCTCGAACGGTTTAAAATTCATATTCACCAAACAGTGCATAATATAGGGCAATCCATTTTTTTATGTTTTTACATTAGGCTAATTTCGCTTGAATGAAACTTGGAAACCTGGAGGGCTGATGTGAAGTTAAAGGAAGATAACCTCTGAGATACAATGTTGACAGCATTTTTAAGAAAATGGGGAAACATTAAACGGTTAAACAAGAGGACACACAGGACTAGCGCTTGTCTGTGCGGGAGAAGAGACACAGGACTGCGGCCAAACTTCCTTACTAGCTATGGCGTGTATAGGAAGAGGACACGAAGGGTGAGGGCTAGCCAGGGCTACTCCTGTGTGTGTCTTCTTCCTTAAGTCTCGTCCACACCGGGCTGTCTAAATGTGCCTCCCTGCTTCAGCAACCAACTCACCCGCATTTATGCACTGTCCAGAAAGTGGCCTTCCAGGCTGTTTTACACTACAGGAGTTTGTCTGTCTTCAGGCATGGTAACTTGTTCGCAAAAGTCGATTTAACGTGGGAACGAAATGTACTTGGCTACGTACCGATAAGATACCAAGCGTTAAGATTAGCAGCACGAAAAAGCAAAGGACATGACGGTGGTAAAAAGCTACGCAATGCAGTGCTACAACTGGACGTTTACTTTGAATTGCATGCATTTAGGCACGCTGTAAAGCATGACTAGAATGAAATAAGCCGCGATTGAAAAATACCAACAGTTGGAAAGTAGTAGGAGCAGTAGTAGTAGTAGTAGTAGTAGTAGTAGTAGTAGTAGAGTAGTAGTAGTAGTAGTAGTAGTAGTAGTAGTAGTAGTAGTAGTAGTAGTAGTAGTAGTAGTAGTAGAAAAATACCAACAGGAATGACATAAAATATCTCGGAACACGAGTATTTTTACTTTTTTGAATGCGAAATCTGGCGCTATTGTGAAAGGTCTTTTCATTCACACGATTACCCGTCAACACAACTTCCAGGCTATTTTACAGTCGTTAATCCACCCGTGTGCAATTACCCGCAGAATAAGTGTGGCGTGGGATGCGTTTGGTAAGATCTCCGACATCCTGACTGGTAAGCTTCCTCTGTCACTCAAAAATCTTGTATCTCGCTCCTGGAATTTCACAATGTCAAACGCATCGCGGGCTTCAAATGGGAGTGAGTGGTACGCCTGCAGTGCCCACATGTCGCAAGGTGGGCCGCGAGCTGAACCGGGATCACGCAAACGTAACTGAATTCGAGAGCGCCTTGTGCCTGGTTGCCAAGGCCACCGATGTTGGAAACTGTCAAAGTAATGACCCTCGCGCTAGCGCTAGAAAGCTCAGAGCCGCGTCGGAGCACGTTTTGCCAACGTTGCCGCTTTCCACCACGCATCGCCTCAAGCTGAACTGGTCCACATGACTGAAGCGCTGCGAAGGCTACCGATTGGGGGAGAGTGGCCGGAGTAGCAGGAGAGCGCTTGGTTGGCCGGTCCGGGCTTGATGCATTTGGCATTAGTAAAAATACAGGAGGCGATGATGTAATCAAGCTGTTCTTGCAATAACGACTTACGGGGCAGAAACTTGGGGTCTCACCAAACGTGACTTGAAACGAAACTTCGATTTGGAACAAAGGGCCATGGAACGCCGAATGCTAGGGGTTACGTTGAGGGACAGCAAAACAGCCGCATGAATTAGGGAGCACACCAAGGTGGAGGACATTTTAGTTCAAATTAAGCGAAGTAAATGGGCATGGGCTGGTCACGTAATGCGAATGAGGCCCAACAGCTGGACCATCCGTTTGACAGTGTGGCTACCAATAGACCGCAAACGCATTAGTCGGCCGTGAACTCGTTGGCGAGCTGAGCTACAAAAATTTGGGGAAAAACATGGACTCTGCTATCACTTGATAGGCGTGGCTGAAAATCTTTGAGAGAGGCTTTCGTCCTGCAGTGGACACAAACAGGCTTATGATGATGATGAATTCAGCTTAATGCAATTCTGCCTCATCTTAATTTATCTTAATCCGCCCTCATCAATCAAAATTCCCACCTTGACTACCTTCCCCGCCTTAGTCCATCCTAATAAGTAATCAAGAAATAATCTATCTTTATTTATTTTAACCTCCTTTAATCTACCGTAGTCCACCTTTGTGATCGTTACTATCAATCACTAATCAATCGTTTAATAACTTTATTAATCTATTATCTTTTATACACGGCAGGTATGCACGAGCGGCGCCAGAACGCCACCACGCTCATCCTGTGAGCGATTTCTCGTTGGGGTCTCACACTGTGCTATTACAAACGCAGCACGCGGAGCGACCATCAGGGCATGCGATAGTCAATATAGGGCGCCAGAGTACATATGACTTACGTGACCAGACAGACTTCACCACTAATATTTTTCATTCTAACTTTCTCCTGCTGCACGGCCGTGGAACGGAACAGCCACGTGCCCTCCCCTCCCCCGGGTGGGTCCTCTGACCGCACCTCATCCTCCCTTGCTTTCCGGAAAGCCCCAACAGCCGTCACCCAAGCAAGCCACCACCACCAGTACAATCACCCTTTCCCTGCCGACTCGTTCCCAGGGCTTGGAGGCTTATCCTGGGCAGCTACTCCCTTGAGGACCAGCTCCTGTCCGTCCGCAGAGCAGAGTCCTTGTCCACGGCACTCGGATTCCCCAGAGCCGGACTTTGGGCCTTGTTTCCACATCCTCCTCCACATTGACGGCCAACAAATTGCGTTTCTCCAGTACCACCACCCCCTTTCTCTTTCTGGTCTATCCTTTCTCTATCCTTCTACCCCCTCCCCCTGCAGTGGTTCGCAGGGAGGGTGAGCTCCCTGCTGAGCTCAATAATATCCCCAGTGTACTTCATTTGCTTTTGCTATCCCTCAAACCACAACAACATGGCGACAAAGCTCCACTGCGTCACTTCAGGGCGCCGTTCACGCCAATGAGGTCATGTGAGGCTTTTAGTACCATTCGTGTTTACGCCGCCGACGACCACCGTCACTTTTAGCGTTTGCTGTTAGTTTGGTGAGACATGTAATGCGCTCGCGTAACAAGAGATAGAATAAACTTTACACAGCGGAGCTGTTGTTGCTGGGTGTAATGTGTGCGCATCTTCGAAAACCCCGGATCTATAGTTACTCCCGCCGTATAGCGCACACGTGCGCGCGCCTCACGAAGAGTAGCCGGCGTCGCCCAGACAGTTCACGTGCGTCCGCGCTTCAAGGGGGGAGCACAAGACAGCTCGCGCTAAAGACCCCCAGTTTGTGAAGCCGGTTGCCGCCGGTTCTAGCGCCTACTGACACGTGCCACTTTGGCTGCAATGTGAAAGCCTGCGCACAAAATAATCCGGGCCCGCCAGTCATTCATGAGGAAGATAACCATATAGATGGATATGGCGATGACTACTACTACCACAGTGAAAAGCGAAAACGCACATGTAAAGAATTTAAAACCTAATGCAATGTGTGGTGGTGTGTCCAACAGTGTTTACGTAGTAAGAAATCCTTCAGCTCCGCTGTGGTTCAAGCCTTGTGCGACTTCGTGCAAGCTTCGCCAATTATTTTTATTGATAAAAAAATAATTGGAGTCTTCAGGGTGGCATCCCTCAGTTCAGGACACCTTGAGCTCGGGCCGCGTCAACAGCCCTCTCGACCAGCTGACGCTGATCCTCGATGGTCCACTGTAGCTGGCCAAGGCTCTTTCTCAAAGCTCATGGGTGGTGTAGGGATTTTTCCGGGGAAGTGGGGCTTGGTTGCAGCCTCCAACAATGTGATACGTGTCCCGGGAGCCTCGTAGAAGCAGCACTGCGAGGGGAAACAGGTAGGAGCCAAAATGTGACTTCTGGTGGGGTGGGGAAAAGTGTTCGTCTGGAGGGCACGGAAGAGTCACTCCAGCTCTCTCGGGAGTTGTTTGCGTGCTGGGGAGTAATGTTGTCTCTCTATATTGGTATGGTGTGCGATTTTTCGGAAAACTGTGCGTACAACCATTCAAAGGAAATACGACAGCTGTTAACGTACGGGTGTTATATTATGTGCATGATCCGAGTGCAATATTTCTTACTGCACGTCCTAAATTTGTTCCCTGTCGTAGGAAAAAAAAAGATCAGACAAGCCGTCTCCGTTGACTGTCAAGGTCATGCCGTTGTCGCTATTTCAATTATGTGATACGCCCGCTGCTGAACCGAAGCGCGAAGTTCTATTCCGGCTGCGGAGGCCGTTTTTCAGACCGTGGCGTAAAGAAAAATGCAATGGAGGCGCAGGCAGATTCGGCGCAGAATAGGGGTCCCTAGGTGTCAAAATTAATCCCGAGCATTCCACTACGGCCCCCCAATAGTACGGGTGTAGCTACGGCACGTTAAGCTTAAAAAAATTGAGGAATTTGACAGATTTCTGTGGGCTCCCCTTCCCTTTAGCCTTCATTTGATTACAAAATACGCGGTTATGCGCTGTTACCGTAGAGCACTGGCGGGGGAAGGGGTCATGCTGCTTACACAGTGGCACAGCAGCTTTATTTTTCAAACTTATGCTAGGCTGCGCCTGCGCCGTGGTAGCGGCAACGGACACAAGGCTTTGGAGCATACGTGAGCGGTCACACGCCGAGAGAAAGCACAACACACAATAGTCTTTTTACGCTTGTTTTTCCGAAATTACTCAGGACACTTAAGTCTACTTATGAGCTTTTAAGGAGAGCAGCCTTGCGATACAAATGGACCTTGTTCCAGTAGGGATCTGCGAATGTGCGGGCCGCCGGTCCGCCATTCTTGGCAGGCGCATCGGGCAACATAAACAAAAAAGCGCCCTTCAGATCGCTGCACGATTTCTTCTTTTCTCTTTCCCCACGACCTGGTGGGTTCGTACGTGCACACAGAAAGGCTGAATAAGAAAAGGGGCAAAGAAATTTGAGGCTGACCGCGCTGCGAGCACATGGCTGCCAGTGATGGAGTAACGAAAACGAAAAAAAGAAAAAGAAAAGGGGTGCTTAGAACACTGCAGATTAGTCACACGAACGTGTGGCTGCTACCTTGACATTCATGTCAAAGGTAAGGGTGACGGTTCAGTGCGGGAGGACCTGCAGGATCAGGATATTTTGCGCACGAGTTCTCCGAAAGCCAAACTTTCTTGGGGGCGTGCCTTACTGCCATTTTTAAGTTGGCCGTGGCGGCCGCTAGGGGGACCGGTACTGGAAAAAGGTCCCTCCAACTTGTTTGCCGCAACATCGCATTTGTACCGCTTTCTTCAGGTTTGTACCAACAGGTTTTCGTTGTCTCTGGCGCGAATGACTTCAACCGCCTGTTTTCGGAGGGAAGAGAACCGCCGGCAAGACAACAGGAAGTAGTTACACCGTGTATGCTTCTTTTTCTTCGCCCTTGTTTCTGCGCTTTACGTCGCAAATTATGCCAGCAAGGAGAGTGGAACAGACCAGAGCCACCCCGGAATCTGCGGACACTACGTCCAAGCAGGGTGGACTACGCGATGCACGCAATTGAACAGTACTACACCTCTTTATCACAGCACATTTGTGGCGGATAGATCATTCCACTCACTTAGGGAGCGTGGAGTAAAAAAAAAACTTGAAAAGGTTAGTTCGTGCAAAGTAAGGAGTAAGTACGTGAGGTTGGCGGGGCGGGGTACCTCTTGATGTTAAGGGCGATAAAAACAGTTAGCGGTCGAGTGATAGTTTGTTACCTGTGAGCAGGGAAGGAAAGTCGAATCTCAATTGATATCTTCAAATTTCGAGTAAAGGTAGGTCGTAAATTTTCATTAGTTCAGTGGGTGAGTCAGTCCGAGAAAATTTGTTATGCATAAATCGCACAGCTGTACTAGAGATTCGTTTAAGATTATCAATGTTTAATTTTGTATCCGAATGCCAAATGGTGCATGCGTATTGGAGCTTGAGTTTACTGCTAAGTAACTTAATTGTAGCTAAGTAACTTATAAGTATAACTTCTATCTTTATAGGGGATATATGCATGTGATGCAAATGTGATAGATTTTTCCCCTAGTTATGGCGATACGTTTATTGAGGGAGATGTCGTTTGACTTCCATGAAATAAAGACAAAAGAAAGTGCAGAGACAGTTCACTTGCTGGAGCGCTGGGCTGCTGCTGTGCAGATCCGACTTCAAATCCTATCAGATCGCCTATGCGTTATATATTTATTTTTTACTGCGATGGGCCCTTCTCTTGACCGGCCAACAACTACAGCAACAACCACGGCGCTCTTTGACATACCGGGCCCTCAAGGTTTTCGCCTTAAAATGATTGAAAAAAAATTTGACCATTTCTCCCTGCCAAGCTGGGTGAGCTAGAGCAGGTGTAAATGTAGAGGTAAGGAAACGTTTCTAACGACTTTATTGCATCACTCACTGCACTTAGTAAAGGCGGTTACAGCTTTATTGTCGCTATGATATACAATGACCCGTATACTCGCTGCTGCGTACACGGTATTGGACAATGTAAAATGAATGAACGTGTACCGCTGGGCATGCAATTCGGAATCAATGAGCCACCGCAAGGCAAACACGAACGAGCCCGACACAAGGCACATAATTGAATGGTTTTTTTAATCCCGGCCCACCCACAATGAAATCACCGAAACGGAACCGGAGGGGGGCGGGGGGGCATTTACAACTAACGCACTGTCGGGGACAGTCCGAGAACACGTGAGAATTTTTAAGGGCTTTGAATGCAAAAAAATGTGTTATAGTTGAGTGCTTGAGACGCTTTGTCGATGGCCCGCGTATTCGAATTGCTTCGGTTTCTTGCTGCTTCACAGAATTTGCGTCGTGATCAGGGTTCCGCCCGTGCTTTCCAACGGCTTTGGTCTGTCTCCTACGCGTTGCGCCGCTGCTCCTCTCTTCCAGCATGTATTCGTAAAGGTGATCACGACGGTGGGTTCTGCTGCCTGTATATTTGCTTTTTCTGGCTGCGCTTTTATAGGCTGTCTTACTACATGTGCGTTGAAGTGCCGTAGCAGGTCACCTTCGCTATTGCCGGATATCAGAGCGTGCTAGAGAACACGTCGCTCTTCAAACAGACGGAGCCTATGCTCCTACATCGTGGTTGCGCCTCTTTTGTCGCTCTCGTTTCTTCTCATTTGGCATGAATTACTTCAACAGGTAGACTGGGCAGGCTGCGCGCCCGAGCTTCGCCCTAATCAGATTTGTGTGAGGCTAGGGGGCACCCGTTCTACTCACGATGCCGTCGTGTTTACATGTCACGTGACTACTCTTGGCTAGTTTCTTTCCGCCGCTTACAAAATGCGGAGGTAACGCACTCGGCACCTATTTACTAGTCGCGCTTTCAAATTCCACTTAGGTTTCACGTGTTTTCTATTTACTCTTTGCAGCGGCGGCCATTTCTTTTAGCGGACAACTACAACAACAACCACTATTTTTCGTGCAATGGGAAAGTAATTAAAGGGACAGACAAGAAATGTTTGTCGAGTATATTTGCTTTCTCGCAAATGCAAGGGGATCACATAAAACACTTTAGCCAGAAACGGTTTTGCTAATAGCGGGCTAGAAATTTTGAAATCGGGATTTTTAGATTGACCGAGTTATACGTGCCCCGCAGAAGGAATGTTGGCGACCATGACAGTGAACCGTGCGGCAACAGACTACTAACTGCGCGTGAGATGGAAAGGCGTATTTAAAAACTTGTCCTCAGCTAAAACGACAACAATGTGCAACCTTTCGTGGATCGCATGCGATCACATAGTATGCGGTTTTTGAATCCCGCATTGAAATCGGACGGAGTTGTTTGGACACGTAACGTAGCATCCCTTTTTGACACTACGTGTCGCCACCTTTCAGAGTTCAGAAATTTTAGGCAAAATTAGATAATTTCCGCCTGTTTATTTAGGAATCCTTGGGGTTACCCCGGTATATAAAACAGCTGGCTTTCATATGAGCTAGAGGACATGGACTCCACAAAGGTCGGTTGTCTGTCCCTTTAATGCTTTCGTCTTAAATATTTCTCCCGGCGATGAATACTTTTCAATAAACGCTAATATGGATGTTCCCATATGATTCTTTGCTTTTCCAAGGGGCTTCTTTGGTGCTAGAAGAATGGACATTTTGATTTTTTGAAGGTATTTATGGGACACAATTTTGTGACACTTGCGGTGAGAGTGAAAATTGGCAGGTTGCAGGATGCCCCGTATGTTGCCGAGATAATGTTGTGTATATGGCCTTGTTCAAGGCGGATAAGGTTCTGGTACGTGAGGCAGTACATTGATCAGTGCCTGCATAAGTTTCGTCCTTACTTTCCTGCTCTTCCACTGTACATGCGTTACCCACGTCACCCATATAGCTGTTGCCACATGAGCCTTTCCTAAAAAGGCTCAAGTAACCAAACGAACCTACTATCCTAGCAATACAAATAATTGTGGCCGTAATTAAGTAATAATGAAAGCAATGCTCGTCGCAAAATACTACCAACCTGCTCAGTACACCCCGGAATAGTAGAAAGCTACACGATCACCGAGCTCGAAAAAGCTATCTTTCACTTCCCCCGCAGAAACGCCGAGAAGTATCCTGCATGCTCTCAATCAGCTCTGAGGTTCACCAGTTGCTGAAAAAAAACTGCTTAAATAGACATTTTCGGCCAATTTGTAGCCCCACATTGATGCGTTGCCCTGGGTTCTCGCTGAATCCATTAGGGGGCCGCCACCGTACATCAATTCCCCACCCAGGAGAACTTCTATCTCACGAAAAATATCGATGGCTTTGAGACTAAGATTTATAGACCCTCTGCACCCGAAACGAGTGCCTTGGACACAGTACCCCAAAGAGTAACGTTCCGCTTAAAAAAAAACAATGAACTGGCAGTTCTGGCTCCAAGACGTGCCTAGACAACCAACCCCATTCGTTCCATGCAATGAAGTGGGAAGGCAGCCTGCCATCACGCAGGTTTTATACCGAAAATTTTGCGGTGTTTTTACCTTTGAACAAAGGCACAGATGCCACATTTTCTCGAGGACGATTGGCTAACATATTAAATGGGCCTCTTGTTGAATCTCACCGACCCATTAGAGACCGAAATGCCAACACCGAATGTGTACGAGTCAATGGCCAGTGCTCGACGTCCGAGCAGAGACAATGGACCTGTAATGGTGCGGAGCTGTATAACATCGTCGGATTCCTACGGCTTAAGTTACGCCGGGAAGAGCTTGGAAGCGCGATAAATGCGATGAATTTCAAACATGAAGAGATATGTGACAAAAGGACAATGCTAGTTTTTTTTATTCGTCGTTGTACTTGCGTTCGAAAAAAGAAAAAGGGACTGAATGTTTACGTGCCAAGGCCCACCAACCAATCAACATGGAAGTTCACTCAGACTTTTTTTCTTTGCGCGAGTAAGCGCAAAACAAATGAAGATGTAACAGAAGCCACATTAAATAGAATTATGCAACTGGCGGTTGAGAACGCTGTGAAGTGCAAGAAATGCGAAATTGAAGCCAAGGTCACCGGAAAACGTGCCGGCAAGCAGCCCATCATAGCACGTAAAGCAATGCTGTTGCCTATACTAATCACTACTCTTGTTATGGGCTACGCAATAGGTGGGTGGGTACGGGCATGAGACTTTATTTTATTGAATCCAGATGACTCTACAGGTCTATGTGTCTATGTGGCAAAATACTAACCATATCACGGTTGGCAAGTCGACCGTGATGACAATCAGGTTACAGTGTTGTGAGGCTGCAGTAATCAGCGAACCAGCAGCCAAAGTATTCCTGAACTTAGCATAGGGTGAAATTGCCCAGTCATGAAATTTACGCTGCACGTGGTGTTTAGAGAACGAGGCCAACGAAACACAATGAGCAGACCCAGAAAACGATTGCAACTGCAAACGTGAACAAAATATTAGCCGAATGACCAGGTGCCATCTGACAGTAAGAAATAAAACCGTGTTTTATCGTCTCATTTACCCTATTTCTCTAGTGACTGTGTCAGTGGTGTGTGTGAAAAATATCTCTTATTATCTCTTATTATGGAAGGAGTCATAGTGTTCGTGAACAAGTCGCACGTATCATTTGGGTAGCCCTTCCAAATGGCAATATATCGTTATATTTTTCTTACTACTGCTGGCCGTTTGCACACACACTAAAACAGAACGATTTCATGAAGGGTTCCGTCGTGTCGAAGGACTTTTTTGCATCAACGCCCAATCAATTCCAAGTTTCACATCAAATTATAGTGTTACGCACTCAATATTTCGGGAATATTTACCGTATTAAACTCATGTTTTTGAATATTACCAAGCAGCACCACGCACTTAAAATACCTTTGAAACAGAAAAGCCACACGCATCATTTGCCCCCGTACAACTGGAGAATCAAAATTTTCCATGCCGTAAACACGTAATAATGACAGTATAATAATAAACATTCCAGTGCCATAGCAGAATGACTAAATGTTTCGTACAAGATACGAAAAAATTGGTGCCTTGAAATGTGGTTCTGCTAATAAGAGCCCAATATCCGAGCAAGAAATGTGAACAGGAGAACTAAATTTCTTTCCTACAATAACTTATACACGAACAAATAACGTCCGTACAATAACATAACGTACTAAAAGTCTGAAAAGGTCGCATCCAATTGATAAACAACATAAAGATCATTTACTTCGCATGGCGGACAAATTAAGCTTGTTCCCAGTTGGGAGGAATACTCCGCCAAGGTCTTTCCGACTACAAGCTGCGCAGAGCGTCTGCTTCTGCGAAAGCAGTGAATGCAACATGGTAGTTAAATGTGGCCGTTTATTGAACAACAGTAAAATGTGAAACTTGTACTTTTCGGGGAACGAGCCAACTTAGCGTGCGAGAAAATTGAAATTAAAAAACACTAACAGAGAAAACACGCTACAACCGTTCTTGAAATATCCTCTGCACTGTAGATATCCGTTGTGTGTCCCCAGTGTAAAACATCCTATTTAAACAGCAGCCTTGAAGTAAGGGAATTACTTGTTGCGAGCAGCTACAGGGCAAATATTCTTACTGTATGGTCGTGAAAGTATTTGAACATTGAAGAAATTCTGTTGCTATGTTATGTTCTTTTCGGCGCTCTTAACAGCTTACAAGCGCATATGAACTTCTTTGAGTTGTACCTTATCTTCAAACAACAAAATTGATGTAACTTGTTTCAGGGACCTTATATTTCAAACTCCATAGGCTCAAGGAAACACCACGCGGCCACGGAAGGGGTACAGTGGTTTATTGTATTCCAAAACTAATACTCCGCATTGTGAGTCTTACTTTGAAACAACATTAAGTCGGCTGTGAAACAACAGTAACTTAGTGAAACTTACTGTGAAACAACAGTAAGTCTGATTTTAATCTCCGGACCCCTCGAGATGTAATTCTGGGAGATAAACTGATGGTGGTTGATTGATTGATTGATTGATTGATTGATTGATTGATTGATTGATTGATTGATATTGATTGATTGATTGATTGATTGATTGATTGATTGATTGAACTTTTAGCATTCTTCTTGGTAAAATAATTATTTTTGGCAAACCAAGAAGTCTATTTTTTTCTCGCGGACAAAAGTTCTCCCCGAAACAGGTCCGAGTGCATAGGTATGCTGCGCGTTTTTTGAACAGGGCGGCAGGTTAACAACCTTAATTCCAATATTGTACCCATCGTAAGAAGACGCTTAATTGAAATTATCGGTTAATTGGAAGTGAAGCAAGGGTCTCGTCAGCTTTGCATGCCATCGTAGAAAAAAAGGCTCGGAAATCGGTAGATGAAAGCTTGAGAGTTCGGTTAATTGGAAGTTTTTATTGAATCTGAACACTCGACGGGATCTGAACGTTTCATAAATTTGCTATGTTTAAACGCGTAAAAACAAGTTCATGTGCCGCACTACTAGCATCGCCGCCCTCGCGGTTAACCACGAAGTCACAGCTCAGGGAGCGACACGGTTAAGCATGCAAGCCCGGCGCACCCGCCTTAAGTAGCACTTCGGGATCTTTGTCGGTGTACCTTCTCTGCAGCGGTTTTTCGCTATAGAGAACACACAGGAACCACTCGGACACATCTGAAAACTCCAGAATTTGCTGTCCACAGCAGGATTCTGTAAGCAGAAGCCGATGGCAATTACAGTCTTTTTTCATAAACACTGAGATTTCTAAGTAATAAAACGGCCATTTTCTCCTTTCCGTAATTGGAAGTTCATTTAAATCGATAGTTTTCGCAGTCGCAGTGAACTTCGTAATAAGGAGAGTTGAATGTAGTATAAAAAGAACTATATAAGTATGTTTAAAAGGCTTACTGAATTATTCTGGTGGTGTTTAAATAGGCTTAGTGGAATAGTGGTTACAGTAGTAAGCAATCATATTAGAGCAAAATTAGCTGCCTTCCAGACGCCAAATATACCTATTCGTTATTTCTTAGCAGAAACACACCTCGATGTATTTTCGGTGCTGAGAAAGTGTAAGAGTACTACTGATATAGTCGCTGTAAAATCTAGTTATAAGCCAGTAAAGAGAGGAGAAAATTTGATATTGGTTTGAATGTGAAGGAAGAACGCTAACTCTGGGAGTAAAATTTTGATTAATAGTCAGGCTTAGGTTATAGCAACAAAGTTAAAAAAAAGGCATTTTTTTGCAGCGCCGTTGAATTCCTCTCCTGGTTTGAAAGAAGCCACAAAACGAGGTCGTAGGTCATTCCTGCACACTATGTGTAAAACATGAAAACTCCGTATCTTTATATCGAATATCTCAGGGAAAGGAACACCTATTTTTTTCGATATTTGGGAGGCTTACGGAGCCGTAGCTACAGCTGGGCTATGGGGCGCGCCGTAGTAAAGAGCTCGGGATTAATTTATAACCACCTGCTCAACTTTAATGTAGGCAGAGATCTCGACACATGGGCGTTCTCGCTTTTTGCCTTCATCTGAAAAGTAGCCACCGCGGCCGAGGTCTAACCCGCATCCCCGTGTTCAACCGCACAACGCCTTAGCCACGGCGCAAGCGAGGAGAGTGAAAAAAATGTCTCTCTCCGATCCTGACGCCGCGGAAAGTGAGGAATGCAGGACAATTTATTCACCGGGTGCGGACAGAACGGCTAGTTAATCTGTTATCTCATCCCTCTAGAACGGCCTGAATAACTAGGGATCCACCGCAACACCTTCATGAGCGTCTCATTTGCTCCGTGACAAGCGTACGAGAGGTCAAGATGACTTCTTTTTCGTATACTTTCGCGACGCGTTCGGCGTGCTTCCGCTGTTTGTCTCGGCGCGTCTGCAAGTGAAATGCGGCAGGACGAGGTCATCCCGCAACAACGTGGGCGGTGCGGAAGCCGCGGAAAGCGCGATGAGACCAGAGGCATTCGTAACTGGCCCTTCGTGATGCGTCACGTGACGAAAGGGCGAGGAGTGGGCTTTGTTCTTCGGCAAATCAGAGCGCACTTGTTGCGTAAAGTCAGGTAACTTGTATATAAGCGAACGGCCGAATGGTGCGGTCGCAGTATCTGGCTACCTCATATCTCTTCATTTCGAAGCAGCGTAGGATTACGCTGGCGGTCACAATGATATCCAAGGTAGGAGTGCTAGCAGCAGTTATTTCGCGGGAAAGTGTGGCCTGTTGTGCCGTATTGGACTATGAAAATGCTTTATTGTGCCACGCTTAAAGCCTAGAAACTTCGAACTACTTTTGTGACTATTTGATACAGCATAAAATCATTTTTAGGAAAAACCCGTCTTGCTGCCCACCGTAGAATTTTTACAATAGATTTATTCATCGCCTTCCCAGGTTGCATTCCTGTTCAACGTAAACTGATAGGAGAGGTGCGCACACTAGAATTTGTCTAAAATATTCTTTTATACCTTCTGAGTGCAGGACAACTACATAAATCTGGATATAAATTTAAGGCAGTAAATCAGCATTCACGAGGTCTTTACTAAGATGCACCTCCGGCACAACCCCGAGCTTTGTACGCAGGGATGTTCCCGTGGAAGGAGTAGTAGTTTTTCCAAGTCTACTGAGGGCAGATATTTTGCAGTGGAATATTTGGGGATTGCTTACCGAGTTAGATTACTCCATATTTGCACGTGTTTTGTGATTCTGGATAATACTAGTAAAGCTCAAGCACTTTAGGTTGAAAAAACCACTCAAAGTTACTTCACCTCTCCCTGTGACTCAATCAGTCCGCAAGTCCAAGCGTCCAGTTGCCAAATGTGGCTTTTCATTTTTGTTTTCGCTATTTTACCTTTGCGTGTTTTTCTTCTCTTCGCTACTGTGACTGATCGCGTACCCATGTTCACATCACCCAGGGAATTTTCTTGCTCCTTGAGCAATGGCTCCTCATTTAATTAGCATGGTCATACTACTCGTGTGGACCTCGGTAAAATGCTTTTAACCCACATGTCTACTGGGAAAGCCTCAACGCATTTACTTGGCACCTGTTATTCACTTAGTCATCAAGCCATGTTTGTGTTGGGCATGCGTGTTCTCCTCACATTCTAGAGGCCCCGAGTTCGAGTCCTACTCTGGCCCACATTTACGCATTAACATTGTTCACAGGAACTTCCCCGAGACATTTGGCACCACTCTAAGCACTCCTTATTGGTTTTCTATTCTTTGTGCTATCGGCCCCTCTTTATGCAGACCATCGGTGATT
The DNA here is from genome assembly GCA_013339765.2 of Haemaphysalis longicornis. Taxonomy (NCBI): domain Eukaryota; kingdom Metazoa; phylum Arthropoda; class Arachnida; order Ixodida; family Ixodidae; genus Haemaphysalis; species Haemaphysalis longicornis. The sequence goes on from CM023450.1 coordinate 181,182,684, forward strand.
TTGTGTGCCATCAGGGGGCTATGACGACAGAATTTCGACCAGTGGAGCTAACTATACCACTTTAATAATAAATTTCGGGCAGTTTTTCCTGCGCTCATTGTATTTCCTTAAGAAGCATCCTTGGAGTCGTTAGTATTACTCGGTATTACCTCAGAACATCTACCAATACGGATTACTTACGCTTCATAGGAGAGATTCTCCTTAAAGTGTGTGCATCTTTGTGTGTATGTGTGAGCACCAGGCCGAGCAGTTCCGCGTGCACGCACGCCTGTGTGTGTATATATAGCCCCGTTCTTTGAAACGGCAGCGGTGATATATGGCTCGCAGGAAGAGCTAGGGACATCGCCGTATACTGAGAAGTCGGCAGATGAACTGAACAATACTTTGTTTATTAACGCTTCTCCGGCCAGTATAAACAGCACCGAACAGCACATAGCAGCTTCGCACTAATGTTCTCCAACCAAAATCTTAACTTGTGGCGTTGTATCGATAGGTGTGCGCCACGGTAATGTTATGATCAAATAACTAAGTGCTGATGAAGCAGGAACTAATGGGTGAAGTCGCAAAGTTAAATGGGTAACTTACCGGCATCAAAATGTGTTCGAAGTAACACTGCAATTATTTCCCCGTCCCACACAGGTTTTCCCCATTCTCTGCCTGGTCGGCTCTGCCCTGGCTGGGGGTCGCTTTGGTGGAGGCCACCACGGCTTCCAGGGGGGTGCTGGGTTCGGCGGTTCCATCTTTGCGGCTGCAGCAACCCCAGGATCCTATGGCGGCGGCACGTTTTCCGTGAGTTGTCGGCAGTTTTTTAAAGGGCGTGCGCCAAAGAATGCTTGTAACACGCTGAGACAAAAAAAATGCTGCACCCGTTATGAAGCGTTCATTACGAGCTATTCATTTTGCGAAGGGACATCTGTTTACAATGGGAAATGATTAAATTGAGCGGTTTGGCTTGAATCATTTTGTTCCTCTTGTTCCTAAGACAAAATTGATAGCTCGCAATGAGTGATTTATCGTTTACCTCGTGCTACATTTTTCTGCCCTAAAATTATAGCCAATCAAGAAGTGTCACATCAACTTTACCCTAGTGCTTGGTTACTGTCAAATTGCTCTGATTTACCAGAGGCGCCACGAGCCACTTGGACAACTAAATTCGAACAGTAGTTTCAGCGTTAGAAGCAGTAGGCTGTTTTTAAAGGAGCCATGAAGACAAAATACAAGTTGGGTTGCTTAGTCCATGATACCAATAATACCAATGATACCAATACCAACGATAACAATGATACCAATATCATCGCAATCTTCGAACAAATAACGGAGATATTAAAGAAAACGTGTGAAGCAGTCGCGGCCCCCTAGCAAATTTCCCGCAACTTTTCTATGACGTCACGTAACCTTGTTTGTGTGATTGGCGGCCGCCTAACTAACCTGTCGTGACGACACATGACTGGACGTCTGTAATGGGGCCTCTAGTTCCATTTGACCGCATCACTTGAATGGTAACGTGCAGTTAACACACTGAAAATTATATTTTATTGTTGGCCGGTACGACGTCATTCTTGCTCATAACACGTCACTGTGGCGCAAAATTTGAAAGTTTTTAATACTTCTTGCATTTTTTTTTCGTTAAAAAACATCTTTTGTGGCTCTAATGGAGCTGAGTGAGATACTGAATTCTAGTTCGTTCAGATTAAACGAAGTTCTATCTTCTCTTCATGGCTCCTTTAAGGAAAGGCAATGATGTAAACCAAAGAGAGCGCGTTTTAAGAAAGCTACTTGGGTCATCACGTTTTATACCCTATTTTGTTTTTGGTTCCCGCAGCCACCACAACCCTACAGTTTTGGCTACGACAACACGGACGAGTTCGGCACGCGGCTCTTTCACAAGGAACAAGGCGACGCCAGCAACGCCAAGACCGGATCGTACGGCTACCGGGACGCGAACGGGCTGTTCCGGACCGTGAAGTACGTGGCCGACGCCAACGGTTTCCGGGCTACCATCGACACCAACGAGCCTGGAACCCTGCCGGGAGCCAGCGCTGACGCCGTATTCAATGCTAACCCCGTGGTCCTACCTGCCTCGTCGCAACCAGGCCGCTACACGGCCGGCGGTGGCTTCGGTTCCGGAGGGCCCTGGGCTGGGTAGTGAACTTTTTCGTGGTAGATAATGTTACGTTCATCGCTGGGTGATAACGTAGCGGCTTTATTCGTCAGGGGAAGCGGTGTAGGTGGCTCTTGAAATAAAAGTTCCTAGGGAAAACATATGCACGCCGTATTTATCATGCTATTACACGCATAGCTGCCGGAAGTTGGTGTAGGGAGTTATTTATGTTTACGTTTCGCGTTCGCAAAACCATGTGACCGTGGTTTGCATTGTATGGTATCACGGAACCCATCCGAAATGTATCGTTCCTTTAAAGATGCACGTCTGTTTCTCAGGTGTGAGAAATAGTTGAAATAAAAAAAAGTGACCCGTATCTGGTTGTTTCTCTGCAAATGTCGCCGAAAAACGATGCTCTTCGGTCTTCCCTGCCTCGTAAAACCCTATCTGCTCCCTCTTCCCACTCTTCAAGATTGTACCTTCACCATCGCTACTGTTATGATGGATGGATTCAGTTTTCTTGTGTTCGTACTTACACGCGCGATCTGTTGGGACAGAGCTGAAAATTTGCGTTATCTTTCGTTAGCGTTCTTATCTGTCGTCTCTTTCGTTCAACATGTAACAGCACATGACATCTTGTCTCTTTTTTTGTGTTTGCTTTAACTCGGCTCTCACCGGCTCCGTTTTTAGCCATTCGTTCTTTTATTTTCTACCGTGAAAACCATTCTAACCATCTATTACGCCCTTTAGTATAACTTGACTCAGTCCCAAAGGCATTAAAAGAAGCTGGCAATGTGGGGATAATAAATGTGAATTTTGCCTCAAGTATTCCATGAAATTTCTTTTGCACATAATAATGTGGAAACGCATAAGCCATGGGAGCAGGTTCATTCCCCGCGAATCAAGCAGATACGTGTTGAATTTTCTGGCCGGGAATAACCACGGAGGAACAACCGAAAGACAAACATACAGACACATACACACCAAATCTTTTTTGTTTTTAAAGCCCAGCGTATTTAAACCCAATGCATGTTTTAGAACACAGCTGTAACAATCGCATCAGCATAGGAGAGATACAGGTGAGCAATTCGCAGCGCAGCCGAAAAAGAATGACCCTGATAGTGAACAGAGCATCCATGGGAAGGAAAGCATTAGAGAAAATGGGCGCGGGGTCAGGAGAAAAGCGGATGCGGAAGGGACGATGATTCGTCGCTCCTTGCTGCAGGCGCTAACTTCGAGCATACCACTTAACCGAGGCTGTAAGAATCGTTAACCAGTAAAGGCCACGCTGCAAAGGGACGTAATGGTTGTGGTAGCGCGGAGTCTCATTGAGGGTTGGCGCCGCGAAGCGCCGCAGAAACAGCTGCCTCGACTTGTGGAGGCAGTGGTCGGTCATATGAGTTTAAAACGCGGTTACTCGAACACTCGTTCGGATTTTGGTTCGTGATGTTGTTTTGGACCCGTATTTATCGGAAGCCATGCATTATTAATATACAGAACAATTTCATCAGAATGAAAATATAAGCTGCTGCGCTCAAATTTCGCATTACAAAGAATATTAACTGATGGCCAAATTTTCATCTGGTTCGAAACCACAGCCCAGCATATGGTAGTCGTACGGATGAAACGTTCTCTGCTGTACTTAGGATATACGGCAAACGCTAGACGTTTTGCGTTTAACACAGTGGCGCCATGGTTAACGTTGATGCAAGTAAGCTCTTGAAATGGGTAAGCCGATAGCCGATATATTTTCTTTTGCTTTGGGCAGGTGCATTCTCGCATTTATTTGTACTTTAGGTTCTACAATCCCTCAGTAGTGAGGAAGACGAGTAGGGTAATATTTCTTAGGGTTAATGCTACCCGAGATGTATGCCTGCCAACGCGACTAAACACTTCAAGACATACAAGAAAAAAAATTGTTTCAACGAACGAGGAGAAAGTCAATCATCCGAATGTGTGCCTGTTTGCAATGCATGACATACAGCAGCTCTACCATCAACACCCTTCATAGTAGATGGAAGAAAAATTAAAGGTGCAAGCCATAAACAGTACCGATGGCCAACCTGCTCCTAAGACTGATAGCTAGTATTATAAAGAGGACCAATGCCGTACCGGCAGCCCTCCTCGGTGTGTGAGGGGGAATAAAGGGTTGAGGAAGAACACACTCCAATTCCGTAGTTTACATTTTCTGCTCGCGTTCGCACCGATGAAGTTGGACAAGAAAAATTTCGTGCGCTTGAATCCTTCGAACGATCGCACCGTAAGTGCCGCACACCAATTCAACTACCACGGGCGTGGTGTAGCGTCCAGGATTGTATACGTTACTGAATAAAAGTAACCGATCAGAATTACAATTACATCATTGAAAATGTAACCGATGACAACTAAAGTTACAGCCGCAACAATAGTCGAAAGATTATTCTAGAGCAATTAGTTAGTTCAAACGTTACTTTTCGTGCAACGTTTGTATTATGGTAGCACGTATACACACATATAGAAGGCAACAAATAGTGAGGGTGAGGCTAAAACGAGCCGGAGAGGCCGGTACCTGCACGAGCGTACGTCAAATTTTCGTCAAAGGTGTTTTAACTGGTGCAGGGCTACCCCATCCAGTTTCAAAACGCAGCACCGCTTGTGGGGGAACAAAAAACATTTCTGAAAATCTCTGAAACAGAGATATTCGAAGAATATTCCAAAGTGTATATTTATAATCTGTTGCATATAAACGTAACTGAATTGCAAGGATCCTTACTCCTTAACGGAACTAATTGGGTCGTAACCGAATTACATTAACAGGAATGTTCTTCGAAATTTGACAAACGAAATTGCTGTACCTATGACACGGAGTTTCACCAGTGGGAAAGCCTGACGGACGACTGATACACCGTTTAAATTCAGCTGCATTCTTATTCGTTTCTAAGGCATTGGTTTCACTGAGGGTGGGAGCTTTATCTGCATCCTTAATGACAATGCATGTACTTGTCCCATTAGGGTAACGCATTTCAAACATTAAAATAAGATACCACATAAGAAATACAGCAACAAGAAGTATACATAAAATATGTACTTCGAAAGGTTCCTACGAGTGCAGTCATAAAATAAAAAAAACACATCTAGCAAAAAATGCAGGTAGACACTTAAGACTGCCTGCGTGCTAATGAAAAAATCACAATGTTTATTTGAAACTGTGTGGTCCTCTATGCCTAATTGTATGCCTATCATGATAATGTCCGCTTCTTTGGTCCTGCAGTGGTGCTATTGCGTCTTCTAATTGCCACTGTCATGGCCTTAAATAACTTTGGGTCATTTTAATTTTCTGTTGCGTTTTGTCGTCTTCTCCTTTAGGGTAGTGGCGCGTACCCTGCAGAGAGGGATTGTTTTCTTGTCTTATTTTGCTTCCTTCTCTTTTTTCCCCCATCCGTTGTGAGCCCTACATATGCGCTATTAAAGTAAACGTGGTTTGATGCTTCCCTAACCAGCCTGCTCAAATTACTTTTGTAAGCCCAAATACGTATATTTCTAACACACGTTTCCAAGTAGACGGTGACAACTCCTTTCCTAGGTTCGCCCTTCCTTTGCTGAAGTTTGGGCTACAAAAAAATCTCCGCGATCAGTGCAGGGGATGTGTATTGAATTCGCAATCTGGATCACCCAGATTAGAGTCCCAAACGTATTGAAATTTATTCGCTTTCGGTGTGATTGTTTGCGCGGTCGGTGATTTTTCGAACCGTATTTAGGTTATTCCAACGTCGCATTTTCCCTTAATAGTGATTTATTGCTTTCTTATTGAAACAAAATAACACTGTACGCACGACAACAAACGCATAACTAGGGCAATGGTCAACTGTGTGGCTGCAGGAGAAGATTTACATATTTAGTGCGCTTTTTAGTGCGCTGATAACGCCTTGGCATATTGTAGTCGTGCCCCTAAAATGTAATCCTCAAATAACTACGGCTGAGCGGAGGAGAAAAGCACTGGCAATCTGGACTAATACCACCGGGCGCCGTCTTCTAACGCTGAGGACTGTCACAACTCCTTGGTCGCTAGCGCAAGCAAGAGGCGTGAGAACCTTTAGTTAACATGCTTGTAAGATCGGTTGGCCCGTGCGTGTTCACGCGCGCCGAAGTCGCTGGAACTAAACAGAATTTACGCATACTCATTGTTTAGCTAAAAAAACGGTTATTATGAAGGCATTGAGCAAACATGCAGGGTGGTCGGCACTTATAGAAAACTTCCAGAGCGAACAAGGGCGCTCTTGCGCGCAGGCACTACTTGTGGCACGCAAGACAGACGTAACACTTGCGCGCGAGGCAGCTAACCCACGGTCTACGTACGCAAGCAAACAGAAGAACACGAACACACAGAGAAGGAACTACTATAAAATGCACTACGATGAAATACTACCACTCAGTACGGTTCACTCGCCTCCAGGGCATGACCTGCCCGGAGCGACGACTACAATCGAACAATCCTAACGCTCAACCTAGGCATGGATGGCCTTAACACTACAGTCCTAAACTGACAACAAACATCGACGAAATCGAGACGGCTTCGCGTGAAGTTCGCTTAAGCTCTCGAGGCGGAGGAGCGGAGTCTGGATGGCCTTGTGGTTCAAGACGACGAACGAGAAGATACTGGATCCATAGCCGGGTCGTGCTGCCGTGAACCAACCGACGGACTTCCGTTAAAGAAGCGTTCACCCTCTTTCCCACTAGCGTGGTGCTCCCCGCGCGAATTCCAAGAGGCTGTTCCGAGCTTTCAGCCTCGGGATCTGAAAAATTCCCAACTGAGACCACTGCCCCCCAGACGACCGGCCGTGTTGGCCACATGGCTCTACTTCCACACGTGCTGACGTCAAACCTCGAAACGCCACGCGGCGCAGCGCGCGACTGCAGGCAAGGCACCCTTTTCCTTGCGTAGGCGAAGGGAAAAAGCAAATACAAAAAATTACGGGGTGACACATGTGTTCAAGCTGATGGAAGAGCCACAAAAAATGGACGCCACCGCCGAGGGAGCCGTAATGCGAATGCCCAAACAAATTCGCTGAGCGCCTGGTGTGATGTGCGTGACAAAGACAAGCTAAAGTGCAATAAAGCGTATTCTCTCTGTTTCTCGTTTTGCGTCTGAGTGGCATCATATTACTATAGTTCGACTTCACACGCGAATGAACAAAAGTGTGGCTTGAACCTCCCACGCCGCTATATACGTCGGATTCAAAATAATGCTCTTCGGTACGCTAATGGCTGCTGGTCATTGCTGGTGCAGCGTTAGCAAAGGCGGGGGAGGAGGGGTCGTGCAAGGCCCCATCCCCGAGCGAATAGGGTAACGCGCCCTCCTAACGAGCGCACACTCAAAGCGGTATAAACAGTCTAGACAACCCAAGCCACGCTTTCCGTCATTAGGGCTGAGTTTGTGGGCGGCACTACTACAGTGTGTGTTACCACCGCAGTTATCCACCACAGGAATGTGGAAGTTGTAATCTGATTGACTTCTTGGATTCCTCCTGCACACTTTATTGATACCAAAGATGGTTAGCGGTTACTGTAAGACAAGATGTCTAGGGAACAGAAGCTGTTTCTATTCAATGGCGAAGCTCGAAACGGGGACAATTTGTCTAACCGTTGAAAAACCGCTACACACGTAGTCGCGTGATGCACAAAACACCCCAAATCCTGCACGGACTCATTTTTGCAATCTCATGAACGGTGCAAGATGACGACGAGGGGAGACCCTTGGTATATGGCCGAAGTTAAAGAGGAAATGTATACTTCTTTGGAATCCTACCTTTCTTAAATATAGATGCGGATTAAGCGTTGTACCACAACAGAAAATTTGTTTTCGCTACCAATGTGTACTGGGTTGGACGGAACACACCTCACGGCGTGTCACTGCAACAACTTGCCATGCGCCACGTCATTGCTGAAAGCGCCACTACAAAGCAGGACCTGTTGTCATCTGAAAGTGAAAAAAACTTCAGTGATAATCGTGCGGGGGAAGGGAATAAACCGGCATCAAACTACGAGCAATAAGATATCAATGATTAATTGCACTAGTTAAATGAAATGTCAGCAGTCACGTGACTAATCATTCTTATTTAACGACGGCGTCAGATGGCTGCTCCGGATGCGGTCCAATCCACGCAAAACAACTTCAGATGCCCGCCCGCACAAACAGGGCCACACGGACGCACGCAACGAGGTCAGAAACGCATCTGGTGGGGCCAACCGGAATCTCGTATACGCAAAGCCGGCAACGCCTCTGCTCGATGCATCTGCGAGCGATGACTTTATCTTCCATACACACTCACACACACACACACACTGCGCCTGCAAAACCACCCGCCCGTACGCAGTGACAGCGTGACAACAGGTGTGTTATTAAGTGCTCAAGCACACCTGCTTCGGCAGGCAAATCCCCGCTCGTTGAGGCCGCTCCTCCAGCAAGGTCATCTAGCCCGACGATGCGCACATACACATACGGGCTCCAAAGCACCTGTCACGAACTGTCAAGCATTGAGATATCACAACCCATACAAATGGCCACCAACAACAGCACCAAGGGGACTGTAACAGTGTAGTGAATACCAAGGCACGAAGAGATGGCAGGTAACGAGAAACCTCATCAGCTCGCCGGAGAAGCTGCAGCCAGGGCTCCGGCCAACCTCAAACCAACCAAACGCCCCCGAGGCCGACAGCACCTAAAGCGAGAGACTACTCCAGGGAAGGAACTCCAACACCCCTTCGAAACACTCACAAGACACCACTAACTTTAACGGGACAAGCTCAGACAGATATGTAGGATGCTCCAGCATGATTACCCCAGATTTGGAAGATACTGACACACTGATCTTCATGTAACGCCAGACTGGAGCAAGATTACAATTTTTTGGAACTGCATAACCAAACACATCACTGCAAACACATCCCACAAAAGCTCCAGCGGAGAGCAAAGGCAACTGACGGCGTACATCAGTGAACGGCTTGAAGACGTTACCAGAGCTCCGCTGGAACGTGACGGCTAAGCAGACCCCCATGCATAATAATCAGGAGGTTCTCCCCCTCCCTCTCTCTTCTAGTAAGAGCGAAAATGAAGAATGGACATGGCTAGCTTGTCATGACGATTGCCGAGCAGCACAGATGTGGCGGATGTAAAGCCGATGGGCTACTGAAGCAAGCACTACATTGCGATCGTTTTCGGATAACTTGTGTTTGTGCCCTAACGCTTCCATGACGTTTTAAAGGCGATAGTATTGCTTCGGCTACAAAACCCCGGAAATTGTGGTGTCTGTCTGTCTGTCTGTCTGTCTGTCTGTCTGTCTGTCTGTCTGTCTGTCTGTCTGTCTGTCTGTCTGTCTGTCTGTCTCTGTCTGTCTGTCTGTCTGTCTGTGCATTCCTCGATTCAGCATTCCAGCCAAAATATAAAAAGAATTCTTAAACAAGGAATTTGTAATGGCAAAACGTTTCCAAACCAGTAACTCTGGTGCCATCATCCTCACATCTGAACGTTGTTGATCAAAAGAAAAACAACGTATTTGAATCTTGCTAGGCGGTGCTCTTTTATTTGAAAATACACGTGGACTCGACACTTGCTCAGAAAAAAAACGTGCTGAAATTAATATTTTGCCCAAAAGTGCAGAAAGAGCTCGGGCACGACCCTAGAATCGTGCCACCATTCCAAGTAGTACAGTAACAATGGCTTGAATTAGGTGGCCCGCCAGCAGTGTGACTCCTGAAAATTGAATTCCGCCACAGCCTTTATCGCTGGAACGGCGAGATTGGAGGAGAAGAGCGTGGAAGTGGGCGAGGAAGGGAAGAGAGACATTTACGGGTCAGGGGCGGCTGAAAACTGTCGTCTTTTGATGACATTTGCGGGAAAGTGGGCTGTTACGCGGCCAGTTTTTTGCCTCGTGATCTTAAGTAGCGGTTAGTTTATTACATTAGATAATTCCGCAAATACGGTTTTATTTTCAAACGTGTGAAATATTTATATCTTAGTAAAATACCTCCCAGTGGGAACTTCTTGCTAAGTAAACGTAAATAAAGCCAATTTGATGTTTTCTCATTTATAGGCACATTGCTTTATTGTTGAGTACACAGAATATAGAATTCAACAGCAATGTTGAAGGGGGTCTACAACAAATTAACGTTTTCCTGTATTTGCATTGATTTATTGGAAACCCTCAGGTTGATTTAAAGCCCTGTTAGTGATTTTAACCATTGCTTTCACACAAGTTATTTTGCAAAATACTCCAGGAAACGCCACTTAACTCTCGGAAGTTTAGAAAGCGATATTCTCTCGACCCAACAGCGGGTTCAAAACTTTAACGCAAGGGTCAGAAGTAATGGCTTTATATTTCTTGCCTGAACAAAAAACAGCAGCAAAAGAGATGAGAAGACCCGGTTTCGGTCCTCGATGTTTAAGGCAACTAGGCGCAATGACAGCGAACCTGGTTTGTCGGAAAGACAGTTCGGAAGAGGTCGATTTAAGAACTCCGTGTTGATTTACAGCTTCTTAACGGCACGCCAAATTTGACGACAACCACAAGTACAGAAAAAAAGCAGGCAAAAAAAACCTCAATGCGTCCTGCAGATATCCTTCATTCTTGATTACAATTATGTTATATCCCACCTGGCAGTATTGTTTCAAAAGTAGGTGGGGTCAGCTGGGCATAGTGTCACAATTTTGCGGTGTATGCTACTACTTCCCCTTCCTAGCAATCTTAATTCTGCCAGTTTTTGTGCTGCAGTCCAGCTTGCTTCTTTCGTTTGGCTGCTTTCGTTCGGTTGTCGCTCCGCATTTTTTCCTAATTACATCTTTCTTACCTTCAGCCTTCACTTCTTGCTCTTTGACCTCGCTATACATTCAGGCTCATCTGGAGAAGAAAGCCATGTTGGGCTACCCACTTCGGTATTTTTAAAGTTTTTCTCTTCCCCTCTCAGAGGTCAAGACCTCTTTCTTGTGGAACTTCTGCGAGCGCTCCGCGCACTTCCGCTTTTTGCTTCGCTGCGCTGCGAGTGAAATGCTGGGAAGAGCAGGTCATCGCGCAACTACGGTGGGCGGCGTGGACGTCGCGGAATTCGCGAAGAGTCCACTGGCAGCGCGACTGGACGCGCCCTTCGGCTAGATGTAACGCAGTGAAAGGGCTTTGTTCTCCTGCAAATCAGAGCGGGCTTGTTGCGTGGACTAGGGTAGAGCGTATATAAACGGAGAGCGCACGGTGCAGAACCAGTATTCCTCGGACGAACATCTCTCCGCTACCACGAAGCGAAGGATACGCTTGCCTTCACAATGATCTCTCAGGTAGGAATACCGTACCACAGGAAGCCATGGGCCGATACCAGATCGAATTGGTTTGAGCCATGGCGCTTTAAATGTATTTTCACAAGAAAATTACATCTTTGACTAAATGCTAGTGGCTGGAAAAGAGCAGTATTTATTGCATTGCTGATATGACCAGAAACTATGTATAAAAGTATTGCTCTTTCACCGGAAATTCTCAAACATGTGTAGCTAGATTCGTCGCGTCTTCGTATTCTGTTAACATCAAACCTATGGTAAGAAAGGACGCGTTTACGTAAGTACGGCCAGCAGTATGGCAAAAGTCCTATCGGTAAATTTGAAAACTTATTAAGTCCAAATAAGGACACCGCAAGAAACGAATATGTAAACAACCACTTATTTACAACTACAACTTAAAAAAGAACACATTACTCCGTTACGTACGCCTGTCCCATGAGGTGCAGACTATGCATCTCCCTGAATATTTTTGGGCTCACCAACTCATTTCAGCGTATGTACTTTCATTGGGTAATTTTGGGAAACGCCGGTACGAAACGCAATTTTCTCAAAGTAACGTACTCGACAAACTGTAAACAGGAATGCTATGCATTGAGAGAAGGATTATTTGGAGATCAAAATCGTTATCGGTACTACTCCTGTGTATTTTAATTTTGTTTCCTCAATTATATAAGTCTCTAATTAGGCAAGAATCGGGGGTAACTAGGAAAACAACGACAAAGCCAGTATTCCGAAGTCACCGTATACTAGCAGACTTGCTCATAACATTTTAATTGCAAGGTATTACTTGCGATCGATTACATTTTACTGTATTTCTGTAGCGCTTCAATTACTTCCTTCAAAAAGTGGCGATCCTTGTAATTCAATTACGTTTCATTTATTCGGTTACAAACTAACCTATCAGAACGTATATCGACCTTTTTTTTTTTCGAAAAAGATTAGATCTACTTGAGTAATGTACCTATGGGCAAAAGTGGATAATGATTTCTTTTTTTAAAGCATAAGCACAGAAAACCAAGGATTATCACGGCAATTAAAGAAAATTCGACGAAAAATTGAGCTACGCACATGCCGGTACCAATTTTGCGCCTCGAGTTACCGGGGGCCTTAATACTGAAGCTGCGCTATATGTTGGTATATGTGCTTACGTGATAAAAAAAGCTGTATGAGAAGTACCATCAGAATTAATTCTTTACTATGAGATAATCCTTCGATTAAATTGGAGGCTGTAATTTTAATAGTCCTTGGTTACTTTTCACAGTGAAGTAATTGTAATTTCAATCGGTTACTTTTTTTCAGTAATGTGTACAAATCAGTATACTAGCCGTAATGCGAGACGCTGTCGTGCTAACAAACACATGATATTTCTCCCGTCCCATGCAGGCCTTCCTCATGCTCTCACTTGTCGCCGTCGCACGGTCGGGGGGCAGCTACGGCGCTCCGGGATCCTACAGTGCTGGCGCGTTATCTGTAAGTTGTCGCCAGTTTTGTATACCTCGAGCTTAATAAAGCAGAAAGCATAAATGAACCGATAATGCAACCCTCATAGATACGAGCAACTTACCAAAAATCTACCAGGAAACGTTTTTCTGTCGGTTATCTCGGCAGCGGATTCCTCGCACAACATGGGGAGATCCGCCTTACGTGGTGGCTTTTACGCGGGGTGTTCAATTTGTTCCGTCAGGATTTAATGCCTACACAATGCACCGACTGAGACTGTTTTGTCCCTTTAAGCCCCAACTTTTTTAGCACTACAATTGAACCATCTCAGGCACACGATTGAACCATTTTATCACGGGTGCATCACGGAGCCTGAGCACGTAATGAACTTACTTGTTTTTTTTATATATGAAACGATTCTAGATTTTAAGCGACGTTGTCCTGGCTAGGATCTGGGAAAAGGGGACGTCCGGGTGGAAAAAAGACAATGTGGTACCGCCAGTTCACCAAGACCAAGCATATTGGTTAAGCAATGGCATATCTTCCCTCGTGTCGGAGCTATGGGCCGCTCTGAATGTATGGCCCAGTGCTTTTAGCCAAAGAAACAACAGCTCTTTACCAAACAAAATGCCAATCAGTCATTTCATTTTTGCTCCATATTATATATAAAATGGGACGGGTTGACACAGCCTTTGGTCTCCAAATTCCCTCTCGCGATTCTTTACCTAACTAAATAAATAAAGAGCAGGTTTCAAAGCCTGCGCATAACAGTAATGTATCAAACATAACAAACAATCATGCCACTCTTTCAAACATAAGAGAAGGAAACGCTTTAACCCATTAGAAAGAGCTAGTTTTTGAGACCGAACAGCGCTACGAGTATGCGGGACATGGATAACAGCTATCAGTGCCTTTAGGAAATTTTCCTCTGTTTGAGTAAGGTAGCCGAAGTGATCTTTTTTTAGCCAAAGTAATCCTGTTAAAATTAATCTTTCATTTTGCTAGGCTCCCCAGCCGTACAGTTTCGGCTACGACATCTCAGACGGGGCGGGCAGCCAGCTGTTTCACAAGGAGCAGGGCGACTCCAGTGGCGCCAAGACCGGATCGTACGGCTACCGGGACGCCAACGGCCTGTATCGAACTGTCAAGTACGTGGCCGACGCCAACGGTTTCCGGGCAACCATCGACACTAACGAGCCGGGCACCCTGTCCGGATCCAGCGCCGACGCCGTGTTCAACTCCAAGGCCGCCGCCTCACCCGCCGGTGGCCATGGTTCTAGCGGGCCCTGGGCAGGCTAACAGGTTTCACCTACACCAGGAATAATAAACTGGCTGTTGCGACACACATTCGCACGCTGGTTGTATATGAATAAGAACGCTGTATAAAATGCGAGGAGCTGGGCGGGGAAATAAAGGAATGTTTGAAAAACAGCTCACATTTCGTGGTTTCGTGACTCGCCATGAACTCACAGCAGCTGACACCCGCCAGAGTGGTAGCCCAGTACTTTTGGTCCTGAGCTAACTGAACACGAATGGGTTCAGGTAAGGGTGCGATTTTCACGAATTCGTGTAAGTTAATATTGTAAATCTGCGGGAGCACACACGAACAGATTGAAGAACATACACGCAAGCTCTAGTACGATTCTTTCCTGAAGGCAGTGAATGCTTCGAAATAAATGCGTAAAAAACAGCAGAAAACAATAAGGGAAATTTCTACGCATGTTACTGTTCCTAATTAGAGGGAAATTTGTATGTCATTCTTTTTTTAGTATTCCTAACCGCAAAGAAATAGTGCGGCTTCAATGAAATTAACCGAAAGGGACCGACAGAACGGTTCTTTTAGTCAAATGTCTCAAGGATGTTATCACTTCGACATATAATGTAAAGCACACAGTCAAATGATAGCGACAATTTATTTATTGCGACTTGCAGGTGTCTCGCAGAACATTGGCATTTTGGCACCTAGGAAAATTCGGTCATGTCTTCCCGGCCTGACACATCATGCAGGAGTGCATCAAGAAAGTACCTGCATTACTCGGAACCCGACTTATATATTCTGCGTAAAAATGAAACGTGTACATGAAAAATGTGGATTGAATACATTTATGACGCCGTTACTTCATGATGGGGTCATTGAGAGCCAAGCCTGTAAGCGTCTTGGCTTGATGGTAGCTAGTTAAATGTTACAGAGTTCTGATTTCACATCAGACTCTTAATTGAGTTGTTACTCAAGTCGGATGTCACATCCAGCTGAACCAATTCTGGCCTTGAAACAACAAACTTCAGGTGCACTTTCTGTGGTTGGGAACATTATGTTAGAGTTTTGAGTTTCTTGTTCCTGTACTACTTTTGTAAGAACCGCCAACAGTGAGAACAGTGACGTTTCACCATTGGGTATTCCACATAGATTAGCTTAAAATTAACGCAAAATATTTTGTTTGCCTGTCAACAACATCTAGTGCCAATAAGCGGCCCTGGCTCGCTGGGTTTAGGGCCCTGTGAAAAATGCAGGCTGTCTACTGCAAAACTGTATTCGACTACAACTTAGGCCGAAAGCGGCAAATACGGCTGAGATAAATACATCGATACTAAAAAGAGCGTACTCATGGCACTACAAGCCCGGAACAGGTAATTAAACGATGCAATAAATAAGGGAAAGTGCAGCCGTTCGCTCAACAGAAGTCCGCTGCAGGAAACTTTATTTTAAGCGATTTTCGCAAAAACTAAAACTTGTTTTGAATTCGGTACAATGCCGTCCTGGGTGGGTATTTCAGAATGGATCAGTTGTCCGAAACGATAGTTGCTTTGAGGGAAATTTGTTGAAATTGAGCCTTACTGTTCAGCCTCTGCACAATTAACAAGATTAAAATTAAACACGATGAAACAAGGTTACAAATAAATTACAATTTAACAAAAAATAAATTTAAAAAAGGGTTTGAATTCTTTATTCTAAAACAGCGAATTTACATAAACGTGCCTGAAAACCCACACAGGAATGTTTAGAGAGAGAATAGCTGCAGACAGTATTCGGTCTCCCGTCGTTTGTTAGGACATTATACTTATACCTACAAGGGAGATTGTAGGCGCGCTATTCTGTGCAAGAACGCAAATTAGCGCCGAAGCGGTTGCTATGTAAATCATAGAGAAAAAATGACCCAACGGTAGACAATAACCACAATGTAACCACGATGACGATAATGACACCACACTTACAGTACACGTCATTCCAACAATGATACCCCACCAGTCTGTTTGGAAGCGGCATTGAAATGGGTCACACATTGAAAGGCTCCTGCAGAAAGACTGGGGCTGGTGAAGAAGCTCGACGCAGACTGAAGAAACTACGTTTTGTCGCTGTTTACCCAGCAGGAAGAGTTCGTCTTGTAACGCTTTGATCAGGTTTTTTAATTGTCATTGTAGGCAGTGAACTCGTTGCTGGCACGAGTTAAATACAGCATGTTCGTTTCAGTGCACCTCAGTAGAGCACTCATACGGAGCGTGCTTACGGTGAATCAAACGTCCAAACTGTCGGGTAAGTAATGACAAAAAAGAGAGCGGCCAGACAACATTTTGTGCTTCGGTAATAAGAACTATGAATCAGCGTTCGAGTACGTGTCGGGCACCCCTGCCAGGAACCCCGTTCATGTGAATTTTACCAGCGATGCTGCTTAAGCTGGTCTTTGGGCCGGGAAACGTGCGCAGAAAACCCTCCTTGAGCGATGACGCCATCACGCGCGTCGGCAGCGTAGCTTCTCCATAGCTTTGCCGCACCACACAGGCCGGGACTTGTGTCGCCAATTGCAGAAGGCGCCAAATGTCTCGTCTGCCACCGTCCTCGTCTTCTTAGCGCTGAGACCCCATTATATATGTGCCAACTAGACCAACACGTTTTATTCAACCACCACAAGCACGGCTTTCGAAACGCCTCGCAGTGTGGCGCTGTCTGTCGCTTGTTTAGACGAGTGGTGCACTTTTTACGCTGGAAAGAAAAGAAATATAGTAAAAACGGAAGAAGCCGAAAGGTCGGAAAGCGATAACGTTAATCAATTTGTTAATTAGCGTCCCACACGCCACACCACAAAAGCTGATCTGAGGCCACCGGATGACTTCAAAACGTTTGAGCGAACGCTCGCCCTGCTACGCCTTCCGCTACTCTTGAAGCTTCGCCGTAAAGGCGGTGGGAACACGTACTACATTGTACATACTTTAATGACCGAGGGCTCATGCTATCATGCACGATATCTGCACAATATCATGCACGATATCATGCGTTTTCTGCACGATATCATGCAGAAAACCTAACCGAGTCTCAAAGCATAACCACGCAAAATACTTTACCGAGTCTCCAAACATAGCCACGCATAAACACCTGCCGAACAAAGTATAGGCTATCAGGGGCCGTCATCTTCGCTGTTTACCCAGTATTCGTGCCACAAGTGCGAAGACGCCACAATTCTTTTTTGCGATGACGAGGAAAGCCAATGGCCACACGATCGCTGCACTCTCCCGTCTCGAAAAATGACGCGCGTCCAGTTTCGTGCGGCTCCCCAGAGTGGCGGTATTCACCCGCGCCAATGTATGTAAACCTAGAGAGATAAGACAGTAAGTGCGTGTGCATACGCTTGGTGCACGAGGGCCACGGGTCAAGACAAAAGATCGGTTATTTCCCTTGCCCAAAGTTTTGTTCCCCGTGAGCTTTTCACTTTTTAATGTGAGATCGAAGTAATCATCATGGCAACTTTTTTTATATTCTGCGAAGTGTAATCAAATAATCGGTCTGAAATTTCAACTAATCACTCAAGTGTGCTACGCCAGGGGACAACTTTGAGGCCGAATTTTTTCAGTGCATCACTGCAGCTTTTAAGGAAACTGTGAGCCGACTCCTCCCGGTTAATTTTTAAACGTAACAAACAGTATGTATCGGTCATTCGTAGCATAACGGTTCAGCCATTTCCGAACAATGGTTCATTTAAACCATCTGGAGCCATTCCCCTCTGTGAGAGTGGATGCCCGGAAAGCTCACGGCAAAAAAATGTTAGGCAAGGGTAATAAGCCATCTTATGTCTTCACCGGTGGCCCTCGTGACCAAGGATATGCACACGCACTTACTGTCTGGTCTCTCTGGTTTCACATACATTGGCGCTGGGGAGGTATTCTCGAGTTTTGTCCCTTTTGCGTCCCTTTCAAAAGTGTCCCTTTTGGCAAGCCCTGATTGGCTAAAAGCAAAGAACCGGAAGTGACGTCCCGCAAGCGCGGCAAACCTACTGCCAACGCCATGGAGTTAATACCAACGCTCACTGCTTAACCGGAAGTACGTCACGAGGAAGGGGCGCAAAAGGGACGTTTTCAAAAGGGACCGTTACGAGAATACCGCCCCTGGAGAATAACGCCACTCTGGGGAGCCACACGAAACTAGACACGCGTCATTTTTCGAGACGAGAGAGCGCAGCGATCGTGTGGCTATTGCGGTTCCGCGTCATCACAAAAAGAATTGCGGCGGCTTCGCATTTGTGGCACGAATACTGGGTAAACAGCGAAGCTGACGAAGATTACGTCGTTATTATAGGTTGCCCTTGAGTCATCATTTTTTTTCTCTATGATTTATTTCGAAACCGCGTCGGCACTAACTTTCTTTCTTACGCAGAATAGAGTGCCTATTATCGCCTTGATAAAGTTTGACACCCCAACAAAACACCCGGAGAGATAATCCTCTCAACAGCCATTCTCCGCTAAAGATCACCGCGTGGGTTTTCCGGCCCGTTTATGTAAATTCGCTCTTTAAACATAAAAACTTCACATCTTAATTCTTGTTTTATTTTGCGCAGGCTACACAGTAAGGCTCAATTTGGACGAACATTTCCTCAAAGCAACTACTATTTCGGACAACCGATCCGATCTGAAATACCCAGCCAAGACGGCATTGCACGGAATCCAAAGAAATTTCTGTTCTGCGAACTTCGTTTAGAAAACAATTTCGTGCTACGAACTTTGTTTCAGCGAAGGGCTGGACTTTCCCTTATTTATTTCGTCGCTTATATGCCATCTCCTGGTTTGCAGTGTATATATTACGTTCTGTTCGGGATCGATGTATTTACGTGGGCCGTATTAGTTGGTTTCGGCCTAAGTTGTGGTCGAATTCATGTACAATTTTGCAGTCGGTGACATTCTGATTTTTTTACGGGGCCCTAAGCTCACTGAGCCTTGTGCCGTTTCTTTGCACTATATTCTTTTCATAGGCTAACAAAATATGTTCCGTTGATTGAAAGGTAATTCATGTGGAATCGCAAATGGTGAAGCGTCACTGTTGGGTGTCCATAGATAAATAGTACAGGAGGAATTAAATCAAAACACCAACATAATGTTCCCAACCGGAGAACATGAACTTCAAGTTTATTGTTTCGAGGCGAGAATTGGATTAATGGAATGTGGAATTCAAATCAGGAACATTTAACCAACTGCCATCCAGCCAACACGCTCACCGTCTTGGCCCTCAATGTCACCATCAGAAGTAACGGCGTCATAAACGTATTCGATCCACATGTTCACGTACACGTTTCAGTTTACGGAGTGCGCACGTCGGGTTCAAAGTAATGCTTTTGTATTGTTGATGCACTCCTGCATAATGTTTTAGCCGGGAAGACATGGAGGTTTCTAGCTGCCCAAATGCAAAGTTTTGGCGAGATAGGGCAAGTTGTAAAAAAGATGCAACTTTCGCATGATTGTGTAACTCACACTAACCGTCTATATGATAACATGCGAGCGACGTTTTACTGAAAAAAATGTGCCTGTTGGTACCATTAGGTTCGTTTCTATGAGACTTACCATAGCTTGCCTGTTAGGAATGGGACAGAAAGGAATGAAATACATATTTCTAATTCATTAGAACAGCAACATGCGAAGGAATCTCCATTGGGTTTTTTTGTTGTAGTTTTTGTCTCATTTCGAAGCAGTCGCCGCGTAGAGCAAAGAATCGAACCATGGCTTGCGTGTCTTGTCTTCCTTTCGCCCGTGTGTGTTTGCGCCAGGGATATTCCGTACTGGGGAGAAAAAATCCCATTTCTAGGATCTGAAATTCCCATTTTCAGCATTCCCCCCCAGGTTTCTCAAGAATTCCCTGCTAAATTCCCTCACTTCTCTTTCTGCAGCTGATATATCTTTACGTGTATTACTGTTGGGTTTCGGGCGTCAGCTAGCGCCACGTATGTCTATTTACGTACCCTTCCAGACGCAGACGTCGTCCAGAGAATCATCACATAAGCGGTAACTTAATACCACTAGATGTGGCTCTCAGCCGCATTTGACTATTTATTTCACGTTTTGAACCAAACAGCATGCTTACTTTACATGCGAAAGTTCTAAGATTAAAACTGCCGGTATGCAAGAGAAGACGGCATTATTGGGTAATTGCGGTAATTTTAGCTCAGCGCCGGGACTGCTGCCACCGTCTCATGTTCACAGCACTCGGACAAAGGCGCACCCGAAATACTTTTTTTGCATATGTATTACGCAGGAATACATACGAACAGGCTTCAGGCCTTCAGCCGCTGCCGCTTTAGGAATTACGTGATTGTTCTCATAAGTATTCTTTTTTTTATGCTTCCTTCTTATGAACTGATTGCAAGCGGTGTTAGATGCTTGTGGCTTGCGGGAACCAGACTACGGGTATTTCAGCAGAAATGCGACGAAGTGTTTAGGGAACATTTTAAAAGAAAACAAAGTAATAAATGATACGAAGTCCGGTTTCCTGACATTATTTATCCTTTTACTCAATGACTCCTAAAAATCCCTGTAGCTATTAAATATTCCCTTTTGCCCTTTTGGCCAGGAGTACAGCCTAAAGTTCCCCGAAAAAGGAAAAATTTCCTTCTTGGGACATCACTGGTTTGCCCTGGTTTTACTATTTGAACTTACACCAATTCGCAAAAATCGCACCCTTAACTAAACCTATTCGTGCTCAGTTAGCTCAGGACCAAAAGTACTGGGCTACCACTCTGGCAGGTGCCAGCTGCTGTGAGTTCATAGGCGAGTCGGAAAAACTACGAAATGTGAGCTGTTTTTCAAACATTCCTTTATTCCACCAACCAGCTCCTCGCATTTTATACAGAGCTTGTATTGATAGAGAACCAGCATGCGACCGTCTGTCATAACGGCCAGTTTATTATTCCTGATGTAGGTGAAACCCGTTACCCCGCCCAGGTCCCGCTAGAACCATGGCCACCGGCGGGTGAGGCGGCGGCCTTGGAGTTGAAAACGGCGTCGGCGCTGGATCCGGCAGGGTGCCCGGCTCGTTGGTGTCGATAGTGGCCCGGAAACCGTTGGCGTCGGCCACGTACTTGACTGTGCGGTACAGGCCGTTGGCGTCTCGGTAGCCGTACGATCCGGTCTTGGCGCCACTGGAGTCGCCCTGCTCCTTGTGGAACAGCTGGCTGCCCGCCCCGTCTGAGATGTCGTAGCCGAAGCTGTACGGCTGAGGAGCCTAGTAAAATGAAAGATGAATTTGAACAGGATTACTTTGGCTAAAAAAGATCACTTCGACTTCCTTTCTACTCAAACAAAGCGATTTCTTGGTCGCAATTGACAGCTGTTATTCGTGCCGCCGGGAATAATTATAACGCTGTTCGGTCTCAAAACTAGCCCTTTCTAAGGCGTTAGAGTGTTTCCTCCTGCTATTTTTTAAAATTTGGGATGTTGGTCTTTATGTTTCAGACAGAATTGCTATGCGAAGGCTTTGAACCCTAATTTTTATTTACTTAGTTAAGTCAGGAATCGCGGGAGACAATTTGAGACCAAGAACATGTGTGGACAAGCCCATTTTATAGATAATATCCAGCTAAAAAAGAAATTATGGATTGGTGTTTGGTTTGGAAAAAAGTGGTTTACCAATACTTGATTTAAAAAAAATGCAGCTTGTTACCTTAACCACAGAAGGGCTTTTTATTTTTGCTGATGAAATTGTGGCCTTTTTTCGCTTTGCACGCTACATCGAGCACTGCGATGTGGGTGGTGAAATTTCGTCAGAGTCAGCAGTCTTCACCCACCATTGTTTAGTTTCGCTAATGCTTTTCTCGGCTTGTTCGAGTCCAACTTGAAACACAAATCGTGCTAGACACACATTTACAAAACAAAACATATTTAATTACGCTATATACAATCGCTGAAATGTATGTGGTACATTTACCCTTAGCACCCACAGAACTACTCTTATTAGTAAAAAAAGCTGGCACTGACTGTCCAACAACCTTTCAATTTCCTTTTGGAATCTTCAGAAGTCAATACGCACGGGATACGGTTCAGAGTAACGATGCGGCGGTTGTGTTGCAATTTCGTACGCGTGAATATTTTGAGTGTAGTGTGTAGCCTTAAACCAACCCACCAGAGGTTATGTTTACTCCTGGCCTGCGGTGAAAGGAATGCGCGTACAAAATTAACCCGTCAATCCGCACCTGCGAATGTGGAAGACGAACGAAGGTTTTTCGCACGCAATTTAAAAGTGATACAGGGTACAGGCGAAAGGTACCAGGATATTTTTTTTTCTTTTCAGCGTTCATAGCGGTAATCTCTAAGCGAGATACATACATATACGCATGAACTTTTATTTTGACTCTAGTGATCTTGAAAATCGGGACAATTAACGATAGCTAAACCCTCCCAACTGCATACCTGAGTAATGAGACCTAGAAGCTTGAAGTCCAAATGACGTTTTTAACGAAAGTCCACTCTGGCGGTGCCCGGTATCGAGCAGCATACACACCGGGATGTTGGATTTCCTACACGGCGAGCTTGTGCGCATCATAAGGCGCACACTACGTCACGCACTACGCCTTACAGTCACAGAGGCACATAGCTCTGACGCGAGAAGAGATATGTGCTGGCGTTACCGCTATGCTTGGTCTTTCTGAGCTGACTTTCCACATTGTCTTTTTTCCACCCCTGCAGACGATCCCTTTCCCGGATCCTAGCTATGATAATGTCGCTTACAAAAAGAATCGTTTCGTATACAAAAATACAGGTACGTTCGTTATAAGTGCCCAAGCTCCGGCATGCACCCTTGATAAAATATAGCTTAACGTAGTGCCAGAGTCCTTCAATCGTAGTGCTAAAAAAGTTGGTGCTTAAATGGGACAAAACAGTCTCTGTCGGTGCATTATGTAGGCATTAAACCTGACGGAACAAATTGAACACCCCGCGTAAAAGCCACCACGCAAGGCTGGGCCCTCTGCATCTAGTGCCAGGAATTCGCTGCCGAGATAACCAACAGAAAAACATTTCCTGGTACAGTTTAGAGTAATTGTCCATATCTCTAAGAGTTGCCTTATGGTTCATTCATGCTTTCTGTATATTAAGCTCGGGGTATACAAAATGGCGACAACTTACGGATAACGCGCCAGCACTATAGGAGCCCGGTGCGCCATAGCTGCCTCCCGACCGTGCGACGGCGACAAGTGAGAGCACCAGGAAGGCCTGTGAGGGACGGGAGAACTATCATATGTATGTTAGCACAACTGCGTCTCGCGTTACGGCTAGTATGCTGATTTGTACACGTTACTGAAAAAAAGTAACCGATTAAAAATTACAATTACCTCACTGTGAAAAGTACCAAGGACTATTAAAATTACAGCCTCCAAATTAATCGAAGGATTACCTCATAGTAATGGGTTAATTCTGATGGTACTCCTCATACAGCTTTTTTATTATCACGTAAGCACATATACGAATATAGCATGGCATCAATACTGAGGCCGCCGGTAAATCTAGTCAGAACAATTTGTACCTGCAACTGCGTACCTCAAATTTTTATCAGTTTATTTAATTCCCGTACTAATACTTAAGAGTCTGTGCTTAATCATTCAAAAAAAGAAAATCATTAACTTGTTTTGCCCATAGCTAGGTTACTCCAGCAGATCCAAACTTTCTCGAAAAAAAAACAAGGTCGAGATATGTTCTGATTAGTAATTTTGTAACCGAATAAAGAATAAAGTAATTGAATAACAAGGATCCCTACTTTTTAAAAGAAGTAATTAAAGCGCTACAAAATTACAGTGCAATGTAGTCGATAACAACTTATACCTTGAAGTTTAAAGGTTACGTGAAAATCTGCTAGTGTGTGATGACTTCGGAATGGCGGCTTTGTAGTTGTCTCCTGGTTACCCGCATTCTTGTCTAACTAGAGACTTATCAAACTGAGGAAAAGAAATTTTAGTGCACATGAGTAGTAGCGATAACGACTTCGGTCTCCAATTAGCCCTCCTAATGCATGCCATTCCAATTGACATTTCTTACTAGTAGGTTACTTTAGAGTAATACATGCTTCCTACCCCTGTTTCCCAAAGTTACACAAGGAAAATATATACGGTGTAATTAGTTGGTGAGCCCAAAAATATTGGAGGAAATGCATGGTCCGCAACTAATGGAATGGGCGTGCGTAACGCAGTCATATCTTGTTCTTTAAGTTGTACTTTTAATTACGTGGCCGTTACATATGGGTTTCTTGCTGTGTCCTGATAAGCACTTAACAAGTCTGAAAATTTACCCATCGAAGTTATGCCGTACGGTTGGTATGGTCGCGTTAGCGTGTCCTTTCTTACCATAGGTTTGGTGTTAACAGAATACGAAAACGCGACTAAGCTAGCTACACATCGTTGAAAATTTTCGGTGAAAGAGCAAGAACAGGTGGTAACGGTTCTATTGTAAATGGAAGAAATACTCTATATTTCTAGCTACGAGCATTTGCCCACGATATAATTTTTCTGTTAAAATACATTTAGGGCGCCATGGCTCAAACCAATTCGATCTGGTATCGGCCCATGCTTCCTGTGGTGCGGTATTCCTACCTGAGAGATCATTGTGAAGGCAAGCGTATCCTTCGCGTCGTGGTATCCGATGGATGTCCGTCCGAGAAATACAGGCTCTGCACCGTGCGCTCTCCGTTTATATACGCTCTACCTGAGTCCATGCAACAAGCCCGCTCTCATTTGCAGGATAACAAAGCCCTTTCACTGCGTTACATCTCCCGAAGGGCGCGTCCAGTCGCGGTGCCACTGGACTCTTCGCAAATTCCGCGACGTCCACGCCGCCCAACGTAGTTGCGCGATGACCTGCTCTTCCCAGCATTTCACTCGCAGCGCAGCGAAGCAAAAAGCGGAAGTGCGCGGACAGCGCGCAGACGTTTCACAAGAAAAAGTCTTGACTTTTGACAGAGGAACGGAAAAACCTTAAAAATACCGAAGTGAGTAGCTCAAGAAGGCTTGCTGCTCCAGATGAGCCTTAATGTAGAGTGAGGTCAAAGAGCAAGAAACGAAGGATAAAGGTTAAAAAGATGTAATTAAAAAAAAACATGCGAAGCGACAACCGGACGAAAGGAGCAAGACGAAAGAAGCAAGCTGGACAGCAGCACAAGAGCCGGAAGATTTAAGAGGGCTAGGGGAGGCGAAGCAGTAGTACACCCCGCAAAATTGTGATATTACACTCAGCTAACCCCACCTATTTTTGCAACAATACTGCCAGGTGGGATATAACATAATCGTAATCAAGAATGAAGGACATCTGCAGGGCGCATTAAGGTTCCTTTGCGTGATGTTGTTCTTTAGTTGTTGTTGACGTTAAATTTGGCGTGTCGTTAAGTAACAGTAAATAAACACGGAGTTCTTCCTAATTCGACCCATTCCGAACTCACTTTCCGCCGAACCAGATTCGCAGTCATTGTGCCTGTTGCCTTAAACATCGAGGGCAGAGACGGGGTCACCTCATCTCTTTTGCTGCCTTTTTTGTTCACGCAAGAAATTTAAAGCCATTACTTCTAACACA
>CM023450.1:181213326-181247025 GCA_013339765.2 Haemaphysalis longicornis
AACTGCGCCGCTCCGCTCAGTCGTGCCGCCGCTCCGCCGATTACATCCTCCGATGACCACCGATGATTTGAATGGAGACTAACAGGCCTACTATCGCGATTGTCGGCGCAACCGTAAAAAATTTACACCATCTTCCCGCGAGGGGAACCATGGGGTAGATGCGACGCATCAGGGGTGAACATGCTGCGTAAAATATGGACACACAACAACAATGGACACGCTAACATAACGGAAAAGCAACGGAAACCCCCGATGCGTCGCATCTACCCCATGGTTCCCCTCGCGGGAAGATGGTGTAATTTTTTTTGAAGTTTGAATCATCTTGTCTGTTTCGCGTTGATGGGTCTTCTGGTAAAACGAAAACACGTATGTTTTGGACATTTTGACCCAGTAGCAACGGCACGCCACTGTTCAAAGGGTGTTTCCGCCCGTTTTCTTTTTCATCTCCGCCTTGTACAATCGTACCTGTCGCTTAGCCTTCGCAGTTTCACACTCGCTTTTTCCCCTCTCAATTTGTTCGACCACCTCCCAATTATCTCGCGCGCGCAAGGCGCGGAACTAGGGGGCTATAATGCACCAGATGCCCCGTGTCGCGATCGCGCGGTGCTTGACTCGCAGGCTAGCTCGGATGCCTTGGAGGGAAGGGGAACAACATAGGCGCTTCTTTTTTTAACGTGGGATGTCAAATGAAGATTCTCAAATTACGCGGGAACGCGCTAAATGCAGTAGTTTAAATAGGTTCTGAGCCCACCTGTCACGCGACCCCATCTACTAGGTCGGCATGTACCCGCACCCCGGTAGTACGGCACCCCGGTCATACGACGCTTTCTTGCGGTCTCTTGAAAGTGGTATTATCGGGGTTCCACTGTATTTTATAATATTGCGTACTTATTTGCGCCATACGAACAGCAGCCTCCGTGCAGCAACGCAAAGCAAAGATCACCCGCAGCACTTTGCTTATAAGGAACACGTGCCTCGGTGCCGCAATGAGATTGCCACAGACTTCGTAACGCGACAAACCCGGGTTCGATCCCGAACAGGGGAAGCGGGTATATTTTCGAAGTGTCTGTTGGCCGCGTATTTGCATGCTGCACTGCTTAATTTCGTCGAAGGACAATGGTCGTCTCCGCCGCTGGCGGGTAACCAGTTCTCCGCTATTTGCTTCGCCCCCCCCCCTCACGCTCTTTCCCTCTCTGTCTTAGGGCTTATGGCATAAGACAGAGACGGATCTTATAAATCAGACAGAGATTTGTTCCATGCAATTCAATTTTGCCTCTTCAGTTCTCGCACTACTTCTACTGGGACAGCTCACATTCTTTTTTATCTTTTGTTTTGCCTGAAACAACACGAGCGAGGGTTCTGTTCTTTTTGTGATTGCTTTCATCTCCAAAGGTCTAGAACGCTGCTGCGCCATTTTGAACGCGTGGTTTTTTTTCCGTGGCCACTTTTTTTTGCATACTATCGTAAAAACCAACTCAACTAGCATCCGTCACTAAATGGACGCGGAGAGTGCCGTTTAAGTACAAATGTTTTGCCTCAAATGTACAGGTGCTCCAAAAATAATACGGAGCACGGGAGCGCTGGCCCGAGCGGGCAAACTGCATGCCAGCCCGATCTATGCGTAGATGCGCCGCAGATAGCCAGAGTTAGAGTTCCTGTATAGGGGAGCTATATACAGGAACTCTAGCCAGAGTGCGTGGGCCCATCCGGTTGGCCCCTCTCGATGTTCTCACGCTCGTCTTATCGCCGGCTCAAGCGATGCAAGCTTCGTCCTCAGCGCGGTCCGCTTTCTGCTTCGTCATAAATGCCACCGATTTCACCATGGGTGCGTGCCGTGCTTCGCGATCCGCTGATTTTCAATCATGTGGCTAGAATAATGCCTGGCTCAGGCTAACGCATAAAAATGAGCAAAAAAAAATTGCATGGCCTTCAGGACCTTCAGGAAGCTCTAAAAGCGGCCCTGGCGCAGGGGTGGTAGCAGCGCGGCATCGCTTGAGTTGGAGATAAGACGAGCGTGAGAACATCGAGAGGGGCCAGTCGGATGTACTCACGCACTCTCGCTATCTGGGGTGCATCTACGCATCGCGCTGGCATGCAGCTTTTCCGGCTCCGGCCACCGCTCCCGTGGTCCGTATTATTGTTGGAGCACCTCTACCTGCAGTTTTGCTTGGGCTAAAGAATGGGGAAGTGTGTGACCAGTGCAAACGATTCCAGATTTTTTGAACGGTTATGCCAATACAAGCCACTTGTTCCAGTATTCTTTTAACTCGAGGCCGGAAGACTTAATCGAGGGACAAAATGATATCTCTTCGAAGCTTTTGTTCGGGTGCATGACGCCGCGTACCAGAGGTGGCTAGATACCATGACAACGGACGAGCTACGACGATAAGTCGGGCCCCTAAAGTTCGCCGCACTTAAAACTCAATAAATTGGTCACCGAGAAGCCAATGGTTTACTGTTGGAAGCATAAATTGCGACGGTCTAGCGCATGTTTTCCTATCTGCCGTAGGAGCGGGGCATTGGTAATCGAGGATGCAACGGCGGTGGGGAGGTAGCTTGAGCCACACAGTTTGGCTAAGTACAGTGGCGGTGAAAGGGCTGTTATAGTGACTAAAAACTTAAACAATGCTTAACGCTGCTTTTAAATAATTATTACCACATAACAATCCCCAGAGCTGGAGCTTGGCGCAAAGAGCCAATAAGCGACGCCTTTCGTTTCCAACGCCTGTTATGGACTGTAGGCTTTTTTTGTGGGAACATTTAGGTGGTTGTGCAATAGAGTACGTAGCTTTCATGAACTCTCAGCGAAAGGCAGTTAGAGGCTTTTAACGCCGGCGTGCCCCCATCGGCCGCACCGCTGGTCCCGGAACAAATGGCGTCCACTATCAACCACGGCAGCTCGCTCCTATTAAATTTGCCTCCGTGTTTTTGTATTCAGTCAACCACCGCGTTCTACTAACAAAACAGCCATTAGAAGATGCAGCTATGGCTTTGACTAAGCAGTCTAAATCTGGTACATTATTCGCTTCTTGTAGAAGAAAGAAGGCCGGGAAACAATTAGTTTGCAGTCAAAGCTGTAAACCGCGATTACTATGCATCGCTTTTGAAATGCGAGCTTGATAAGGTTAATCAATGCATGATGTGTGACAGTGGCTTTAGACTCTGAACTTTGCTAAAGATATCTGAACGTGCAGCAGTGATTATATGCGCTTCTGTGCTAGCAGCCTGTCTTTTCTTGTCGGACTGAGGAATCGGATTTACTCCTGCAGCGAGAGTGAAGACGCGTAGGCTCGGACGTAGCCAGTGTATACGTGTACCGATAATGCAAACTACCCTCATTAGCTTTTCCCTCCATTGAAGCATGACCAAGATGAGCTGAATGGAAAGTAGTTTTAGCACGCGCAGTGCATTGTAATTCCAGTAGGCTGGCTGCGCTGGGCTGATGGAAAGCGAGGTGCAAGCTGACTGGAAGGCTCCTGCATGATCCCAACAGCACAACCCTCGTCAAGGGATTCGCAAAGTCTTTAGTTCAGAAGAGCGTCAAGCCTGGAGTTTTGGCAGTTCTGAGTTTATGAGCTCTTCCACCGTGAAAGCTCCTTGAGAAGGCCAAACTCGACCGTGGTCGTCTTGACAAGTACGCCCGGAATCAAATCCGATGCTGCGCCGTCAATCCCCCAGAATCTTGACCTTGAGATCAAGCCGCGTGAGGGCGAACAAGGAGCTCAACAGGAGGCCTACTAGACACAACTAGAAGTGAGATGCCATTTGGTATACCTTCCTTTTTTTAACTCTTAGCACATGAGCCTATCTGGTCAAATTTAGCGACCCCGTAGAAACACCACCTACCCGGTGGGACCGGGTTCGAAGCATTTATTTGTTCAAGATGACAAAGGGCTCCTTTCGGGCATTGCGGAGTGCATTAAACATACTACCACTGACGACGTTAAGGATGAGAAACGTCATTGTTTCTGTCTCGCAGGTCATGCTTTCCGCAGTAAATGAAGCTGACGTGAAGCTCATGTGTACACACGTCTACCTGAAGAATGTTTCGAACAGCCAGCCTGTACAGTAGGGCTTCTGCGGAAAATACACGTGCAGACACCGGAGAATGAAAATCTGGATTTCCTCTTCCCTTGCGTCCCACGTCGCTCCCTTACGAAAGCACGGCCGCTCCGCCCCTGCGGTGACCAATCGAGAAATGACAGCCTCGAGAGCCGCGTTTAGAATTTTACAATGACTTCTACCATAAAACCCTCCAGAAGCGAGCACGGGTGTGGAAGCTTTCGTCTCTTTGGGATATATGTCAAAGTTCTCTACGAGAGCCGTTCGTAGCAGCGACATATATTCGTTCGTAGCAGCGACATATGCTGCTTCCCTTCTCCTGTTTTCTTCTGCTCTTCTGCTCTCTTTCTCCTGTACCTTTCTCTGATATTCTGAGCGCAACAGGTTGGAAATGACTATAGGTTAGAAGCAGGCAGAACTATTTTTCAGAGATAAAAGGGATATGCATTTGTTCGCCTGACCGACCTTCAATGCCACATTCCGCGCGAATTCAGCCGAACGTACTAGCACAAGTTCCGCAAGTTTGTTTGTGCGCCATACTACATGGCGAAACACGACAAGACCAGGTCACTTTACAACAACGTCAAGCGCACCGAGGCGTGAAAGCACGACGCATGTGACAACCGCGGTGTTGTGCACTCCGTCGTGACAACATCACGAAAGAGGAGAGGGAAAGAGCAGCTCTCTTCTCGGTCTTAATCAGAGTGAGCTCGTTTTGTGCTGTCCGGCAAGGAGTATATAAGCCTACAGTTTCTTGAACATCGACAAAGCAGCCGTCTCACATTTTGCCTGGTACTCAAAGAAAAGGTGTCGGATTACTTCCGTTATGGATACGTTCGTAAAGGTAAGTTGTAGGCTCGACTTGCAGTATGCAATATTTATTCGCAGAGGAATGAGAGAAGAATTTTTTCGTTCCGGATCTGGGTACTGGTTTTCTGTAACGGTTCGTGAAATTATGGGCAAAAACATTGTTTTGCTATAACGCCCCAAGTACGCAAGCACAAGTTCGTCTACCGGCTCTGCATTTGATCTTTACCTAGTTCTGAGAGGGATTAGATGCAGGCGAATAATTTTTTCACCTCTAAAATCCACACCAAAAAATTTGTTTCTCTTTATGGCCTCCTGCTTGTGGGATCGCGTTGGCGGCGGACAGGTGAATACGTTGAGCTTGTGCAACAGAGGCAACGAAATTCAACAACATAGGGAGCACTTCCGGCTTAGTTCAAAGCGATACTGGAGTACATCTTTAACATTTTCAATCTGTGCTGTGTTACATTTCTCGCAAGTCATCTGTTCATATCTTCAGCTCTTCATCCCAGTTTGTTTACAGTTACAATTTTATACAGCGTGAATAGCTCATCTAGCATGGCGAAGTACACGATATGGAAATTTCGGCATTAAATGTAACGGTCG
Source organism: Haemaphysalis longicornis (assembly GCA_013339765.2). Taxonomy (NCBI): domain Eukaryota; kingdom Metazoa; phylum Arthropoda; class Arachnida; order Ixodida; family Ixodidae; genus Haemaphysalis; species Haemaphysalis longicornis. The sequence continues at coordinate 181,218,802 of CM023450.1, forward strand.
TGCCATGGTGCAATCTGAAAAATATTGTAGCGTTGAATTTCAGGCCATTATTTATTGTGCGACTTAGGTGTAAAATATGTTGTTTAAGCTGGTGAGTACGACATGCCGCTGTGTAAATTACTTGGATGCTTTAAATGTAATGACATATAAAGTGAACGACCAAAGTACTACACTTGCTGATATATGAGTTGCGTAGTTCAACTTGCATGAAGCCTTAGTGTAATTTCTGTTGTCGCAACAAAACACAGCTTAATCATTAAAACCGGACTTTCGCGGAGGAAAATAAACCTGGGGAATTTATATTTTCATAAAAAAGTCGGCATTCTAAGTGGTACTTGTAATAACGCCAAAAACGATGGGCACGGTCATTTTGCAAGGCTTAGTGCATGTTTTGAAGGCTGCTTTAATAGAAACGTTTTGTTAGCACAGTTTGTTACCTTCATTTTGTAATCCGGGCCACAGCTAGTATTGGCTTGACACAGCTGAATTCAGGGGAAGTAAGGAAGTGTAGCCGGACACAGAGACGGCTCGGTTTGCTTAAACTTTTTCACTCCTTCACATTTGTACGAATCGTCAAGATATGATAAGGTATATATTTGATCGAATGATAAAAGGTGCGAAATATTCTAGTACGTTTTCAGATATAATCGCGTCACTGCTATGTAGATGGCGGGGGGGTAGAATGTTATTTATTGGCTGACTCACAAAGAAGTGGGCCGGACAACTCCGAACAGCCCGTGCTTGAGAACTCACCTTAGCGAGAAAAAAACTATTTCCTCCGTTTCTTTTCTGGAGGTTTGGCGAACGTTGACAAGGGAAACAAAATAAACTATAGGGGATAAGAAAGCTGGCTTCCCCCATTCTCTTTCGTTTTGGTGACAGAACGGCACGCCTTCGCATTAGAAGCACGGAGAAAGACAGAGAAGACTCTTTATTGAAAAGGCAGAGAGTTCTTTCCGGTGGTTACAATAGCCTGCATGTTTCTCTGCGGAGGATTGTTGATGTAGGAAAAAAAGGTCCTAAGATAAGAGGCGGCCCGACACTACTAGCAATGTGCTTACTGTGCAATTAAACGCGAACAACAGCCCCACAAGTATGTGACTTCTATTGCGGTACTGTTCTTTCTCAAATAATATTTCCTGGGAGTTGCATTGGGGCGGCTCAAATATTTCAGAAATCGCCATTGCGTCAAGTATAACCGCCATTATATAGGTCTTAAGATTCGCAGATGGAAATCGCGTTGCAATAATTTAAGTGAACTTTTGCAAAGCTATTGTGTAACAGAAGTGTTGGGTTGTGTTGTTTAGTTACAACTCCACATTAAATTTTTGCATGTCGACAAGGCTCTCCTGGTCCTCTCCGTGGCTGCTTCGGTCAGCACTGAAGGCTCGTACGGTGGTGCTAACCCGGGATATCCCGGATTCCAAGGAGGTGGATATGGAGGTGCTTCTTACGGTGGCGCTCCCGTTCCCGGATATTCGGGTGCTGGCCCTTACTTCGTAAGCATTGCTGGATTTCTAAAGAGAAGTATAATAAATTCTTTTCCATAAACGAAGCGTAACTAAAGGGAAATAGTTTCCCAAGCAGTAACAACAATATTCGGCAGTAATAAAAATGAATACCATTTGTTACATAGGGTGTAACCACGGTACAGAGGTGAAAAGAGGTATTTAGAGTTTACTCACTTTGGGTATACAAGAGAATAGAATGGCGGCATCTACCCGAATTTCTACTGTTAGAGTAGGACAAGTAATTTCTTGGGGACTCGAAATTTAGTCCAGGCGGTGGAGATTAAGATAAAATGGAGATGTTCTCACTCTTAAGCCCACAGTTTGATTGAAATAAACAAGGAATTCCACGCACCAATCGATTTTAACTAGACAAAAAGAGTTATGATGGAAGAAATTTGGGAAAGCTTTAGTACATACCATATCCCAGCAAGTATGTGCTAGAGTTAGATGTAACCGTGACTTCCTATTATCTCCTATTCAAATAGTATATCTCCTTTTTAAGACCCAATAGAGAGTTCTGGCTAACCGTATCTGACGGTACGCTCCGCTCCGATAGCTAGCGGGAGCGCCATTGCGCATGCGTGGCGCGCAAGGGCGCTAGCGGCGAAACCGAAGTGGGGCCCCGCTCCGCTAACCGGGGCCTCTTAGCGGACAGTCGCGGAAGCTTACGTTACGGTGACGAATATCAACATTGCTGCCCCGCGATGCGAGCGCGCTCACGCGAACTCCGTTTCTTTAGTTGAAACGCGAGCGACGAAACCGCGAAAGCTCTTCCGATTAGGCAGAGGTGTCACACTCCTCAACGAGCTTTAGTATGGAAGCAAAAAACGTCGGCCTAAACGCGGGCCTGCTTCTATGAAGCGCCGAGAAAGACAGGCTTGTATTGGCTATACCAAAGTTTGTCGGCTTCTTTAAAATAATTTAGAACCATTATACCGTGTAAGCGACTACATTGTATTAAAAAGGTGAAATAAGGCACTAAACACGGTACTTTACATTACTTGAGCGACCAAATTCCTATTCGTATCTTTACTTTGCGATGACGTTTTAGTTTGCACACGCACAGGGCACGACCAGTGGCACGAATCATTCTCCGTCGAGGGCGATACTGTTTTCACTTAGCTAAAAGCCTTTCTGCCGCTGACGCTGCGGTTGTGCTTAGCGGGCCGTCGAGAGCATAGCGGAGCGTTAAAAACGGTCAGCTAAAACTCTCTATTATCTTGGCAAATAAACGGCCGTTTGTTTGACAGGCAATCTTTCTCCTAAAGGCTAAATGTCTACTATTGTAGTTTTGCAAACAAATTTCTCGATAGTATAATTGAAGACTGCAACAGTGCCTGTAGTCCTCTTTAATACTCCTTGTAGGCACTCCTGTTTAGAGAAAAAAAATCTACCGCCTTCTCTCAGAATGACACAGTCTCCAAAGCATCTCTTTTGTGAACGTAACGTGTTTTTGGCCTCCTTTCAACTTACTTTGCCCACGCAGCCTCCTCGGCCCTACAGCTTCGGCTACGACAACACGGACGAGTACGGCACCCGGCTGTTCCACAACGAGCAGAGTGACGCCAACAACGCCAGGACCGGCTCGTACGGCTACCGGGACGCGTACGGCATCTTCCGCACCGTGAGATACGTGGCCGACGCCAACGGTTTCCGGGCGACCATCGACACCAACGAGCCGGGCACCCAGGCCGGAGCCAGCGCCGACGCCGTGTTCAACGCTAACCCCGTCGCCGCCCCCGCCGGGGCACAATATGGAGCGGGCCGCTACGGTGGATCCGCGGGATACGCTGGTGGTGCGCCCTATGGCGGCTACGGCTCGCGTGGTCCCTGGGCTGGGTAGTGGCATTTTGACTACCTGTATCAAGACAACTTTTGTAGCATTCTATTCAACAGTCATACAATGCTTACAACTGCCAGAATTTCATACCGCGGTGAATAAATGAAAATAAATAAAATGTTCCAATGGGTTTATTCCAAGTGTCCACAAATTTGTGAAGCCTTCTCGTCTTCTCCATTAGCTTTAGCTGAACAATCCAGAAATGGGTCAGGTTTACCATTTGTAAATCTAGTTATCAAGAGCGGAAGGTCTACCTGACGTAGTTTGCATAGACTATATGCACACAGAGTATTATGAAAGATAGGCTACTGCGTGCTTGGATTCAACCTGTAGTTCACTCTGAAGCGCACGCGCGGACTGGCAAGCCTCTTAAAAAAAAGCACGAACCAACCAGGCAGTATTGACTGTCTTAGTTGCTTTTAACTGGTCAAGCGCCGTGTGGATCGCTGAGCAGCCATTAACGCACCCACGTCAATCAACAACTGCCTTGTAATGTTACTTAGATATTGCAGCAGTCAGGTTCTGAGTTTTAGAATTATGCAAATGTGAGCATATACAAGCAACAAAAACGTTTTAATCGTGAGTTGTGTAAAAACGGCAATAATTCCATCCTCAAACCAGCAGGCAGTAACTAAGTGGCACGGTCTAGACTAGTAACGGTTCCACACTTAGTGGTAGGACCTACCTACAGTTCTTGGGGGGGTACTAAACTCCGTAAGGAGTTAGTAAATACAGCCGTTACTACCCTTTTACGAGCTTTTTTGTTAAGAGTGAGCCGCACGCCAGGCAGGACTGTCGAACAAGCGCCCGTGCGAGCAGCCATTAAACCCTCGCCTTGTAATGTGATATTGCAGCAGTCAGGTTCTGAGTCAACGCAACTGCGGCACCATCCTGCAGGGGATCCCGTGGCATGAAGTCACACCAGCCACCCTTGCGGCCCATCGGCTCAAGGGAATTTCAACGCAATGAATGACGTTGCGAGTCATGCCTAGCATTTCTTCCGCTGGAAAAGTGTGACCAGGGCTATAGAAGGACAGTGAGAGGAATTACTTGAAAAAGATTTTTCTGTAGTCACGGAATATACAAGCCAATGGTGGAAAGCTCAACTGGTCTCAAGGCGGGCTCTTCTTTATTTGCAATACGGCCTTCTGTACGTCACGGCAAAAAAAAAAGTAAAAAAAAGGAGAATCCTACACAGTGGTGGTAGTTGCCGTAGACAGAAACTACCTGCTTTTGCTTGAACGCTGACTTGATCACATGCATCTTTTAAGGTGTGCCTAAGCAGCGGCTTCGGTGCAAACGTCTTGCAGAAGGGTCCTGCTTATGAGGGCCATATCTACCTACCCGTTGACGATTTGCCCAAGGACATCATGTGCATCGCGCACTTGATCTGCGTGAGTTCTTGGCTTGTCGCTTTCAAGCGTGTTGCTCACAACGGTCGTCATCCTTCATGCCTACCAGGCCTATGTAACATATTCCAGATATCATTTATTGGCGTCTGCACAAAGTTACGCTGCGTAGCGAAGACGCTTCTGTTAGCCATCATAGTGTTAGTGGCCATATCCAACTGCAGAGCAGGTGATGCGCGCACAAAGCGGGAAACGGATCCACGGACGTGACAGGCGTGGTGCCAGGCGTGGTGACAGCGCCGCCAAACAGCGACGCTTTCACTAATAGGATGTTGGTCAGGTTGAATGAGCCGCGGTACAGGACAGAGTTCCGCAGTTGTGGGGAAAGGTCGAGCTAGTAATGCGTATTTCTGCGTACTGGTGGGCATACGGCTCCCGCAACATTTCCAAAAACGCTGCGAGCAGGCTGCCGAGAAAATCATTTGTCACGATTCTCTTAAAATGAAGCGGAAAGGCGACAGCGAAGAATCTGCGCACTGCGACGTGCGACGTAAACAACGCCGATCGACTTCTGGCCATAAACATTTGTTTTGGTGTTTCGTGCGATATGGTTCACACTCGGGGATCTGTTTCTGTAGAAGTCCTAACCTCAGTGGGGACCTGTGATAGCCGGTGTCCGGGGACATTCGCACATGCGACGCGAACTTCATCGGGAATAAAAAAGAGCGCGCCAGCATACATCCCATAAATCCTCCCTGCGTGGTACGGAGTATGTGCCAGAATAGCAGTTGGCACGAAGCTACAGGGATTCCACACGGAGCCACCGCAGGCCAATCGAATAGAGCATAAAGGTGTGCGTCAGTCACTTTGGAGCAGTGACAGTGTCTGCCATTTCTTTTTTTTTTGCCTACCCCACCATCTTATTATTATTACATTTAGCGGATGTGTTAACTATATCTATGCTTAATTCATCATCTGTATAACCGCGCTCATCGCTTGCGTACGCACAGAGCTCCTGCCCGTACTGCAGCGGCTGCTACTACAGATGTACCTCGGCTAAATTCATACGACTAACATTTCGTTGACACAGATAGAGGGAATACCGGCGCGAATGCCAGGGCTGAAAGTGAGCAGCAGCTTCCCGGTGTTCACAGGCATGAGTTGCCAAACACTGCAACTACATCAGTATCGTGACACGAGCTGTGGCACCCGGCCTTGCACGCGCAGCTTGCTCCGACTGTTTTGCTTGGATTAGGTGAAATCTTAATAAAATGCAGTGATGCGTCCGCTGCGTGTTTAAAACAGGGCGGGGGAGAGCGCGGTGGCGATGTTAACATCCGATAAATGCCGCCAGTCGCCACAGGTGCACTTGATGTTCAGGCGCCCATGGCGCCACCATACCAGCGCAGGGAGCCTGCGCAGCGCTACAGTGCCTTGAACAAACCAGTATATTCTAGGCACTGTAGCAGCGCGGCGCCTTGGGCGCGGCCATGTTGGCCGGAGTGACGTCATTCGGCATTGCTGGCCTTTTTGCACGCGTTTCTCTTCGTGGCCTTCACTGGTCCCCGTGCGCATTGGCGAGCGCCGCCGCAGCTCGATGGATGAATTTGACAACATTTTTTGGAGTGTTGCTACAGGGCCGTACGGATGGGCCAGGCGGTGCGCCGGAGTGGAACTAGTAGCGCCGCGCGCGGCGGAAAATGGCCCTAGAGTGCCGTTCGCGTACCGGGCTGCGTGCGGGCGGTGCTGGTTTCGCTCGCTCTTTTCGAATGTCTTGGCGCTCAGAGGCTAAGTACACAAAGATGGGGATACTAAATTGACTTTTAGCATACAGATCTGTGGTCATTCATGGTCCGTAGCCTCCAGGGCGTGCTCTTGCAAGCCGCGAATTACCGACCGCTGTAAGCAAGCAGCGGCTGTGTGCGCCTACGTGAATAAGGCAACTGACAAGACCTGCACAAGCAGACCCCAGCAGTGGGAAAAGCCATCGAAAAAACCAAAGCGGGACGTGACCAAGAGCATCGCGGACGTGTTCTCTCGAAGTTTGGTTACGAATGCATTCGCTCGACTTTTATTTTCACCGTGGTTTTGTGATTGCTTCATTGATTATGAGGTTTAACGCGCCGACGCTACACAGACGACGACGCGCGCCGTAGTGAAGGATTGCTGATAACTTTTGACCACCTGAGGATCTTTAACGCATGGCGAAATATCGAACACACGGGCGTTTTTGCTTTTCCCCTGCATCAGAAAAGCGGCCGCCGGGGCCGGGACGTCCCGCTCGCCGCTGCGACGTCGACGCTCGACGATTGCGGCCGTCGACACGATCGCGGAAGTCGAAGTCGACGCCCGCCGCGGCCACAAGCGTCGACTTCCATCTCCGTCAAGAGCAGGAATCCCTGCTCTAAGGCTTTTAGTGGAGTGTTCATGTTAGGCGAGCCGTCGTTTTCCGAGGTGTTCGACAAAACGTCCACGGGCGCAGATTCCTCGGGTGGATGGGGCGAGGTCACATTTCGAGCAGCGGATCGACTCCACTTCGTCCCCCTGCGGTTAAAGGAGGGCGCGTATAAGTCAGTGCGAAATGTGGTTGATTCTCCGTTTTATCGTAGCTCTCGTGTTTCTCACCGCTTACCCGCCGCCTTTTGCAAACTTGGGGAAACGACGTAAGCAGGTAGGCTGGGTTGGCCTTTTGCGTTGTTTACGAAGTGCCTCATGCATATTCGTGTGTTCTTTTTTTTTTTGCAGCCACGGAGAGCCACCAGAGCTACTAGAAACCAAGTTAATTTAGTGCAGTTGAGCTACTGAATAACAGGAGAAAGGCAGAGAAACGGTCACTCACGTCGTCTGCCGCACAGACCTAATCCAGGCTTCTCGGCAGTCTGTCTCGAACCACTTGCCGGGAAATGAATAGAACTTCGCGAGGGGCCCCTTTCCCTCCGTGTTTAAGACGTTGTTGTGGCACCCAACTATGTACTAAACAATATCTAGTGCCCTGTCTTTTTTGCCTCAGGCGCGCTAGTTTCGATCACGGCCAAGCAGCAAGACGCGCACGAAAAGAGAATCTCCGGAAGATACCCCGTGTACGCCGATTAAATGTGAGCAAAGCCCGCCAGGCGACAAAACGGCGCTGCATATGCGAGGCGAAACTTGAGCCGTACGCCCCTATATGGGTTATTGTTGAGTATTTTGGGTGTTCCAACGTTTAGAGATTACTTAGTTACAAAAAATCCCACATAAAGGTTTTTTATAAAACTCTTTTGATTGGCGTTTGTCGCCTAGTGTCCTGTTCACGCGTTTCGTCCGAATAAAGCTGTCCGATGACTTTAGCTTTTTTAAGTACTCTCTTGGAGTAGCAAAATAAAAAGAAAGGCGATGTAATATAGTGGGATAATGCACAATTCTGCGTCTTATAACAACGTTTTAAGGCTTGTTTTTAAAGCGTTCCTTTCCGTCCTACACTGAAATAGTTCGCCGAGGAAAATTGAAAAGCTGTATAAAAACAAAAAAAGAACGCATGGGTGTGGAGGTTTGTTATTAGCCCTTTGACACTTCTCAATGCTTCGACGTGCGATGAAAAAGCTGCAGCGGTTAGCTTCATAATTGTCTGATGACTTACAGCTGACGCTGTCTGCCTTGACTACCTCTGCCGATTTTTCAGCTGTTGCCGGTTCTGTATGTGCTAATTGGTGGCTAAGAAAGCAAACATGTTGCAGCTGCCATATGGCGGATACAGTGGACGCAAAATCGCACTTATGCGCCAGAAATAACGGCGCACTAGCGAGCGAATCACGAAATAATACGTAGTGCGTACTGTTAGGTTTATAAACGCCCAAACCTGGTGCCCACGCTTTGGTTACACAAAATATTTCCCGACCTGGCACATGAGGCTACGGATGGGAGTATCTTTGTATTTTTATATTATGCATTGCATAGTTGGTTCGGTAGCATATGCGACATGACAATTTTTGGATATGACCTTAGTTTTCATTTTTACGTGTTTTTGGTGCGTTAATTTTTCTCCGATTTTTTGCATCAAGTTTTATTTATTCGTTAACTAATGCCTTGACTGCGATAACAAGTACGCCACCGATTGGAACCCAACATAGGATTTAATTACAGAGAATTGAAGTGGCGAACTTCCATTTTTTGCCCCCTCAGTTGCGCCTCTGCATCGGACAACGCTAAAAATGTACCGTTAGAATGATCTACTTTCACGACTTGGGCATTGAAATGTATCGCTCAAGATTTCAGATACTGGTGCCCTCGAGATACTGGTCTCCCATCGCAAGGTGCATGATGCTCGCAGAGGGCGGGGACATAGCCTACATACTAAATAAAGTTACTTTCTCTGATTTTCACACTTCGTCTAATGTACCCGTCGTAATAAGCGCGACAAATGGGGACTACGGAGCGAATTGGAACCCTTAAAAGCAAATGACTGAATCACGCTTGGTGGTGCCGCGCTGAATAATTTACACGTTTCCGTTCATTGGAGCGCTTCCGGGAACGTTCTGTTTTGTTTCGCGATGACCAACATGAGCTCCGGCGCCATCCACAATATTAAATTATGACTTTTCTTCGTGCCTAACCCATTTGGCAACGACGAACGATGACGCACGTTGAGTCTGAGAGAGGGGAGAGAGGAGGACTCCGCTGCGATCTCGGGGCCACTGTGTCCTTGAAGCACGTCTCGACGTGAAAGTACGAGTCACCGACACGGTAGGGCTTGTCTGACAGGCGCACGTTGTGGCTTCGCCGCACAGCCGAGGAGTGCTGAAAGAAAGACCGTCGGTGGGCCCATACGTAAAAGCTAATAGGCACCCATAGCAGCGACAAAAACATAACACGAAAATTTCGTGTCAGTACTCCTTCAAATGTACAGCGTATTCATTTTGCAGCAGTAAAAATTGGGCGGTAAACAACGAAAGTTACGAAATTACCCGTAAGCACAGAAGTAACGATGTGGACTGCTGTTGGTACTGCGCGCACTATGCTTGTTTTAGCTGCACAGCAGTTCGACGCTTTGGCGTTGTGTTACACGACACTGTCCGGATAGCGTCAGCGACGTTGTCTTATGTGACCCTTTTGCCGAGCATGTCCCATGTTTCAAGAAACGATTACTTTCTACCGCAACAAAAACAAGCAAGGAACAAATATGGTCAAAAACAAAGGAACGGCGGACAACGGTCCGCGCGTAGCGCCTTCTGGGAGGACTGACGGTAAGCAAGGCTGCAGAGCCTAATGACGCACTGGGCGTTCTGTTGAATACCCGCCCTCATGACTTCATGGCAGACGTCCCGAAAACGCACGATTTAGTGAGAGAATTAAACTTTTAACCGAAATTGATGAAGTTTTCCGTAAATATGGCATCTTTTGCTTCCGGATAATCGCTAGGGCCACTATAAAGCACGGAATCTGTCGAATAAAACGAACTTGTATTTTGTCTCCATTTTAAATGTATCCGGCGAGCCTTATTTTGCGTGCTGTCAACAAAAAAAATGGCTCCAGCAGCCAAGGTGGTTAGTTAAAGTTTCCTCAATTAGCCAACAAGGCCTTGTTGTTTTTATAAGCACAGTTTTATCTTAGAGGTGTAGCATACAAAGACAGCCTGCTGTTTGGTACAAAACTTTAAATGCACAGTTCAATGCTTATGAGTGGCAGGCGTAGTGGAATTTTTTCACCCACAATCTATTATTCTCTGAAAGTCGTCTGCGTTCGACAGGCGCCGTAAAGTACTAATTGGTGGCGCTGGCTAATGCCTAAAACCGAACAGGAAACCCCGTAGAGATCTATCACTTACAAAAAGGAAATCAAGGGAAATTTTTTAGGGAATTCATAAAAAATCGGCGGGAGCGAATGATAAAAGTAGGGTATTTCTAAACCTAGAAAAGGTACTTTTTCTCCCCAGTACGGAACATTACTGCCTTCTGTCTCACACTCCCACACACGAAGAACATACGCCCTCTCATCACAGGCTTACCAACTACCAATCTTACGTCCCCTGCCCGCTACAAACCGCCGCATGTTTCAATCACGCCATCCCACGTCGCATCGCCTCCACCTTCTACCCTTCTCACTTCCAGCACTACAACATCCTCCTCACCACTTACCACATCTCGTGTTCGCCTTACGATGCTCACGTTACCCTTTTCTCTGGGACGTGAGCCTGGTACGTGAGATATGGGTGGCGGATTGCATGTAAAGCTGGCCAATCTTTGTGCGAGCCCCTCCCGCTTTAGTGGAAATCTGGCGAACTAGGTGCAGCATTTGAAGGGTGCCACGGTGGGCTTTCCTGTGCCATGGCATTGCGGAGGCGAAGGTTGCAACGTCCAGGGGAAGAATTCGGTGGCAAATAACTTCTTTTACAAGCGCACCGTCTAGCATTAGGAAAATAGGGTGGTTTTGCAGCTTTTTTTGAAGCCCTGTGATGACCGACGACAAGTATGGCGGTCCTACCATAGGTGAAGGACGCCTACATAGCAGTACATAAGATAGGGTAGATCGAAGGGTCCACGTAGTGTCACAACGCAAGAACGCCAGTAGAAGGGAAATGGCTTGGGCGTGTTCGTTCGTAGTCACAGAGAAAACCTAGCGCAGTGACAAAAGGGGACGAAGTGACGACGGGACCACAGTTAACAGTCAGCAAATGATATTTGTACAAAGTTAACGCCAGTTCGGTTCTTGCTTGTGTCATCTGTTGTTGCTGCACTATGTTTTCTGTGTGGCAAGAACGTCCTTCTCCTAGGTAACGGGCGGCAGCCACGCGGTGCAAAGAGCACTTTAGGTAATGTAGAATGGTGTCCATGCCTTTGCGAGCATTCGCTCAACAAACAAGGTCTTTCCAAATGTGTGCACCGGTAAGCTTGCACCGGTATAGTCAGTTCTTTAGAAACTTCAATTGCTTCGAGAGATTGAAAAGTGCTAACATACTCCATGCCATGCACCCAGACTAAAATAGATTTCGTAGGGCTATGTAAGAAAAAAAAACCTTAAATTCCATTGCATTGAGATTAGAGTCCAAGGTAGGATAAATGACGCGGTTTGGAGGTTTCGAGATGTCGAAGTTACTCTCTTGGGCTTCATTATATGTTATGCAGTGAGTTGGACAAGAACTCAGCAGGCCGAGGTTTGGTGCGAGATCATTTTCCTCCAGATGAGGCGGTGATGGTTTTGCCAATCTGAGAAAGTGGAGTCTGGTGGCTTTTTGGAAGCAGTTGGCGTCCTAGGCGCTGATGGCGACTGTGGTGACTATTCGGGTACGTCCATCAGACGATGTTCTGGTGGAGGCACAGTGATGACCTCATACGACAGGCTAGTGGCTGCTCAGTGGACTGCGCCGTAATTTTCATCAAACCGTTTCAAATAGCGGAGTGGTGACTTGTAAATAATCTGCATTTGACGTACCATTTGCTGAGATCGATGCAGATTTGAGATGCTGCGCTGGCTTCATAGTCTCACGATGGCGGACATGGACAGGGTTGCGGCAGCCGAAGCATAACTGGCGGGCATATGGCGAGATGCTCTGCCGGGGCAATTTGGCGAGAGGTGTCGAAGCGCCCCCAGACTTGAACCTGAGGGGCCAGATGGTCACCTTTGAGACTCAAAGCAATGGCAATTTGTTGAAAAACTGGCGTACAAGAGGAAAAATCCCTGGGGTCGTGTAGGGCTCGACTATTCCCATTCGTCTTGTGACTGTATCGACTATTGGCTACAGATAACGCTATTAGGTAACACGCATAAACTGTGGTGGGCGGTAAAAAGAATGCAATAAATTGATTGTTAGAAGACAAAGCACAGATGTAAGAACCATTAAATTTTCATTATTATTTTTTTCAGTAGAAATAAAAAAACGCAATGCCTTGGTTACCAGAGGGGGCGAATGTTTATTCCTAAAAGCATCACTACGACAAAAAGGTGCACTCAGGTGTTTTCGTGCGTGGTTTCGGAGCGCGTCAGCATTCAGAATAAGGAGAGGTATGTTAACCCAGATTCTAATTTAATTGGACACCGTTAATCAGTGGGAGGATAAAATACACCATTTTAGCACAGGTTGTTGTATTTGTCTAGGAGGCGGGGTTTGAGACTCGCAGATGCAATAGCCGCAGGGTAGTATTTTATTCGTACAGTGCTGCTGTGTACACTAGCTGTGAAATACCCGCCGCGGTTGCTCAGTGGCTAAGGCGTTGCGCTGCTGAGCACGAGGACACGGGTTCGATTCCCGGCCGCGGCAGCCACTTTTCTGATGGAGGCGAAAAGCAAAAACGCCCGTGTGTTAGATATTTTGGGGAACGTTAAAGATCCCCTGCAGGTGGTCATAATTAAGCTGGAGCCCTCCACTTCGGCGCGCCTAATAGCCTACGTTGCGTCACCGCATTAAACGCTAAAATCAATCACTAGCTGTGGAAATGCAATGTTATATATACTGAGACTTCAAATAATTTAATGTTGCTTATAAATGTATTTATTTTATCAAAGTGTATATGCAGAGTGTGTATTAGAGAAAAGGAGTACAATAAGCTTAGGAATCCTTTACAAACGCCTGTTTACCAACTTCATTGCGTTTCTGTGGGAACAATTAGGAGGTGCAACACAATACGTAAATTCCGCTCTCAGCCAAGTCAGCGTAAGGGCTGGTGATGTCTGCGTGCTATGATGGATGGCGCCGCTGGTCCGCCAACAGATTGGCGCCGCGGTACCAAACACGGTAGGTAGGTTTATGTTAAACGTGCCTCCGTTCTTTTTGAATACAGTCAGGTGATGCGTTCCGTTTATTAATAACACAGCCATCGGACGGTTATAGTTATAGATCGGATTAAACAAACTCAAACTGGCAGATTAGGGGCTTTTTGTGCATGACATGGAGGCCTGAGAAACATCTCGCTCAGCCACCGCCTTCCCTGCGGATGAGGCATTAACATTACATGCGACCACTGCCTTTGCTATGGTTCAGAGGACGCTTAATCGAGGTATACGAGGCTGACGTCGAGGTTGTGTCCTTAGTCGGTGTAAGGAACGTTTCCAATGGCCATGGGATTCTGGGTATGGCGGCCTAAGGGTGCGAAGGAGCTCGGTAGGCTAGTAGAGACGGAAAACTTATATAATAAGTAGTTGTGTAGCTGCGTATAAAGCTGCGAATTTCCTCTCCACTTGGTTCGTTCGTCGCTCTCATTGAAGTAGCCCACTCCCACCGCCTCTTCATTTGACAAACCGAGAAATGACAGCCTCGAAAAACGTGTTTTACATATGTACAAATAGCCTTTCGCCATTAAACACCAAAAAGGTGCCGGGGTATTCTAGTTTCACACTTTATGGCCTGTCACTGCTGTTTACGAGAGAAGTTTCGTAATCGCACTTTATAAAAATGGGGCAATACTCGAGTTTTATACTGAACCTTTACACGGGAAATGTTAGCCTGCTTTTGTATCAGCAGACAGAATAAAAAAACACCGGTTTTTAGCGGCCCTGACTAAAGAATAGCCGCCCTGCTAAACCAGGTTAGAAGAACAACTTCCCTCAACACATTGCGCAAACGGTAAAATTTTGGCAGGCAGGCGTGGGATGAAATGTAGTTATGAGGGACACGTTTATCGCTACTAATTATTACCAGTTCTAATAATTTGCTTTTTTAAGTTTATTTTAAAACCTATAAATACCGAAAACTGGTATTTTAGAGGTCTTGGGCTAACTACGAGGGGTTATTGTGGTCATGATCGTGCTGCACGGGTGTGCTCTATATTTATTCGCGGCCTGTTTTCTGGCGCGCGGCCGTGAGGGAATGCCGCGAGCTCGCAACAGCTCTGGAAGTTTGTAACATGGCCGCGAAAAAGTATCGAGACGGCTAGAATAGGTGGCCAATGGCCCCGCGGGTACCGTGATAGAACTTGATATAGCTCACTTATATGCTGAAATTGTGTACAGTATTTTCTCAACGCGAATTAGCCGTAGCCATAAATCAAGGTGGTTATAGTTCTCACAAGCGAACCTGGTTTTAGCATGCCCACGTTGCTGTGTACTGCCAGCGGGCCACTTACGGGCCACCAAACGTAAAAAAAGCGTAAACTCTTAACGACACGTTGCCGCTTGTAGCATTCCCGTTTTTCGGAAGGACTGCATGCCACGTGTTGTAGACATATGATAACGTGGCGGTAGTATGAACAGATGACGAGAACCATGGTTGAAGAAAGAAGCGATGTATTTACAGGGCGAGGTGGTCTACTTACATTACTTACAAGACAGCTGTTACAGAGCGTTTGCAGGCTACACGCCCCCTCACGCAGCTTCGTCTTCAGTGATCATTGGGACCACAACCACATGCCCTACTTCAGTTTTTGGTCTTCTCGTACAATATGTTATTTTCTAGCAATGCCCGCCCCCCTCACCAAACGATCTTGCGCTGGAAAGGGTCCTCACCAAAGTATTTGCTTTTCTACCACTTTCTGCCGAACCCGCCGCGGTGGCCTCAGTGACTAAGGGGTTGTTCTGCTGAGCACAAGGTCGCGGTTCGATTCCCGGCCACGGTGGCCGCTTTTCTGGTGGAGGCGAAAAGCAAAACACCCGTGTGTTCGAGATTTCGGCGCACGTCTAAAGATCCCCAGGTGGTCTAAAGAAGTCCGGAGCCCTCCACTACAGCACGCCTAATTGCCTGCGTTGTGTCGGCGCGTTAAATCCCTACATCCAACAATCACCAACTATATGTTCGCAACCGGTCTCAGGGGATCGCAAAATGCTGCAAGGTGGTTGCGTAAGCCTGTACTGGTATTTAAACTGCAAACTGATTATGAGTTATCGCTGTACCCTTAGTGGTAACTTATCTGTTATGCTGTCGCTTTTCTTTTCATACTTAGTTCTTTACTTGAAAGGGAGGCATGAAATTATGCCCGATATCAATCCCCCGAAATTGTTGTCTGGCATTGCAAGATCAAATATCCACCATCATCAGTTATGCATGTTTTGTAAAATAATGCAACAAAATTGAGCCTGTAAGTGCCGCAGCACGGATGTCGACTTCCGTTCAATTTAGGCTGGCCATATTCATTTGCTCCGAACCCTCGGAGGTGTTAGTATTCAGATATCATTTCTCCTTATGATTCCGAGTATTTGAAATAGAGCAGTATCCAAATCACAATTTCGGAGAATTGGATATTTAAAATATACAAACCCCAGAAACAGTGATATTTTGCTAAAACTGAATTCGGCAAGCACCATCCAAATCGCAGCAAAATTGACCTCCGAAAGACGGAGCTCCAAACATATCCAAGGTGGGTATGTGCTTGCCTGGGACAGTGCAAAACATCCGTATGGACAGTGCAGCGCGTGAGACCAGAGGCAAAATCACAGAACTCACCGGTTGGACCAAGTGCAAAAGCCTTCGCGACCTCCTAAAACCCCGACAGTAAGCCTCACTACATTGCTTGCTTTTATGGTGATGCTCATTGATTGAATACGAGGCTTTAAGCGCCGAAGCTGCACAGGTTATAAGGCGCGCTGTAGTGGAGGGCTCCGGATTAATTTCCACCACCTGGGTATCTCTAACGTTCGCCGAAATCTTAAACCACACGTTTTCGCGTTTCGCCTCCATCCGAAAAGCGGCTGCCGCCGCCAGGAATTGAACCCCGTCTTCTTGGTCTCAGCATTAAGCTGCTGTCGGAGCATCGTTTCGACCGGTTAATCAGCTCTCTTCATGGCGTACTGTGAATCTTTCTTCCGTTCTTAGAGTGAGCCAAGATTCCAAACCACGGAACAAACAAGCAGGCATGACAATTCCCAATATTAAAAAGGATTTCAATTCGTCATTTCACCGACCTTCCATGCCACGTTCCGCGTGAATTCGGCAGAACGTACTAGCACAAGTGCTGCCTTTTGTTTGTGTGCCATATGTACGTGGCGAAATACCACAAGACGAGGTCACTTTACAACAACGTTTAACGCACCGAAGGCATGAAAGCACGACGCATGTGACAACAGCAGTGTCCCGCACTCCGTCGTGACCACGTCACGAAAGACGAGAGGGAGAGGGCAGTTTCTTCTTTGTCTTAATCAGAGAGAGAGCTGGATTTCTGCTGCCTAGCCGGTGGTATATAAGCCCACAGTTTCTTGAACATCGACAAAGCAGCAGTTTCACATTTTACCTAGTGGTCAAAGAAACGGTGTCGAATTACCTTCGCTATGGATACGTTCGCAAAGGTAAGTGCTATGCTCTAACTGCGCAATAGATCATTTATTTTAAATAGAAATAGGAAAGTAATTTTTGTCACGATGTGACTACCTGTTTTATAGAACAGCTCGTTGAATGGTTGACCGTTACAAGGTAATATGAGGACGCTGAAACACCGTGGGCGCAAATTTGTCTAGCGTTCTGCATTTGCTCTTTGACTGTTAGGAAATTTGATTTGTGTGAATTGTAAGCCTATGATAGTGCATATATTTGGTGGAATGATTAAAAAGGTGCTAAATAGTTGAGTGTTTTTTCAGAATTAACCGTGTTACCAATATATACATCGCGGGTGGTAGAATGTAAGTTGTAGGCTGACAAGGAAAGAACTGAGCCCAACAATCCCGAACAGTCCATGGTTAAAACGGACCTTTGGGGAAAAAAAAAACTATTTCCTCCGTTCATTCTCTGGAAGTTAAGAGAACGTCTGCTAAGCCAATGAAATAAACAATGCGAGGTACAAAGTCAGGCTTCCCGCTATCTGTTCCTATTTAAAGACACAACTGCACGCCTTTCACTTGTAAACAAGGAGGGATATGCTTACTGTGCGATTAAAAAAAATAACTGCTTCACAAGTAAATTTCCGTGATTACATTACTGTTTTTTCTTCAATAATATTTTCTTTGAGCACGATTGGGGACAGCTGAAATAATTGTAAAATTATCAAGCGTACATCTGCTAATCTTTTCAGCCGGAAATCACGTTGCTATATTTCCACTGGCGTGTAGGGTAGCTTTTGCGTAGCCCAGGATATGTGCTTTGTTGTGTAGTTATAATCTTACACTGCATCTTTACATGGCGGGCAGGCATTTGTCGTCCTCTCCGTGGCAGCTTCGGTCAGCACTGAAGGCCCATTCGGTGGAGCCAATCCCGGATTCCCCGGATTCCAAGGCGGTGGATACGGCGGGCCCGCCTATGGTGGAGCTCCAGCTCCTGGATACTCTGGCTCTGGACCTAACTTCGTAAGCACTGCTGCCTTTCGAATGTGCTGCGTATTGCAAAAAACAAAACAACAACAAAAAACAAAAGAAAAACAGCTGGATGATAAGAGCTTTCCGCCATCTTCGCGTAGTTTTCTGCAGCTATTAAAATATCCATTTGCCTAATTGGATTCAGCCGTCCTCAAACTGTGTGTAGTCTATGCGAGGGTTAACTCAGTTTGTGGATAACAGAACATTGCTGTTTCTATCTGAGTTTATACTTGTTGAGTAGTACAAGTGCTTTCATGTTTACTCGAAACGAATTCTAACCGTTTAGCGTAAACAATAGGAAAATGATATGCACTCACCATTTCTGGTTCATAAACAACAAAAAGATTCGCCGCAACAATAGTTTAGGTGGGTAAAAAAGGTTTAAGACGAAAAAACTAACGAAAGCAGCAGAAAGTTATCTCAGTAAATATGTATAGGAGTTACTAGTGTAGTAAATTGTGACTTCCTATTATCTCCTACCCAATCGCGTGCGCTATTTACAGGTGCATCAGCTGACAACGTATGATGGTCATTCGTCAGATCAACTATCTTTGTCCCAATGCCTAAACATCTACTAATATAGTTTCGTGAAAACGAATTTCTCAACGGTAAAATTGAAGACTGCCACAGGGCCTGTAGTCTTCTTGGACCTCTCGTTTAGAGACAAAATTCTACCACTTTTCTTTCAGAATTACATATTCCGCAAAGCATATATTTCGGGAACTTAACGCTTTTTGGTCTCCTTTCAACCTTACTTTCTACACCGCAGCCTCCTCGGCCCTACAGCTTCGGCTACGACAACACGGACGAGTACGGCACCCGGCTGTTCCACAACGAGCAGAGCGACGCCAACAACGCCAGGACCGGCTCGTACGGCTACCGGGACGCGTACGGCATCTTCCGTACCGTGAGATACGTGGCCGACGCCAACGGTTTCCGGGCGACCATCGACACCAACGAGCCTGGTACCCTGCCTGGAGCCAGCGCCGACGCCGTGTTCAACGCTAACCCCGTCGCCGCCCCTCCCGGTGCACAGTATGGAGCAGGCCGCTATGGTGGATCCGCGGGATACGCTGGTGGAGCGCCATATGGGGGCTACGGCTCGCGTGGGCCCTGGGCGGGGTAGTGAGCTTTTGAGTGCCTGTATTAAGAGAACATGTGTATCCTTCGAATAAATAGTCATACAATGCTTGCAAGTACTTGAGCAAGAATTTCCTACAGAGGCGAAGATGCGAACATAAATAAAACATTTCTGCTAAAGGCTTTATTCAAAGTGTCCACTACAGTTGGAAGCCTACTCGGCTTCTTCATGGGAGCAGCGTTTCATATGAACAAAGCGGAAGATAAAACTAACAAATGTACTTCGGAAAGGCGCTGGTGATGGATACCGATTTCAATTACTCCGAAAGGGTCCTCCTCGAGTTATATAATATTTGAAGCCAGTCGAGAAAATTCAACACAATCTAAGGGTCCTAGCGCGTTTGCGAACGACCACGGACTCGGCGGCCCGGAGTGAGAAAAAAAAAACAACTGTGGGACCTCAAGTATATGTAGTAAACAACTGAGTAAGAAAGTTAACTGTAATGCGATAACGATATTAGGCCAAGTTTTCTGTTTACCCCTGGTTCAAGCCGTCCGCGAGCAGTCATGCTCATCAAGTGTCCGCGAAAGTACGTCATCGCTCCGTACCGAGAACTACTACTGAGGTAGTAGTAGTATCGTGTCCTTTGTAGGTTCCCCTGCGTACAAGTTGTCAAAGTTTTTGGTAGAACTCCTACGCCCCCTTGCTAAAAAACAACCCAATGCCCGTTCGCAATTCTCATTAGGGCGGCATAGAAGGCAGCCCTTACCTTTGGATTTTCGCAATCACTGCGAGGGCCTTTCAATTGTGTCTTATTGAGCGCGGGAGCGCACCTTTAAAGAGATCAGAGAGGCCAATCTCCTAACGCAAAAGGAGCGTCCGGAAAAAAAAAATGGGGACCGGTCATCCTATGAAATGTAGTCATGCGCCCAGAAAAAAACGGGCTGCACGCCATGATGGATATGTCACCGATCCTGCGACTTTCCATTAAAGCCCTCCCCCTACTGAAAAACCGATCCAAACCTACGGGAGGACGGGCGACAAGCCAGGACCTAATTACTTAGAGGAAAGTTTCAACACGATGAAAGTAGCAGTATAAGCCGACGACGGAAGGTCCCAAAGTACGAAGGCAAAAAAATTGTAAAGGATTACCGCAGTAATCGCCGCTGTAATTCCATTACCTTCCTACCCACAGGAATTGAATACTGTTTGCGAATCCCCCCCACCCCCCCAACCCAACTAGCGGAATTATCGAATAGATGGTTAAACATCACTACACACGCTCAATCGGCCATTAGCCTCTTGCATACAGGCACAGTACCTAAACTCTTGAGAAACATTCTTCAATCCCCAGTGATAACAGTCCACTTCACATTAACACACGGACCAGGGCTGGTAAGGACCGACGCAGCCGATCAACGTACACTCCAACTCCTGTGCGGTGCTACCTGTAGACCCCGACTACCACACTCCCCTCCTCGAAAAATATGAAAAACGTCTCCTCATCCTACGCCTATGAACGTCATCCTCCCCCGTGCCACACGGGGCATCCGCCAAGCCATTCAAGTTTGGATTGCCCTTTTTGACATCGTTCTGGCCATGCAAGCTTGAATGACTTCGGGGATCATCCACCTTGACTACTAAACCATGTCATCGATTGGGATCTGCAAGCATAATGGGATAAGAGAAGCGCCTATCGATACGACAACATTTAGAATCAGTACAGATTCAAACAACTAAAAACACGATTAACCGGTCGCGGGGTAATCTCCCCGAGATATAAATGCGCTCTCTGTGCCACCGAACTTATAAATAGTCGCGACCTTTCACACTCCTCTTCATTGTGAGCAAGGGAACCGTAGGGGCCTGAAACGTCTTTATTTGTTTATTTGTTTTTGACAAGGCGAATGCCTGGTTGTATTTTATCAATGCATCACCCTCGCCTGGCGATTTGCGTCGGACCTTGGGCTGTATTTCTTCGTTATGTCGATAGTTCGCACGCTCTCAGAGTTTCACTCTCATTATAAAGAGTAAGTGTAATTGAAATGAAGCGTGACCAACCAAATTTTGCATTTATTTCGCTATAGCCGATAATTCGCTATAGCAGTGTTTGTTATAATGATGTTCAACTGGACTAGTTTATATTATAAACGGAACCTCTGCGGCATAAGGGGCTTTGCCCTTACTTTTTTTGCGAAACTTTCTAATTAGTTGGGAAGGCAAGATTTTCATTTGAGAAATTTCTTATAATACCAAAATAATCAATCTAAGGGTCCGTCAAACATCAATTCTAGGATCCTTATTGTTTAATATTTGTATTGCTATGTGGCGGCAAAACAAATGACATGAACCACGGTAAAGGACGATGAGCGATCTATTTACATTAAGTACAGTGTCGTCCACTCTTGGTGCGAGCACAGCGCAGCGAGGCCGCGCTCCGCGGAGCGCGGCCTCGCTGCTCCAGGCTTAAATTGCTTAAATTAGCTTAAATTGGCCAGGCGTAAATTGCTCCTGAAGATACGCCTTTTGAGCAATGCAGTTTTGTGAAGAGGTAAAGCCGGCTTTTAAATTATCGGTGTAATTTTGGTCGCTGTAAGCTGGCCTGTTCTGCAGTGCCTGTTCTGCAGTGAAGCATTGCCAGCTACGAAGAACTGTGATTACAGAAAATGGCTCTAAACTTTGTGTTGCCCAAAGTATCCCGAAACAAATTCATGAGCAATTACCCGCTAAGACGACCCTACAGGCCGTGAAACCTGCCTTCTTTTGTGCTGAAATAGTAACTTGAAAATTGCGAAAAAGGAACGGTTCTGGATAAGACGGTAAAAATGCATCAATCATGAAGGAGTACAATAGTATAATTCTTATAAATCACGTATCGGTATACATTATATTGTTCGGAAATTCGGTTACCTAGTGTGCAAGAAATGGTCGCTTTCGCACTTCTGTCACAATTTGAAGGGAAGGGATTGTAGAATTTTTATAATTATCTTCTGGCAATTGATTCTTCTCATTTTTTAGGAGAATGTCTTAATCGTAAAACAAAATAAACAAAATTGTATTTGACAGTTCATTCCCTCGAGCTATGCCTTTCGGTGGATGAAGCGTGCAACGGGGATCCGCGAATAAATGGCCCAGCCAGATTTATGTAACCATGCATAACGCCGCCTAAGGTCCGACTAGGTCACATACCATGAACATTTCAAGCAGACAAGTGTTTCTTAAAATGCACCAGCAAAAATAAGCTTGACAGTAAGAAAATGTTAGTTGCATTAACCAAATGCCAGACAACGGCAGTTGCTCATCAGCTTGCGCCGCAATAGCGAGGCACCGATATGACTGACTGATTGTCTGATTTTTTTCTGTATGATTTGAACCTTTCTGTTGTCTGTCTGATCTTAAGCAACCCACCGGTGTTGGACAAATGAATACTGCTGGAATTAAAGCGAAACAAGTAGGTCTATAGCTACTCCTTAATAGCAGGAATAGGAATAAACATCTGAAGTGATCGATAAAGCTTCCTTTTTTATGGTAAAAACACACCCGTAAAATACAAATTTTCAACGATACCGCGCCGCGTGCACCCCCTCAAAGGTTAGCGTGCTGCGCAGAGGACCAAAAGACAAGGAAGCATCCTCGAAATGTGTAAGTGGTGGTCTTAGTAGTAAATAACCAAAACAATGGGTGTGGTAGGGCGAGGTAGGCACCTCAGGTAGCATATTGACAGAAGGACAAAATTTCAGCGTTAAACTTCAGTGGAATAGGGGCATCGTTTGGCTTTTTGCATAACAAATGCAGATATATCATTTTTATAATTCTGAATTTATTCGGTGCTCTATAAAAGTGTCTCGGCTGCGTTCTGGGGTTGGCGCACCACTTGCCCTCTCACACGAGGGCAAAAGTGTAGCTGACCCAAATGATTGCTATAAATATGATCATAACCTCCGCAAGTGAGGTTGTTGTCGTGCGAGGTTTGTCAGGACACATCAGGTTAGTTACCCTAATACGACAATTAGGCTTTCTATTGCACTTTGATGGGCATTTTTCTCTCTCTTGTGTTCTCCTTAAAACTTTCAACACACGCCAGTAATTTAAAAATTTCTGTCCTTTTTTTTAACAAATAGCCCTGCTTAGAAAAGTGCCGTAAGATGAGACAGCTGTAGCCACGATTTGCCGTAATAGAGTTATTCTTCACTTTGTTTGCAACACGGGAGGTTGGAGATTTCAACCGAAGCCTAGAAATCCCAGGGATGCCTTCCCCTGGGCGAAGCCCGTAACACCAGCCTCTGCTCGATGAATTAAGATGTCTTCTCTTTCTCTCAACCTGGGCTTTAAACCAACCCGGGCTTTAAAACAATCTCAGGCCCCGGAAATGCAACCCCCCCTTCCCGGAGTATGCCGACGATTGCAGGATTTTTTTTCCCTATTCATGCACACAGTAACAATAGTAGCAAAAAATCGGTGTTTAGTCAAAAATAATATCAATTCAATTTTTTGAGTTACTGTTTTCTGCCTTAAATATAGTTTACGCTTCGGGCCGATAACTTCGTGACTAGGAGCCCTTTCAGCGTAAGTTTTGTTCTTGTTCCAGCCTTTTGTATAAGCATACGTGTCGGAAGGCAACAGTTACACTTGAGTTAGTTTTGTTAATGCTGTCGCCCAAAGCCTCTTCAGGCAGTCTCTTAGAAGACCATTTTCACCTTCGCACCCTCGTTTTGGGTGTGAAATTGTGGGTCCATGCTTCTAGGTATCGGCGTCAAAATTAGGGATTAATTAGACATACGCGTTTTCTCCCTCACTTCAAGGTGCACCGCCGAAGTCTCTTCTTTAGATGGACGGGTTACAGAACCAGTTAGAGAGAACAAGGGGTTGGCGGGAGTGGGGGGGGGGGGGGCGTTCAGTGCATGTCGGCTCCCCCTTTTCGCCGACGCCCTGGGCGACCACCCTGTTCGCCCACCCCGAAGACCTGTACTGCCTTCAACATAAATCCATTTAACTGGGGCCGTGGAACTGAAAAGAGGAAGCGGTCAGTTGTCGTACCCAGATACTACCCAACGCGGCGCAGTGAGGGAAGTACGCTTTGCCGCAACACGGTCGCGGCGCGCGAAGACGCTACAAGCTGCACTAACCACGTGAACGCGAAATCATGCGCCGTCGTTCGGCGCCAACGCGCGCCAACGCGCGGACGCGAAGGAGAGGGCAAGCAACCGCATAAGATCGGCGAAGTCACAGCCAGCCGTTGCGTCTGCGTGTGTTGCTGGACGCGTTGCATTGACCACGCCACCTTGTTGAATTCATTAAGAGCAGTTATTGTCGATTGTTGAACTGCAGTTATCAAGACCCTAGCTCCCTCCCCCACACACACAAAAAAGAAAAACTCACTTGGCCGTCTTAACTCATTGTTATGTTTGCGGGCAAATATTGAAATGCTGCAAAATGTATTTCAAGTTCCTAACAGTCAGATATCAACAAAATAAGAGGATGATAAACGAAGATGCACTTCGCCACAAGTTGTTGACATGCTACTTGATTTAAACCTAATGTTATGCATTCAAGGTGTACGCTGGAGCTTCATGAATTCAAAGTGTAAGCAAAACAAATTTCCGCGCTGTTGATACTGAAGTTAACCTGTCCAACGCCATTTGGTAGGTTAAAAGGCAAGCTACTCTGGAACCCTTTGTTTACTCGGTAAAAAGAACGCTGATCAAACCGTCACCGCAAAAAAAAAAAAAAGATTTGAAAAGATACCGCGAGGACTCCTAAGCTTCGAACTATGCACTCCCAAAACAGAAGGCCAGCACCTAACCGCTGACCACTCGACCACGCCCGAGAGAGGAGGCGAGGGCCAAGAATTCGGTATGCTAACTGAGGCTGCAACGAATATGTCGGCTGTGTTCTGATTTGGTAGTATTTGATAGACTTGAGCAGCGGTAACCCTTGTTTCTTACACGCCGATGTTGGAGCCGAGCAGAATTATGCTAGCACCACAAGGGACTGTAACCACAGGAGTCGAGAAAAGCTATCGCAGTTCCTCGGTCTCTCTTAATGTGAACCGCACGGAGCGTTTTCTTCTCGCGAAAACGCGCCGCGCACGGCACAGGCGCGCTGCCGCTGCCGCGTAACACCACCACGCCGCGGCGCGGCGCGGCCGGCAGCGGCAAGATGGCGGCGGCTTCGGCCGCGAAGTGGTGCGGGAGTCTCGAGCGACCGCTTCTAACCGCTCTCTAAAATGCCGCTCAAGGCACGCACGAAGTTGCTTGTGCGGTAAAGGAGCTTATAATGTGGGCGAAAACTGTACTATAAAACATCATCCGCGCCGCTAGTGAAAGCGCCCATGGAATATCTGCTGGGGTGGTAAGCCTAAACATCTCCGGCGGAGCCAGCCGGCTGTCTCGAGCGCTTCGAAACCGCCGCCATGAGGCGCGCGCCTCCCCCTTGGCGCAAGTCGCCAGGCTCCTCCCACTGCTGCGCGCGACGCGCGTAAAAATCTAGCCAAGGCAGATGCTGCCGCGGGCGCGGAATCGTCAACGCGGGCGTCCAAAAAACGCACGCGCAACGCCGACGCGCGCGAATCGCGTGAAAAAACGCTCCATGCGGTTCGGCATTTTAAGCAAACCACGCTAGCTACGAATAGAATGGAATGCGCCGCTAGAATTGTGGCGTTTGATAACGCGTGCTCGTAACGCCACGATCTTGCAGACAAGCCCCATCATCCTAATACTACAGCGATTGTAGCCTGAGCTCCATTATTAGTCACCAAAAAGCTATCGAAATCCCCCATCCATCTCCGATGAAAGCGAAAAGCCACAAATGCATGAGCGCTTTCGAACAGAAATAGCTTGCAATTTGTCTCAAGCAATCTATTACCGCAAGTTAAAAAAAAGATTATTTTCTCCGGAAAAAATGACCATAACCTACGAAAAGGAGAGTAAACCCGGATGCTGCCGCCACCTTCCAATGTTTTTGCGGGCTGCGTCCACGCCGATACCTGGCGACCAAGACATCTGCGCTGCTCGCTCGTCAGCTCGCGTCCCCATGATTTTTGGCGGCGCGCGCTAACGCGCGTCGACGCGGGACCACGTCACCCTGAAAAACACGGAAGGTTCGCGTGGACCGAGTTGGCTGTGCTTCACAGCCATACCTGCCAACGGCGAATTCCACTTTTCCCCTAGGTCATATTGTCACGAAGCCAACGACGACGCAGTTGTTTGGAAAAGAAACAAGTTTATTGGAGCGAACTTGTGCTCCTACGTACAGGGTGAAATAGGACAGAAGGGGGGACGTAAGGACGTGATTAAACAGCAAAGTCGAGGGTGTGAAAGAGAAGTAGAGTAGGCGTGCGAAGCGGTGGGCGAGCATAATGTAGACGGCGTATCGGCGGATAGACACCTGTGAACGTGTGCTTAGTGCAAGGCTTTACGGCGCGCGGGGTTACTGGAGTGAAACGTCGACCGTCGAATACAGAGTCGGCGAAGCAAACAAGTGACGTAGTCGTCGGCGAGAAGATTCTTCTGGGCAAGCGGCGCGAGTGTTTCGGAACCGTCGATTCGCATCCAGACACTTGTAGATCTTATTCTGGGCTAGTGCCGTTAGGGCGAAACACTCTGCTTATCTGAATTAGCCCGTGCGGCATAAAAATAAAGAATGGAACACGCGCTTCGCGGACACAGATAACAGAGCCGGGCGCGGCCGGGCATTAAAAACAAAAATAAAAAAACAAACCCGTACATGGTTCGCGGCATTACCCCCCCCCAAGAGTGCATCGACCCGATGCTAAAATAAAACGACAGTCCGAACAAAGCAACAAAAACAACAACAAAAAAGTTCGTCATCTTGCGAAGTACGGTTTGAGGCGAACCACGTGGACGACTTCGGGTCGCGTGCGTCGTCGTGATGTGCCGGAATCACCACTGGGGATCACTTCGTAGGTAAGTTGGCCAACACGTCGTAGAATCTGGTAGGGTCCGAAATACCGTCGCAGAAGCTTCTCACTGAGTCCGCGTCGTCGAATGGGAGTCCAAACCCACACACGATCCCTGGGTGGTACTCGGCGTCTCGGCGTCGGAGGTTGTAGCGGCCGCATCCACCAGCTGCTGGTCCGTTAACGAACTCGAGCGAGCTGGCGGGCCTCCTCCGCACGTTGAAGGTATCCTTGGACGTCGGCGTTTGAGGTCGTCGTCTTCTACATGCGGAAGCATGGCGTCGAGCATCGTAGTCGGCCGTCTTCCGTAGACAGCTCGAACGGTGTCATCTGCGTAGTTTCCTGTGTCGCTGTATTGTACGCAAACGTGACATACGGGAGGACTTCGTCCCAAGTCTTATGTTCAACGTCGACGTACATTGACAGCATATCCGCCATCGTCTTGTTCAGACGTTCGGTTAGTCCGTTCGTTTGGGGTGGTACGCCGTCGTTCTTCGGTGATCCGTGTTGCTGTAGCGTAAGATTCTTTGCATAAGCTCCGCAGTAAAGGCCGTTCCGCGGTCCGTGATTAGGACTTCAAGGGCTCCATGTCGCAGCACAACTTGGTTATAAAGAACTTGGCGACTTCTTGTGCAGTCCCCCGCGGAAGAGCGGCGGTCTCTGCGTAGCGCGTCATGTAGTCTGTCGCTACGACAATCCACTTGTTCTCCGATCGTGACGTCGGGAACGGGCCTAGAAGGTCCATTCCAATCTGTTGAAAGGGCCTCGACGGGACGGTGATCGGTTGCAGAAGTCCGCGGGTCTTGTCGGCGGCGTTTTTCGTCGCTGGCAGTCACGGCAACTCCGAACGTAGTGGGTGACGTCGGATGTAGGCGGGGCCAGAAGTACTTCGCCTTATTTTTGCAATAGTGCGAGCTGTGCCGAGATGTCCGGAAGACGGGTCGTCGTGGGACGCTTCCAAAATTTCGTCACGAAGGTCTGCGGGGATGACAAGTAAGATAATTCGTTCTTGTTCCGGGCTGAAATTCTTCTTCACGAGGACGGAGTTTTTGAGGCTGAATGCTGTAAGTTCCGCTTGAACGCTCTAGGCACGGCGACGTTTCGTCCTTCGAGGTAGTCGATCATGACGCGCAAGTCCGGGTCGGCACGCTGCTGGGGCGCTAGGTCGCTCTCCGTAACAACCCCGAAGAACGCGCTGTCTTCATCGGAGTCTTGTGGTGGGGGTCGACAGGGCGCGGGACAGGCAGTCGGCGTCGGAGTGTTTCCTGCCGGATTTGTAGACGATTGTAACGTCGAACTCTTGCAGGCGCCAACTCCACCGCCCAAGACGGCCAGAGGGATCC
>CM023450.1:181247125-181392849 GCA_013339765.2 Haemaphysalis longicornis
ATCATATCAGCCGTGGTTTGAAACACATAATTCAAACCTACGATATTTAGGCGAAAAATGTGGTTCTTCTCGACAGCACTCAGAATAAATGTCGTATCAGGGAAATTGGAGATACAAGCTGGAAAGTAACAACATATTTATTTCACTTTTCCATCGTCTTAATGGCCATGGCGTGTGCGATAAGCATAATAGAAGAAACTGGCGTCGCCAGGAGGATTCGCGAGAAACCCTAACTTTTAAAGACACAGCTATCCATACCATACAGTACGCGGTGCTTTTAT
Source organism: Haemaphysalis longicornis (assembly GCA_013339765.2). Classification (NCBI taxonomy): domain Eukaryota; kingdom Metazoa; phylum Arthropoda; class Arachnida; order Ixodida; family Ixodidae; genus Haemaphysalis; species Haemaphysalis longicornis. The sequence goes on from CM023450.1 coordinate 181,247,407, forward strand.
TGGTGGCCGTTTTAATCTCTCACTCGGCGGTTGTGTGTCACCGTGCGTGCGTTGTCGTGAGGGTAACACTGGTACGATCACGATACGCTTAAATGCACAAAGTTCGAAAAGCACTATTATTTTGACCATTTGTGGGAACGTGATGAGGAGCATTAGCTCTTTTGTAGGGCTTTAATTTTTATGTGCTCTAAGAACTCGTGTTTAGCGTGGTTTGGATGCTGTGTGTTTTACAATATATGGCCCTAATGATTAGCTCTGCTTTGTTTCGTTATCTCACTGTGCCGCCTGATTCCGGCAGTCGTTTGACATTGACCGCTAGAGCGAGCTACGACTACAAGGCGAGCCCTTTAAAAGTTTTATACTAAACTTTGCAAGTGCTTCGGGTTTTCCTCTTGAGCACATAAAATATAGTGTAGTGGAAGCATTTCGCCGAAAATGTCGTTCTTAAAGAGATTCGCAAAATGTTCAATAGTTTTTGCATCGGAAGCGTACAAAATTTATGAACGGTCAATATGCGAGAAATAGAAGCAACACGCTGTCCCTTTTCAGTCGCCGCTTCTGTGTCAAACAATATATTTATGTGATTTTGCAAGCAAAGTAATTACAATGTCATCTTTGGTTTTGGGAGTGAGGAAACATTTTTATTTGTCATGGCATAACACCGCATTTCATTTTCATATCACCGCATTCTCTATACACTGACATATGGTTCTGGTGGCACCAAAAAAGTGAAAAGTCACTTGGTTCAGCGGAATCAAACTTTTCTTGCAAAATGTAGTGCCTCAACTGAACATCAAGATCGAGGTTTCTTTGTACCACCGATAGCAAGGTCGCCTGTTCGATTGCCCGAAGACGAGAAGTTTTTTCTGGCGGGTACCGGGAACAAAAATCCTTTCAGCTGAAACTTTCCGGAATTTTCAGCGTGTCCATTGTGTCTAACGTATTCCGCAACCTTCTACTATGCTGCACCTGTAGCCTAGCTGTTGCTTCTTGTCTGAATCCCCATTCCTATCAGGCGTTAGTAATACGACTTCCTATTATGCCGGCGAGTATTTTCTCTGCGCTTTTTTTTGACCTCAAATTATGCGATTATTGTGGCCATCAAGGAATATCTGCATGCTGTTTTGTATAGTTAACAATTGAAAGAAACTTTGAAACGAAACTTCACGGCTTAGCACCCGGGCTATGATGCACGGCGTAGTGGAGGGCTCCGTATTTGTTTAGACACCATGCGTATGTTCAAGGTGTGCCTAAATATCAACATCAGGGCGCTTTAGCTTTCGCGTCTATCTGAATAGCAGACAGCGCCCCCGGGATAGAACCCGCCTATTTGAGCTCCACAGGATGCCTTTTGCTTTCAGCCACCGCGTTCGGTACGTGAGAAACCTATTGCTATTAGCAGTATTTCTAGCAAATTACAAGGCCAACAATACCAGCTGTGCCTAGTTGCATTGTCATACAAGAGGCAACGTCTAAACCCTAGAAGTGGCCGCGGATTTGTTGTTTTCCTTTAATTATGAGAGCAATTTGAGCCAAGCCAAGCACACAAGAATTGGCAATCTCAAATGCCAGGAACAACATTCGTGAACAGATAGAAAGAGTCACTGCGCTCGATACGTGAAAAATGTATTGCTAGTAGCAGCATTTCTAACAAAATACAAGGCCAATAATACGAACTCTACCTATTTGCATTGACATACAAGAGGCAACACTTAAACCCTACAAGTAGCCGCGCATGTGGTGTGGCGCTTACATTGTGAGAAGAATTTCATCCAAGCCAAGAAAACAAAAATTGGCAGCCTAAAATGTCAGGAACAAAATTTGCGCACAGGTAGACCTCCTTGTAGATAGACTTCGAAAGTGAAAATAATGGAAAAAAACTTCAGTCGCTTAAACGACTGTAGTTGTGTGGTCGTGACAAAGTCATCAGGGGCAGAAGCTCACCCTGAGTACCCTCGTTGAAAAACGATTTTGGCTACGACAAACAAAAATACCTTTACAACGTTGACCCCGAAGCACAGAGTCAACGAGTGTGACCTGCCTGAGTCACCTTCGGTGTGGACCCAGGCGCTTAAAACAACGGAAAGCCTTGATTCTTCCGCCTGTGGGGCTTTTGCTAGTACGGAGTAAGTGCGGAATTTTGAGGCTGAGCATTTAAACATCATTTTAATCAGCATTCTTGCTAAAGTTCTAGTATTGTATACACCATGTGAAAGTATTTATTGTATGCCTCTGATGAAATTCTTAACCGGTTTTAGGCTTATGAAGGCAATCATCTTCATCATCATCTGCACCAGCCTATCTACGCCCACTGCAGGGCAAAGGCCTCTCCCATTAACCTCCGATTACTCCGGTCCTGTGCTAACTGCGACCAATTTATCCCAGCAAACTTCTTGATCTCATCTGCCCATCTAAGTTTCTGCCGCCCCCTGCAACGCTTGCCTTCTCTAGGGATCCACTCTGTTACCCTAATGACAAGCGGTTATCTTGCCTTGGCTATACATGCCCTGCCAACGTCCATTTCTTCTTAATAATTTCTTCTAATATGTCCTTAACACGCGTTTGTTCCCAGAGCCACTCCGCTCTTTTCTTGTCCCTTTATGTTACACCTATCATCTTCCTTTGTTCTTCCTATCATCTTTCTACCTTCATTATGAAGGTAGAAAACGTTTAATGCTGAATCGTACTTTCTTTCTTTCTTTCATCGGGCTTTTTTTTGAGCACCTAAAAGTAATAAATTTTTCATTGATAGATTTTAAATAAATTAGCCTGTCTATAAGGACTTGCAAAATTGTGTATGAACTCATGAATGGCCAATAAGCAAATTTTGAAATCGAAGCGCTTGAGGTAACGCCAGGATACCCTAGCGTGACAAACGTTTATCCACAGACGGACGCATCAACTGATGACTGGAAACATGAATGAATTCTTGGTAGCGAGGAGAATTGGCGAATGTTTGCAACGCCGTTCAACATCTTCTCTGTTATTTAATTTATAAGTTACAATGGATACGTGATACAGCAACCATATGCGTAACATTTTGCCGTAGCGAAAATAATGACTGCAGAAGTCAAGTGTAAATGACAACAACGAGGGAGTGAGACAACGGCTTTGAAGCAGCGAGTTATTGTTGAGGGAAAAAAAATGTGGCCACACCTAACCCCGTAGGCGTTATGGCTGCGCAAGTATTGACCTTCAATTGTCTACCGGATACGCTTTGATTGTGGGCCCTGCCATGTTCACTGACTCCGAGAAAAGCAGAAGCTTCACCGCTGGCTTACTTGCACTGCGTGAGCCACACAACCTAACCTGCATCGCAAGTGACCGCAGTGGCGCTCTGCAAGGCAGCGACATGACTGTAAAGCTCGGAGCTGTGTGTTTTTCAAGGCCGGTGCTCTGTCATCACGGATCCTCTCAATTCATCTTCAACTTAAGGTTTTTTTTTTCGCCTTTCTATTTCCCTGACTAGGCGCCGCCCTGGTCAATCGCAGTTGCTAGGCTTGTATTGAGAAGTTACGTTTGCAAGCCTCTAAGTTTAGCCAAATGGCATACAAAGCAAGTTTAAACTCATCGTAAATCCCCCCACGGTACCAGTTCCCGTTTTGGACTTGAAACTGCAATGGTGAGCGTATTTTATAAGGAAGGGCGCATACCTGCTTTCCCCTCCCGCTGCTGCTGTAGGAGTTCGGCTCGTTCCGTCATCTTGCGTACTACGATGCACCAAAGTGTGCGTCGACCTCCGGTGCCGGTTGACGATTAGAAACTTCGAGGTGGGTAGGCGCCTTCGTCACGTCAAGCCGTAACCTCGAGGAGGCGCATACCCCCTCTCTAACCCTCCCCGCCCCCCATAACCAATGTTTACCGTCAACCAGTAATGTGGGTTGGCCAAAACGTGAAAGGCTCCCTGCAAAATGTTAGTCAGAAACCCTTCAAATTGTAAGAAAAAAATCTATGCAGAAATATCACACTAGGAGCCCTGCAACAAGAAAACACTATACACTAGTTCGTGTGCTCGCAAAATTTCCGATCGACGCCTATTTATAAAGGCACTCTACACGTTGAAACCGAGGCACACAAAACTTCTCTGTAAAATAAGTGCCCCCTCAGCGGCCTCTACAGTGTAGGCGGAACTAAAACCGTTGCTGCTACTCTAACCCTCTCGGCAGACCTTCAGTGCATGGATGGTGAATGCAGCTCCAGCGTTACAAGGCACTGTCTTGACGAGGAACTCACGCTTTCGCGCCTGGTACTTTATTACATGAGCCGATGTCCACTGCAGCTGTCTAGGTATAACGCCATTATACCTATTTTTAAAGTAACCCAGTTAACACAGCACCTTTAAATGGTGGCTGGCTATGACGCATATTATGGAAGAATTAAGAATTTTTTTCCTTGGTGGGTTTATGAACTAAGAAGAATTCATTTATCGTTTCGAATTAAGCCGGAACTAGGGAGCCGTCCCCACGAGAAGCTCATTTTTCTCGGAGAAAGGTTTTGGTACAAGTAATAATGATGTAATCATAAAGCAATGGTTTGTGTTACTAAAAGGGCGCTGATGCTGTTGAGTGCGAACGTGTACATATTTGTCCTGGAGTCCGGGTTTCACGTTTTACAAGTTCTAAACAATTGATTCTTGAAAACAGTTTCCCACAAGTGTTCATTCTTGTGTTTGTGCAGTTCTTCGGTGCACTTGTTTCAGAAAATAGAATTGGCGTCTTTAGTTCAAGGTTTACATATTAATTTGTATTCATCACTTGTCCCGAATGAGTAAGTAAGCCTGGGCATCACGAATAAGCTGAGGCACTACAAAATTCAATACATCACCACGCCCAAGTTTTATTGAATTAAATTAGGAAAACCTAAAAAAAAAGTAACCATTTTGTTTTTAGCGGTTCGGAATTTTTGCAGACAGTACGCAATTTGAAAGAATTATAGGGTAGCAATTCGTGCACCAACACCAACGCCTAACCTGAATTACTGTAAAAGCACAATCATGCACCCCCCCCTTGAACGATGATGATGGTTGAACACGAAGATTCGTCGCGATGGATTGCTTGGTTGGCGAATTGCCGGACAATTGCCGGTCATATAAATGCCGGTAGCCATGCAAGGATGTCCGCCTCATTACATACATACATACATACATACATACATAGTATACATGCATACATACATACGTACATACATACATACGTACATACATACATACATACATACATACATACATACATACATACATACATACATACATACATACAATAACGATTCTCGTAAGCAGAACACAAAGGGAAACGAAACATTTATAACATTAAAAAAGCAGTTATCTCGCTGCTTGTTCCAGGTCTGCGACGCGCTTGCTGAATCGGTAAGGCCTCGGGCTGCTGAGAACACAGAAACGAGGGTGAAACGAGCGGTCAACGAACCACGACATCACCGACTACGAAGAACCCCGAGACAGCTGCAACGAAGAGGGCGCGCATTCCGAACCTACAGGTGCGACAGCGAGAGGCTGATGAAAAAATCACCAGCAATAGTAGGAATGCTAAAGCAAGGTGCCCCGGTATCGTACCGCATCTTGTGGTGTTTTCGTAAATAAACCTAGTAACGCATCCAGTTCAGGGAAATCAGGGCAGCGAGGAGGAAGTGCTTTACTAAGAGGGACCTAGTTTTTTTAAAACTGCACAAAAACTCTAAAAGAGAGAGACACAAACAAGTGTTTTCGTCTACTTTTCTCGCTGTTACCCGCCATGGAATAGTACCAACTAGCCCAGCTAAAGTTTCCCCATTTTACCACGGTGCGTGTTATTGATCTTGCAATTCTTATTGTGTTTGCAACCCACGGTTGGTATTTCTGTATGTTATGATTGTTGTATTTTTTCGTCGTGAAGCTGCCTAAAACTCAATGTTTTCCAGCATACTTTAGATTGTTCTCGCGTCGTATTGTTCTTACTTCGATTCTGTTTTAGTAAGTTGGAAAATTTATAATTTGGTTTGTTCAGTGCTATGTGCATATTTTTTATGTTCAATCACTAACTCTTATTCGCTGTTGTTGCTGGTCACGCTGACAAGTTACCCGTGTACGCTTATGCGGCTGAATGGTGTACCTGGATATATAGAGTAAATTGAGTGTTACTTTTTATAGCACTGACATTCTGCCACCTGAGCCACATAAATGCCTCTCTTCCTTACCCCGCCCACCTTTGAAGCGCTTCCCGTTCTTTTCTTTTCTTCCACGATGAACAGAGAGGATGTGTGATAAATCAATTGAAGTTTCCCGCGTTCCGCTGCTCGAGCCATTCCCTGGAATATTTTGTTCTGGTGGACATGGAACATGGCCACGAGGTTGAGGCTCGCGCCAGATTCTTTTGCATTTTGTGTCGAAACATTGTTTTCAAGGCGTATTTCTTGAGTTGCTGTCGCAAGTATCAAGCGCATATTTATTTTCAATTAAACTAACACTGCGAGTACATGTTGTGGATTGACCTATTGCCTCATATGCCTAATACTTTCTTTTGGGGGACTAATGTTGACAACTTTGAAGTATGTTTTCCTATTTAGTTGTCGGGGAAGGCTTTGGCTACATAAACTTCTCGATAATGAACTGTTCTAAATTGTGGCGGTGAGGGTGGGTGAATCGAGGCATAGGCAGACAGGCAAGGAAGACCCACCAAAATGTGTGGTTTCAGGGTGCCAAAGAACGACTGTGCTATTTTAAAAGTGGGTATGGGTCCGCATTACCGTCGCTTGTTTTTGCCTGCTCAGGATGTTCAGTTGCAGGCGTCTCGTTACAGAACATAGACCTGATGGGTAGGCTCGGTTGCTGCTCTAGATTTTGCCTCTGCATTGCTTGATGGAGAATTCTGCAATGACTGGGAGTGTGGGAGTGTCGAGCGTATGAGGCCTTACAGGTGGGGTGCACTTCGGGCGTAGTTGTTGCAGATTATGTGCTGGCAATACTACTATCTCAACTTGTGTACAGCCAACCCTTTCCCAGCGTATTAATCCTCCTGTCTGCCTCTGCGTACATAGCTAAGCTTTTTTGACCAAGGCGTGCTTGGTGTTCCTCGAACACGCTGAGCCAGAAATTTAGGACAGAACGTTCTTGTTTAGTTGATGATAATGGTTCTATTTTCTTTTTCATCTGGTCATAGCGCCTAAACACACGCAATTTGCACTTATTTCTTGGCATTTGTTATTTATCTCTTTATATGTGCGCGTTATACCACATTGTGTGATCGCGCTCTAAGCACTTTTTTTATGACGCATTAACGCCATGCGGATAACGTAGCTCCACGCACAATGATTTCACGCGTTTGCGGACCTTTCAATACAAAGTCCCTTCCAGGGTGGTGTGTTCACTCAGGCATTGATTTAGACTTCAGCCTATATGCACGTTTCCTTTTATTCAACTATCTTTCACCAAAAATTTCCCTTGGTAAAGCGGCACCGACACTATTGCCAAAATGGCGCATTTTGAGTACAGGGAACAACTACCAGCCATACTAAACAAAAAAACAACTTTGTATCATAAAATTTTGTCGCCGTCAATTACCCCTGAAGAACGCCATCTTCTATATTTAACATAAAACTCACAAAAGTCACTGATGTACGGAGCTAGTTCACGCCCGCCCACTATTTCGCAGCTAAAGCGCGACCCAAAACAAGGCGCTGCTAATTCTTATTTTAAATAAATAACGACAATCAATATTAATTGTCCCGTCCCAATGCTTCGTCCTAAGCGACGCGGCTTCAATGTGTGCTCTCGCAACATCAATCAGCCGTTTTCTTTAGTGCAACTAAATTGCAATTACATTCCTGTTCGTTTTTCTACAGGTTTCTGAGAAAGCCTTTGTAGCTAAAAGCTCTTGTACATAGCTTAAAAACTACAACAACCTAAGGTTATACGACTACAAATGCGGCAGACTGGTGACGAGTAAACGTTTATTATAGGAGAAAGGGTAAGGGAATGAGGTGTGCTTAGCCTCCTATGTCCAGGAGGCAGCAAGAGGACGCCCCCGTCACCACCCTGTCCACCAGCGTAGCCTGATCTTCACTGTCGGAGCTGGCAAGCAGCCTGTCGCATTTCTCATGGAAACGGTTGGGATTAGTTGAGAAGGAAGGGGTGGATTGTGCGAGCATTTAGTGACAAGGTGGAAAGTGTCTAGCTGGGAATTACATCGTTGGAAGGTGTGGAGATAGTGTGGGGTGCGGTGTGGTGAAGTCGTGTACAGCATCTCGTAGCAACCATCGCCAGGTGTACGCTTGTGTGGGCGTGCGGGAGGGGTGTGGTGGGGAATATTTGCTGCGCAAATGCTTGTAGTGGGTGCGGGTGGCTTCAGCGGTGTTCAGGGGTTTCTGGTGGTGTCGTGCATGGTTGAAAATTTAGATAATTAGGATACCCGGTTGTGCATATTGAGAGCTGCCTTATTGCCCAGTAGGCCGGTGGGAGCAGGGCTTCATATTTTTGTGATGTATGTTTAAAGAGAAAGATTTTGTAGAAGTTTAATTGCTACATGGGGAGCTAGTTCACGCCTATAGAGTACGCCGGCGTGGACAGCGTGAACAATCTTGACAGGGTGTTTACTGCGTTGTGCAGTAGCGGCGTGAGCTATGGTAATGAATTCAGCGGTAGTAGGGGCGGTTCCACGATACGTGGCAGCAGTCATCGGGGTAGCCGTGGAGGAGAGAGCCACAATTCTGGGGCTACGTTCACGTTGAGTGCGCGAAATATCTGCATATCGGACGTGTAGACCTTTCTCATGTTTCTTTGTAACGTTCGTACACGATCTTGCCTTCTGCCCCTATTGTGAGTTGGGTGTATGTGTGTCGGGATAACGGCAATGTGATTCTTTGACGTACAGAAATGGGGGATCGGGTGGAGCGATTTTTGAGCTCTTGAGGTGTCTATTCCCAGAAAACCGAGCAGGTGTCGTCCCGGTCGTGCAAGTTCAAGACGATGCGTATGAGTCGTGCGTTCTGCTTCAAAGAGCTAAGCAACGGTGTTATGAATGCCCAGTTAGGAGAGCTTACGTAAGGGCGTATATGCGAGCAGGTGAAGAGCCGTTTTGCATGCTTAACGTATTAATATGCGAAGGGTTCAGAATTGGCCGGTTTGAGTGCACCATGCGGGGTACCATAGGTAATCCTAATAAGTAGCAGGGCTCGTGTCAGCTCGCAAGATGCATTTCCCCGAGCCCTGCGTATCGTTTGCCTTAGCCACTGGAATAAATGAGTAAGCTGGACGCACGGTTTTTAATTTTAATTTTTACTCCATTTATTTTGCGTGCTTCAATTTTTTTCCGTTTTTTTTTCTTTTGTAGTTTTTGCTTCCGTGTTCTTTCTCTTCATTCTTTCGGCACTTCATTATGCGCTGTCTCTAGGAGAAGTCCTGCGTAAGCTACCGCGAACAACGGGCAGTAATGGCCATGTCGCTACACCACGTAATAACACTACCACTTCACTTGTTAAAGAATTGAACACGATATATGACTTTCGTTTCATTAACATACACGACACCTTCAAATTGTAGTTTCGGCATAAAAACAATGTGCATGATTCAAATGGTTCTCTACCTTGAGTATAGAGATAAATTTCCGACATTGCATTTCCCGGGATAAGCAGGGTTTAAGCAGGCTTATTCACCCGCCATTCGATAGGAGGTCCCATAGTCTACAACTTCGGGACCTCCCCCTGTATTCAACACTAGATAATGTTTTTCGGACCTAATAAACATCGTGTATTGGGAGGCCAACAACAGGACCTGTTATAAACTTTGGCGTGCTAATAAAAACAACTCGAGATCACTACGAGAAATCACTTCAGTAAGCTTTCATGGCGTGTTTTGTAGGTGACAACTGGTGTCAGAACTACAGGGAAATAACATTTCTCCAGCCGCTTCCATTCCTAAGAACCCTCTTTTTTTTTTTGAAGGGGACGAATGGCTCGACATTCAAAGTTCCGATTAGGCGGTGGAAATACTACAGGTCACCCTCTATTAATCTGCTGTTCTACTGCTGCCTTTTTTAGGGGCCTCTGTTTACTCTCAGTGAAATAATTTACAGCTTTCGTACGTTTTCAGATACCGAGATATGTTTACTGACATCGTTGTCAAACCATTTTTAAAATATGTCCCACGCCTATCAAAGGGAACCTTCTCGGGGTTTTTATACTTGTTTTATAGGATGATATAATGTAGAGAAGGACGATCCAGAAAGTACAATGATTTGTGCATTACGTGGAAAGGAAAAATCGTAGCGGCGACGAAAAGGCAAACCGTTGCTTCTGAGGGCTTGCTGCTTCTGCACTGTGTTGAAAATGAGAAATTAAACTACCTTTCGGAACGAGATTTCCGAATGCATCAAAATAACTTTAGTTCATGTACTACACCTAGAAATACCCTTTAGATTTCTCGTTATAACATGGCTGCTTTAGAAGTGCGTTAAATAAAAAATATTTCTGGCTGCACAGGACGCAAGAATGTCCATTTAGACGACAATTTTGGCTCTTAGAGTGGAGCGTTTGTGGAGCGATCCTCGTTGGAGCTTTCATTTCTGTTTAGCAAGACCGTTAGAAATAAAAGTTTCTGTTCTGGGCTTGCGAACTGCAAAAATATATCCTGTCGAAAAATAACAACAGTCTCCACCGATGCAGATTCTAAGCAAGAGAGAAGCCCCATGCTCATGATGTAGATATTAAAAAAAAACAGTACAAAAATTTGGCTACAAGCCACGGTGCTCAGGTGTTTGGAAAGCAATGCTGTAAATGAGAGCCACAACAATTGCCCATGTGACGCCACTTGAATTTAAACGCATGGCTCTACAAAGAGTGAAACCAGAGATTCTGCCAGCCATTACATGGAATTCACGGGAGCGGCGTTCCGAACGCAGCAGTAGCGTCGGCCACGGCCGGGCTAGAGTGGCGGACGCCGCCGCTGTAGCCCGCCCGTGAATCAGGAGAAAGGAAACGGAGGAGAGCGTCTTTCAGAGGGTCAGACAGTGGAACCTTGCCATTCTGATTTGCTAGCTCGGGGCTTCACCACCACGCGACACAAGCGCCGATACCGAAATGTGAGCTTAGTGATTCCCCTTTGAACCGATTTGAAATAGTTGGTTTAGTAAGTTTTATAATCGCCAGAAAGCCGAGGGAACTTTTATAATCACTATTTATAACAACCAGCTGCTTCTTTCGCCTTTTGTAGTGCCTGTAAAAAAACAACCGAATTGGTAATCACCCATTTCGAAAACGGAGTCCCATTTATGGCAAGCAGTGGGCAACAGGTTGCGTTTCTCTAGCGGCCAGATGGCTGTATGTGGACTCTACATTTTGTGTACCCGCCCTGCAAACCAATCCTTAACGTATCTTTGCCGTACGGCCAGGTACTTCCGTCGGGTACGGGTTACCCAGGAGGTTCTGTGGAACAAATTAATTAAGTCATGCGAAGGAAGCGCGCAATGAACGTGAAGCTGCGCTGAAACCGGCCCAAAACAACCGTCGCTAAAGCAGACCATAAAGCCGACGGAATGGGTGTTGCCACCACTCCCGCCGGGGTGAGCAGGCTCCGGCGCGCGGGTACGCTGAGTAGTAGCGCCCATTCGTTCCGCCATCTACACTGTGCTCCGCGAGTGAGGGACATTAACGGCCTGTCGGAGAGAGCGAGGTTGGTGCGTTTCTTTATCTTACGCCGTAGTCGCCTGCAAAAATCGCCCTTCTCCTCCCCACCAGCGTTGGGAGTGTCTTGTGGCGCACGCCATGACGAAACCGTTGGCTGGTAGAGGTAGAAAACTTTGCTTTAAAATACAGCTTCCCGTTCAGCGTCATTGTATACCGGTACCAGCCTTAAACCAGGCGCCCGATTTGGCTAGTAGCAGTGCCGGCAAAATATTGTTACGTGGCGGAGAGGCAAATATCAGACGAACCATGATTAAAAAAAGTGAGAGCTCTGTTTGAATGGCGGCCACGAAAGAGCACGTTCCGGCTGCGCACGCACACATCTTGGTCCTCCCCAATGGGCGAGAGCAAAGGGGTAGGCTCTTCTGCCAACGTCTTTGTCTTCTCGTGACATTATCTCCGGCTGATGGCCACCGTCCCGGTCGCGTATATGCGCTTCCTAGTCAGCACAGCCAAGCGACGTGTGGCGCCATCTAGTGGCAAGTTTGAAGCTATGTCCACGTGCATGTGGTCCTCAATTTAATCGCTTAGAACCGCTTGGTCTTGTAGTGTAGCAGTTCCGCGCCGGCGAAACAAACATCGTAACCCAGGTTCAACTCCCAACACCGCTTTTTTTTTCATTTTCAGTGGTTTATTATACTTAATATTAACATTTGTTATCACGCATATAAACTATTTATGACATCTATACGCATTATAAACGGGATTCGGGTGTTTTCATTGCCTTTTGGTCAGTTTCAGCTGCTGCTTCTGGTACTTTTTGCGGGCTGTCTCCTTTTAGGTCGGTTTCGGCTATTTCTGTTGAATATTTTTCTACACCGTGGTTTTCAGCCATTGCAGGTCTGTTTTGGCTGTTATTTATTTCAGTTCGGGTGATTTTGTATGCTTTATGTACGTTTATGCTGTGATATAACCCCCATAAGCAAGCTCACATGGCGGCCGGCTGTACTGAGTAGGAAACGCATATACGCTGTCCGACAGAAATGGCGGTTTTACCTCACCTCTTCTGAAGATGTTACGTGGTGGCAGGGCAATAATACGAATCGCTATTAAAAATCATGAGCGATCTGTTTACACTGTTTACATGGCGGCCATGAAAGACCACGTGCCGGCTGCGCGCACGCACGTGTTCTTTCTCATCAATGGTGGAGAGCAGAAAGGTATATTCTATTGCCATCGTATTTGTTTTCTCGTGATAATATTCTCTACTTCGGGTGTACAAAATGTACACAATGTTCCCCGAAAGTATCCCTCCGGTACACATACCAGGTAAAGGCACGAAACCATGTCGGGAATCAGCAGTTTTGGCATTTATATTCCACGCTAGATTGCATCAAATTTTTCTGTGTCATGCATCGCAGCGACTGAAACACGGTGACACTACATCAAGTGTCTTACTATAATAAACATCATCAGTCCTCTGCAGTCAAATTAAGAGATCAGGTATTTTATGGTGAACCCTTGGGCAAATCGTGCCTCTTTTATTTAAATAAGTTTTGTGCGTATCACAACTGTTACCCTTTTCTCCGCTCACCAATCAATGCGGGGTTTTGTAGGCTTCACAGGGCTGCTGCCTTCCTACGCTACACTGCATCTTGCGTGCTCTGTCGTTCTCTCTCTGCGCAAAGCCGCCAGTTTCTCATATTTATTTGTTTTCAAGATAATCGTAGGGAAAGTGGGTATATACTGCACCATCACCAAAATTACACGGACCTTCTTTTGTTTTTGCTATAACCCCATGCCTGCATGAGATCCCATTACTTTCTTAAGTGAAAACGACTTAGATATCTGTTTCAAGGAGCGCATGGGGTACATAAAATTGTTGTGAGGTAGACAGAACCGCGCAGAATATTTGAGTGCACGCCAAAGGACGGTTCTGAGAAACGGCGACGGAGGGCTTGTGGAGAGGCAGGCGGCAGCCGCTCATGCAATACGAGTCGTTTTGACAGGTGAAGATTTCGTTGGGAGAAAACAGGAGACTTTTGCCAGTGACGAGCGAGCGGAACGAGATTCGACGGATGCTGTCGACGGCTGGTCAAACGGTACCAGAGCCGCCAAAAAGTTCAGCAGAAAGTTTAACAGCACTTCAACAGAAAATCGAACAAAGTTTTCGCTTTCACATTCTTAAAAAGTTCTAGGCATGCCCTGTAAATATTTTAACATAATAACTCAGTTATGCCTAAGGCAAATCACGTGTTTTACGTCCGGAAGCACGTGCGTTGGGGATCTGTAGACGGCGTTGCGAATAAAAATTGGTAAATTGTCCATGACTTCAGCTGGCATCAAACTTGGTCGATCCGCCTTACTGAGAACGCAAGAATTGTGGACGGGTGTGTTCAGCTGCAGCCAATAGAAATTGGTGAACCGGTGTGTGATGTGCTGACGGCAGTTGTCCTCATTATGCAGCAATTCCCTAGTGTTTCTACGTCGGCAATGTTGTTAGGCTTCTAAAAAGCCTTCACGTTTCTTAACTAAACCTCAAGCCTATCATTGTACCAAGCAACGTCAAACCCTTTGTTTTTTTAAGCTCCAGGTATCGATTTTGATGTTTGCACCTCAGTGCGCAACGGTAGGCGTATTGTCGTCCATCACGTAATCTATAAGACGTCAATTTCCCGCATACCTGCGTTTCGCAGCCACAGGAAGGAACGTAGCCAACGGGAACGTCAGCACAGCTAGTACCCTGCATTCGCTTCCACAGGAGCCGTCTCAGGTTAGGTGTTTCGTGCCCTTGTATTTTATACTACCCGCCTTGATACCTCAGCTAACGAATTTTTGTTGAATGGGCCATCAGGTGCTTTTGAGCCAAACCAAACTTTCAATTCTCTTCGCTTCACGCTGGAAGCAAAGCTGGAAGCTGGAAGCGAATTTGAAATGTGGGAATTTGAATAAAAACTGACAACACCGCTGGTGTGGTTTACTAAAAATTGATTTCACATCTCTTGAGATGACCAGTATCAGTAGCCACAATTGTTGGGAGAAACGCTGCGTTTTAATTACTTGCCCGCGTCACAAGACCCTTGCGGGAGAAAAAAACGTTTCTAGTGAACACGACAACTCCGAGTCACCAGGAAATTGGGTATTTGATGAGGCGCTCCTTTAAAGCTCCAATAATCACAAACAGTGCAGTAAAACACGCTTCTTCAAGCTTCGGTTTCAATATTCCTGTAGCAGCTCTGCTGACGATCTCAGAAACCAGCAATAACTGAAGTTTGGGGAAATGCTAATACAGCACGGAAGCGGTAATTTGTCGTATCTCAATACCGGGGTCAATAAAAGGCAATTCGAATGTTTTAATAGTGCGAGAGAAAAATCTCGTTTCGCTCAAGATGACATGGTGCGTGATGTAGCTGTGTCAGTATGTTTTTGGGCATAATTGTAATTGGTATTGCAGGCAACCATTATATGGGGAATGCTGTTCCTGCAGTAAGATAAAAGCAACCGTGCACCCACAAATAATGCTAAATCGAATGAGGCGTTCACACTTCCGTATCACCCCAACTTTTAAACAAAAACAATGAACAATCACTCCAAAACTCCTGCACGGACTTGGTTGCCGGCTAGTTGGTTCATACCATATGAAGTAATGATACTGCGCGAGAAGATTAAGGCGAAACACGAGGGTGACAGGACGAGCGGAAACAAGCGTGGGCTAAAGAGCAAACGAGCTATGGTGACAGGATGAGCGCCTTCGTGCGCAGTGTCATTCCTCCACGGGATTTTTGAACTCCTTCGCGATATAACAGGAAAACACGCGCGATAGCTGCACTCTAAACGCATGTGATAGATCTAAACGGCATCTCAACGGAGTGGATAACGCGCAGTTATTATGATGCAGCTCACGCTTGAAATATTTTTTTTTCCGTCCGTTCTAGGTACAAATTGGTTTCCATTGCCATCTCTATTCAACGCCCTCAAATATAAACACGGCTGGCTTTCCTCATGTGAAGTGTCCATCCGATTGGTATTGCCAATGTGAGTTGGGGCGCCGTGAATGCAGGTCACAATTTATAGAATCCGGTAGCTAGCTGATCAGGGCTACCCCAGAAAATAACAAAAATCTCAGAATAAAAAAAATTGAGGCCGCTCCACTAGTGGTGCAATGTCGGAGAAAACAGCAGAGCTGGCGGCCCCTTTCCCTTCGTAGTACACCCGGCCGTGCACCTCCCATTTATTTCCGAACTTGCCGCTGAAAGTTTCTGCAGTGACTGGCAGGCCCGGATCGTTTCGTCCGCAGGCCTCCACACCTCTCCCAAAGTGGGCTGCGTTAGCACGCGCTATAACCCGTGACCTAAATCAAAAGCCAACTCCCGCGCTATGATCCCAAAGGAAATGCTGTGAACCCCGAAAAGCGATTATAGCTGAATCAGATTACAGCTGCCGGTTTCATAACGGGAGGGAGAAACCTTGGATTCCTACCATGGAAAACGTTTTTTTTTTCTTCTGTATTGAAGACTGCACATGTTATCGTTCCCCGCCGCTGCTAACCCAGTACCCCTCGGGCCTTCGGGGTGGCCCAGTGGGTAGGTGGCGACTGGGTAGGTGGCCAGAGGTCCAAAGTTCGATTCCCAGGACATCCCTGACCACATGTTTTTGTTGAGCCGCTCACAACTAACACCTTCTCGTGCGCTCCTCGCCTCTTTCCCTGACACTTTTCGGTGCGGCAGACGGATAATGCTCGGCGTAAACAGCTGCGCTGATTAAAGGACGAAAAGCGCTAAAATTTCAAGGAGATCGGCTTTGGATGATTCCACGTGCACTCTAATCCAAACGGGATACTTGCGTCATTCCCATTAGCAATCAAATGAAGGCTGCTGATGGCTTCAATTAGCTCGTACACCAGGTTTCTCATCATTTGCAATTAATTAATACAACTCTCAATGACGTCATATAAAAAGATTGTTAAAAAACAGGCGAATGGTATAGATCTTACCATTGGCATTCATGTCTCATTCTTCATAACTGGGGCATTATTTACCAGCCACCTGTCTTTAAATAATGGAATATGTTGAAAAACAGCAAAATATTCTTGTTCCCGTAATAAATCACAGTTTCTAGTCTCTTTTTCTCGTCGCTGGATCAGCCGTTCAGAGACTGGAATAACGTTGCATGCCATGCACCATCTGAGGAACGAAACCCTCACGCCCAGGAAAGTTGGTTATCATGGTAAACACAAATTTACTGATAGAGATTTTTGTAATATGGAAAGCTTCTCTGGAGATCTCTGATTTATATTTATTGCCTCAATGGCATGGCCTACACATAAATACTGGCCAAAACAGTACTGCACGAAGGAGAATTTTGAAGCGTTATCTCAATTTGTGCATGCCTGAAATACATCAGACAATGATACAAAGCTCATTTCATCATTTTAGGGCTTAAAAACCCCATTATTTGGCACGCACTGCTGCACACAATGGATTAAAATGACCTGCACACTATAGTATCAGCTTTATTTTCAGGGATATCTTTGCCCCATACTGTGCAGTTTCAAAACGCACCATGTGCCGAGCCATCTTCCGTTCTTTAAAGCCAGCCAATATCGCCTAGCCAATTATAAATACGGGGATAAGCGACAGCTTCGGCAATTCAAATTCAGAGAGCAAGGAGTTGAAACCACGAAAAAATAAAACGACAGCACAAGCCCTTGTTCTGTCATTTTTGTTTGTTATGGTGTTTGTTTCTTGTTTACTTTCAAATGTTTAAAACGAGTTACTGAAGAATGCATTTAACGATTCAAAAGTCCCTCTGAGCCCGTGGACGCGGGTTGGATGCCCGGCCGCGGCGGATGCTTATCTGGTGGAGGTGAAAAGCAAAAACGCCGTGTGTACGGTATTTCGGCGCACGTTAAAGATCCCAAGGTGGTCAAAATTAATCCGAAGCGGTCGTCTAAGGCGCGCCTCATCGCCTGCCCTGCGTCGGCGCGTTAAACCCTACATTGAATCGCTCCTGAAGTCCGGAAAATACTATTGCTGCTATGGTATTCCTACTACAGTGCAAAAAAGGCACCCTCTGTACTGCCTTTCCACAGAAAAAATCCTGCAACCTTCTGTCAAACGATGACGATAGTGGAAGGCGAAGCTTTCTCAGGGCAGATGTTTTGGTTCTTGTCTAAGTTTTACAAGCTGCTTCGAACACGTCGACCTGAAGCAATCGAATAGATGTCAGCTTCATAAGGCGAGGGACACAGGTCTGATTCCGCCCACCGGAAGCGTTTTCAGTTTCACTTGGGCGCTTCCGCGTTACAGACGCCATCAGTGAGAACACGAAAGCTTCGCTTTAAAAATAATCAAATTTTAGCATGGTAGGGGACATGGCACAGCATTTCAAACCAGCTAAATGAAAGAACCAGTCTCCAGTAATGTATTGCCGTCCAACAAGAAGGCCGCACCTAAAATCCCTTGGGTATGGTTCGCTTTTACCCGACCTGATGTTCGTATCGCATAACAATATTTCATTCCTACAAAGCAGAATTGGTCGCACTTCCGGTATTGTATCGTGGGAACGTTTTCGAGCGTTTCATCAGCCGCGCTCCCGAGAAGACTCGCCCGTGCTACTCGCCGATTTCACGCATTAGAAAACGAACGAAAGACGCTTAGGCGCTGCTGCCTAAGTCACGTTGTTTCCTGGTGTTTTTTTCGCTTCGGTGCCAGACAAGAGCGAAATTGTGTTGAAGCAACCGTGACCCTAACTTTCAAAGCGAACGTCTCGCGCACCCAAAGTGAAGCAAGAGAGCCGCGGCGGAATCGCGTCGTGATGGGAGAAAGACACGATGTGTGTCGAGGACCACTGACCACGTGATCGCTGGGAGGGCTACTACGTCATGCCTGCACGTTGCTTACTGGCCGCCAGCAAAGCAGGCAATATAAAAGCACCCTGCCGAACAACCGGAGGCAACCACAACTTCTCAGCCAACATCAAAGCTAACTCAAGAGCTAGCCTTCCTCGCAGTCTTTGTTGAAGCCGCACAGCCACCTCGGATTTTACGCCATGAAGATCATCGCCAAGGTGCGTAGTTTTTGCCAGCAGCGAGAAAGCCATTCCCTTGGATATTTTCGCTCCTCAGATGCTCAGGTGTAAAATATTACTTTTCGATAAGCAAAAATTAAAAAACTGGTCAATTTTATAGTGAAAACCACCGATGGACACTAGTGAGAGATAGCAAAGACATCCTTCTGAGTCTACTCAAAAAGCTATAATTTGTTGCTAAATGACAATGAGGCATCTAACATAAAATGCCACATTTTTAGCTACTGCCATTACGTTTTAATCTTTAAATTTGGGCCTACCTTTGTTGGCCTTTATTTTAGGTTTATTTGGTCTTTATTTCTTCGTTATAATTCATTCTGATTAGCTTGCACAGTTGTGCTTAAAGATATTTTAGTTTCTTCGTGGGCATGATATTTCCGTTTAGCACAGCTATCTAGCTGGCTGAATGCACCTGTACCAGCATGAAATGCGAGCAAACCTTTGTCTTTCGCTTAAAAAGCAAAAAGAAGGTAGATATGCAAGGCATTTAGAAAGAATGGCCGCCGTGACGCTCAAGTACATGCATAAAAATTGTAACGTTTAAAAAAGTAACAAGGCTAAGTAGAGTTGCGTTATTTCCATTGCACGATAATAACATGTAGCCGTTGTGCTACAAAGCATCATGCACGCTCAAGACTTTCGATGCTGTACTATAGGAAGGAGAAAAAAGTTATGCGTGTATAAAACGTTCAACCGTGAGAAATACGAGAGCGTGCACAGAACAAAAACCAGGAAGCAGGAATCCACAAAAGATACGAATGGCTATTTCATGCTCGTATTAACGGTTCCTTTCTTATCATCTGCAAAAAAATGAATCCTGGCATACTGCATTGCTCTGGAAGTATTGTTTAGAAACCACGTGTAGAGGTTTTAATTCGTGCTCTTGTTTTTATTTTTGCGGATTTAGCTTCTGGTCGCCAGCATGGTCGCCGCCAGCGCCACGGCTGAAGGCCAATTCGGGTCCCAGCGAGGAGGATTCAGAGGAGGTTTCGGAGGAGGATTTGGAGGAGGCCGATTGCTGGCATCAGCGGCCACGCCCGGATACGCAGCAGCCGATGGGGTTCGAAGCTTTCTCGCGAATTTTCATTCCTTCCAATGTAGCGTTACACGCGTGCTGCCTTGATCCCTTTTGCGAGAAGTGTGTTGCAGGTCATCTCGGATTTGAAAGTCCAGGTTGCTTCGAACGATTGAAGTTAGCGCGTAATCTCTGCGCGAGGCCGTCGTATTGGCGAGTTTCACGACCTCCATATAAGAGTTTGGAAAGGGAAAGGGAAAATATAGCTGCATGCCCTTTCCATAGAGAAGATTGAGTGCTTAGGAACAAAGAAGAGATGTTTTAACAGAAATATGACAGAAAGAAAGGCAACCCATTCAACCACACCTAATGGCTTATTGGCATTTCGATGCATGCAGTACAATGCTGAATAGTGAAGTCATTCTTCACTGTCGCCATGATATCCGATTTTGCGAGGTGCGCTTGCAAACTGCGCTACCATTTCAATAAAAAAGGCCATCATTACATGCCTAGACGAACTATACCTAAAATTTCTTTTTTGGGCGGTATTTTCAGCCCCCGCAGCCGTACAGCTTCGGCTACGACAACACCGACGAGTTCGGCACTCAGCTGTTCCACAACGAGCAGGGCGACGCCAACAATGCCAAGACCGGCTCATACGGCTACCGCGACGCCAACGGCCTCTACCGCACTGTCAACTACGTTGCCGACGAAAATGGCTTCCGGGCCACCATCGACACCAACGAGCCTGGAACTCTCCCGGGACAAAGCGCTGATGCCGTGTTCAACGCAAACCCTGTCGCCGCTCCGGCCGTGCGAGGTGCTGCCTCAGCCCCCGTCGGAGCCTTCTACGCGAAGCCCGGTGCTGGAGGCGCCTTTGGAGGCTTCGGTGGCGGCCGCTATGGAGCCAGGGGTGGTAGCTCGTGGTCCAAATGAGTTCTTGCACGTGAGGAAGTGCGCATACGCGTCGGGCACCAGGAGATAGCCCAGAAGGGTCTCAACCAAATGCGGGAGCATCCTGCAGTGGAAATGCGAGAGGGTGTACAACTACACAGGCACGTCGAGGCATTACTGAGGTTACCGTAGTACTGTGATGATCTGGTGTTTCTCGCTGACGGCTGAAATAAATGGACAAGTTTGTTTTGAAAACACGTTGTGTGAAGCATTAAGGGCTGCATTTCTTCTTCATAACATAGGCCGTGACTGCGACAATGCGCAAGTACCGGAATATGATTCAATGAAAGTTCGCTGACACGATTGCAGGCGCTTGCGTACAATTCGTTAAGCATTGCTTTCACCGTTCGCCTGCGTCCAGCTTTTGAATGCTAGTTGGCAACACGTCTCATGGCGAGTACGTCCAACCAATCCTGTATCGTTAATGCACTTCCCTGAAGCCTATGTACAGAACTCGCCCATAAAAAATGAAAAATTTGCCATCCTTTCCTAAAAAAAAGTGAAAATAAACGGGAAAGCTTAAAGTGGGTCCAACCTTCGATGACAGGGAGTCCAATCGATCGTCAAATCTTCAAAGATCCAAATCGTGAACGAAGAACGAACCCATGCGATCACTTTTCCCCCAATAATTAACCTATCTAAGGACGATTGAAATGTAAAGCGATACGTAGTTTATGAGATAACGCTATACTACTGCACTTCTTCTTCAAGATCGATGCGTGCATTGTCTTGTCTAGAACCATTCCTTTTTCGTGATTAGAACCATTCCATTAGAACCATTATAGAACCATTCCATCCTTTTTCGTGATTTTTAAGTAGCCATTTCGACACATCGGAAGCCCGATTTCAAACACGGGCCTCGTGTCCAGTATTCATATCAGAGTTTTCGGACGACCAACCGTTCTATGGAAAAATGCATCCGTTTTTTCCTGACAGGATGCCGTCGGTCCTACAAGAAGCTTTCGCTTTAAAATTGCTGCAATACTCCTCCACAAAATTGCAAAGCTAGTAAAAGCTGGCACACAAGCGGCTACTTTCCAGCACCGTGTTATCGAGATACGAAACAATTAGGCAACCTGACGAATACTGCAAAAGAGAAATTGTAATTCGTTAAACTTATCGCGAACCTGAAGTCCAAGAAAGGTGTTAAGGGTGGCATACATTGGCAAGAAAGCATGGCTACACTGATGAGGCACAGATAAAAGACGGTTGAACAGTGTACAAGAGGGACTAGTTTCCGACAGAAAACGTGCAGGACAGACTCCGAGTGATTATAAAAGTAGACCGAAAAAGCCAAAGGGAAAGAAAGGCCCCAGAAATTGTGCGCTGTGTAGTAAGCCTTACAAGATGAGCGTGTTTTATGCAATTTTTTTCCTACCGTCTAAAAAACGCAATAATAAATTCGCATTCTCTGTGGTAAATTGACCTTGAAATTATCTCCCTATTGCTGTATCAAAATGCTTTCTGATTTGCAAACGTGCGATGGCCTTAAAATTGAAACTGAAGTGTCTTAAAAACAGTTTAATTTCGAACCTTGCCGGAGGGAACGTATAGGCGCCTGGAGTTCGTAGTTATTTACAGTGCCTGGGATGAAGGGAAACGAGTTTCAGATCGTGCAAACCTTTAACAGTGAGCGTTTCCTCTCTTAGAAGAGATTTGAAACCTACCATGGAAAATAAACAGTCATATCATATCGAAGATTAATAATTTTATTGACTTAAAACACCTTGTATTTTTATAACGTTCACCCATGTCTTGTGTGTGCATGTTTATGCGTGTGCGTGTTTCAATTGCGCAAAACCGCCATTACGACCAAAGAGCACCACTTCTAAAATGTTGCCTGAAATTGGTCGGGAATTTCGCGCACCATTAGTCTTCCTCAAATGCAGACAATCAAGTTCACCCAATAGTTCTAGATGTTTAGGTGTGGCGTCTGCAAAAAAAAAATCCAAATGTGCCCACGACATGTCCTTCCAATTGGATTACAGGGAGCGACGGAGCGATTTGTGTGCGGCTTCAAAGGGCGAAAGCCGCTTTTTATTCGCTGCTTCAAATGGACGTTATTGAAATCCCGCTACCGAACAAGCGCGAATCATAATGGCTATGATGACCTTATACTAATGACTGACTGGGGGGATAATGAGCCACCGGCGATTTATTTACGACTGCATGACATCGACATTACTTCAATGTTACGACTTCGAGTTAACGAGGAATTACATCCAACTACAGTAATCCCTCATTAACTCTAAGTCGTAAAATTCGCTGAAAATTTTCAGTTAAGCGGAGTTTCGAGTTAAGCGAAATTGCGACATTTTGTGGGCAGATCACTAAAATAAGAGCTGGTGCGGGTAACAAAAGCTCCACTGCACAACGAATTCTTAGTGGGTACAGGGAAAGTAATTAGCAGGAACAAAAAATTTCGGAAGAAAGATTTGCGTGATTCTCGCGTATTTCGTGTTTGCCTCTCGAGGCATCGAATCACTTGGTGGTCGCCACGGCTACATTCTAGCTTGTTGCGAACCAGGCGCAGCATGTTTCTTGTTAGTGCCATTGTAGGCACTTCTGGTGGCTACTAGACGTCTGCATCATCAGCTGCGCGATCAACAAATATGTCAACGATGTAGGCGTCGTACAGCATTCTCGTAGCGGGGACATGGGCGATGTACAGCGCGTAATCCGCGTAAATTTGCCGTTCAATACCCTCCTCGGCGCGTATACAGTGGGAACTAAGGGTTCGAACAGAGACATTATCAGCTGGCTGCAACGAACTTTGCCTTGTATCCTCTCTCTCAACTTTTCATATTATATGTGGTCCCCCGAAAAAACGTTTCGGGATAACGGGGGGCAAATACATAGGGCCGATGGGAAGTAAATGAACGTCATGAACAAGTTTTGACTTAACCGATATTTCGAGATATCCGACTTCGTATTAACGAGTGATAATTGTATACGTGCTATTCAACCACCGCCGTACTCCGGGACCAACATTGTGCCGTAACGCTTCACTGCGTTCGCAGTCATTTGCGCACCAATCTCGATGATCAACCGGGGGTCTGGATATAGAAGTCTTTCTTGAAGCCGACGTGGGGGATCCTTAAAAGCGGTATTTGGCGTCCAGCTTGCAGGGACAAAACCTGACAGCCTGTGAGGAGCATCTGGCTGCCTGTGTATTCTTCACGCACGATTGCGAAAATTTCAGAACCACCCCATTCTGTACGTGCCAGCGGCACCGCCTGCGGTATGAGAAATTCCACGCCTGTACATCCGGAACCATCGTTAATTCACGCATGTTCAGCCGGACTGGGCGAGAGGATGGCGCGGCGATGTTATTTCTTCACTCCACAGCGCCGTCTGGGTCCTAGGCGTCTAGCACCTCGGGCGCTTCCCCTCACCTGTGTTTTAAAGCGAAGCTTTATTGGTTAGCTGAAAGAAAAATCTGGCGGTCCTGTGTACGCTGAAACCTCCTTGGGAGCTACCCCAGCGCGTTTGCAGAAAAATCTCATTTCGAAACTGTTGACGCTGATGTATTCTGTGTTTAGGTATTCGTCCGTCGCCGCTGGCTCTATGCTGCGTATTTGCTCGTTGCTTACGCCACTATTGCCCACCTCATGCTGCTTATCTTGCCCATCTTGTGCATCTCCTGTGGTATCTTGCCACCAATGGAGTCGCTAGTTTGGCTGTTCGCTAATTCTCAACCCCAAAAGCGCCGCACCGAAGTTATGTGCATACCCTCCGCTTCCCGCTTTTAGGTTGCTTCGTCGTGTCAGTAATCCGGGCTACAAACAGCAGCCGTCGGCTGTTCTCCTCATCGCAAAACACATGCCACATTTTATGCTAGCCTCGCGCGCAGGTGAGACATCTCCTCTGCCGGGATATATACCGACGCCCGAATCAGTCTTACCGAGAAGTAAGCGTGCATTTTCTGGAATCTGAAGGGGGGATTAGAAATAAAAGAACGTGTTACATAATACGTAAAAAAAATTAACAGAGCCAACTTTGATGAGCGTCGGACCCGTATACTTGCTTTCAGCAAGAGGGAAATAGGTATTTTGTGCCATGTTTGAACACAGTGAGTTCCGTTTTACTACAGTAGTGCATCTAGCCTGGTATGTGGCAGGACACAGTGCTGCGCTCGCGTCTGGAAAACTGCCTTGTTCGCCACACAAGCGAAGACCTTTTTTTAACTGCCTACATCATCTGCAACACATTACGCTTACAAAAGAAAAAGAAAATAAAGGCGGTAAGCCAACAAATGACACTTCCTTGAAAGGGAATTGCATCTAGGTTTGCCCGGGAAACAGGGTTCGGTAAACAACCATTCTCAAATAATATCATTTCTCCGCCAAGTGCAGATCAGAAAAGAAAAAAAGCGGCTCTGATAACCCGATGTTGCTTTTCGCTGCGTATTTGGTTCGTTTCATAGTGTATATGCGGTTAGGTATTATCAGACTCAGAAGTGTTCTGTGTTTATTGCGTTCGTTTTATAAAAAACACGCGCTTCATTCCTGTCGGTAATGACTTCAGAGAAGATTATCTTTTAACAGAGGTAAAACAACGCATTTTTCGGCTCTTCCGCTCAGCATTCGCCTGGTCCAATACATTGAAAGTTTTTATAGTTGGCATTTTATCTATTTGGAAGGTCACGTCCTCTGGCTCTTCTGTATGCGAGCACAAAATGCATTCGTGACCGAATAAATAACACCGCCGAACTCTAATTAAACTCCGAGGCGCCTGCTTAGAAAGGTTTCTGCGGACCAGGGCGGAGCCTTACGAATTGCATTTGAAGCGCGGTTGCGTACAAAACAAACATTTTTTTCTTGAATACGGCCAATTTCAAGGCTTGCCCTCATAAATGCAGCGCGATCAAAAGTAAGTCGATAGGTTTTTCTTTTTTAAATTAGACTCTTACGTGTACGTGAAAATCACCTCTGCAGTGAGGTTATGCGCCCAGCGGGACATAGACGTAGGTGATAATTATTGATGTCGGTGGCCCAAATAACTAAAATTGAATAATTGACGTGAATAATTAACTGTTTAGTGGCTGCAGTAAGCAGGCATGTCTGTATTGAAAAGGTAGAAACAATCGTTCCTCTACGCAGT
Organism: Haemaphysalis longicornis; assembly: GCA_013339765.2. Classification (NCBI taxonomy): domain Eukaryota; kingdom Metazoa; phylum Arthropoda; class Arachnida; order Ixodida; family Ixodidae; genus Haemaphysalis; species Haemaphysalis longicornis. Next base: position 181,273,175 of record CM023450.1, read on the forward strand.
TTCATTTGGCAGAATTCTTCTAGCGCATCCGTACTCCGAGTTATCGACCTGAGAAGTTATTTTGCCGTCCGCGGGATTACGCATGCAAGACCGTGAGAACCAGCGCAAACCTCTTCCCTTTTGTTTGGTGTTTTGATATCGGTTCCGAATACTGCAGGTTGCGATAACTCCAGTCAAGACTGAAAAGCTGCCAGTTAGACTTAAGCCATTGCCTCCACCCATTGTCCAACTAAACACAGTACACAGCAGGAACGTCACAAAAGGGAGGAGCTTTGCGCCGCTCTTCACTGTCCCGCATGCGTAATCATGCGAACGGCAATTAAACTTTGCAGTTCGATATCTCGTAGCACGGATGCGCCAAAAGAATTCTGCCAAATGAAACTGCGTAGTAGAACGATTGCATCTAACTTTTCAATACAGACATGCCTGCTTACTGCAGCCACTAAAAAGTTATTTATTTAATTTTTTTTTAATTAGCCACTGACACCAATAACTACCAAATAATTTTGTGTCCCCCTGGAGCATAACCTCACTCTAGAGGTGCTCTTCACGTACGTACATCTAAGCGCCTAACTAAAAAAAATCACCTGTCGACTTAACTTTGATCACCCTGTATATAAGGTTGTGTGTCGTTATCAAGATGTATAAATAAAACTCCTCTCTGCTTATTTCTTTGAAATTTCGAAGGTGCATGCGCATCTACTGGAGACGATCCACCCAAAGGCATGCCGCTAGACCCCGAGGTCAAATGTATAATGCCCGGCTTTCTTCAACGGTCATGCCTGGAACTTTATGAGGGAGCCTTTGTCGTGCCGTCTCGATTTCAGCTCTTCGTGGGCATTAGTGTTATGGGTTTTCCTGCGAATCGTCGCAAAATAAACGAAAGACGCATTCACGGCAGCAGTGGTCTCTCGCGTATATCCGTACAAGGGGGAACTTCCTTGGTGGCAGAGGCCTGTGTGCTCACCTGTAGATGTCCGCCGCCTGAGATTTCCCTGTTCTTTTCTCTTCGTCTGATCCCCCGCCCCCTTCCTCCTACATTTCTTTCACCTAGTCCTTCGTTGGCGTACGTGCTCATATCTCAGAGGCCCACGTTCTTAAGTTTGCCTTTATCCCTCCTCCACATTCCCGACACCATCATTGCCTACGTATTTATTATTATTTATTTATTTATTTATTTATTTATTTATTTATTTAATACTGCCAACCTTTGAAACAAGGTCAATGGGAGGAGTGAGGGATACAATATACAAAGACATCCCATAGATGAACATGTAAATGAAAGCAGTTTACTGGGGTACTGATAGCGAAGCATAAAAGCAACTCCGACAAAACTCGAGACAACGAGCAGCAAAATTTTACAACAAGACTGCACAACACAAGAGATAAAGAACAATAAATGCGTCGTTGGCTTCAACAACGAGATGACACACTGACCACATTTGTCGCTTTTGGAACAGCCATTTTGCAACCGGCATAGGGCGAGCAGTAGGTGTAGCGACACCGTGCCCCCACCACTTGAAAGAGCAGGAAAAGGGCGAACAATGGGGTTGTATGATCAAGAGTTAGTTTTTAACGGTGACGGAAAAGATTGAACGGACGCATCATTCCACAATGTCTGCTCTTAGCCTGTTCCACTCACGAAATGTCCTGGGAAAAAAGGAATTTTTACAGGCATCCGTTCTACAAGATGAGTCATTTAGTTTTTTTAGGATTGTGAGCTTGTAGAATGGGCAAACACAGCTGCCATGTACGCCTTTTGTATGCCTGTTTTGTCATGGAAAATTAGGTACAGAAGTTTTTGCCGGTCATAATGCCATCTGGACTAGAAAGTATCTAACTGTGCGTTTTCTAAAAGCACACTGGGTGATATGCGCCAACCATAACTGTTGTTGACAAATCGAACGGCTTTTCTTTGGATGCTATCTAATTTAGCGATATTGACCTATGTGAGAGGATCCCAGACCACTGAGGCCTATTTTAATATTGGTCGGACGTAAGGTTTGTGGGCTGGTATAGTTTGACTTTTTTGTAGACGTTTTCAACGTCCTTCCGAGATACCCGAAGGTGCGGATGGCTTTGTTTTTTATGTACGTGACATGAGCGTTGCATCGCAAATCTGAAGAAATTATTACTCCTAAGTATTCGTATTTACTTAAGGATAATAAAGCAGATATATATGCTTACGGATATAAACAGAAAGTGTGTTTTGATATTTCCAGATGTGTATTGATGTTTACTGCGCCTCCTGAAAATTGTTGCGGTATTTTAGGGTTCCTGAATCCCCTATCTGAGTTTTACCAGCGTGAGGTGGGCGGAAAACCTACAACCACAAACCCAAACCCCGCTTCCTTCCAAACCGTGGTCAAAATCCGGAATATTGGCCGCACCTTACCTCACGCTTCTTCATAACCGTAGTGATTGTGACATTGTCACGGCACCATATTTTAAAGACGCTGGTTGGTCTCGGGCTACTTAAACGCTATACTAATGGTCTATGTGTAGGTATTTCTGTCCCTCAATTCAACCTTTCGGCCGAAAATTCAAACAGTTTCATCACCCCCTAACTATTCCCCTAGCTATACAAGAATGGAATAGTTTGCACCACTCCGTTACAAAAACGAATTCTCTAAAAGACTTTGCCTCACAAATAGAGAACGCAACATCTTAGCCCACCGTGCTTTCGTTGGTAGATGCATTACCGCCTCTTGTTGAACTGTTTGAGTGGCCGAGAACTCTACATGTGTGTACTTTTTGTAGTGTTTTATTTCTTTTCTTGTAACGTTCCTTTTCTACAAGCGTTACTGAGGTTCGAAATGTGTTTTTATGTATTTCGGGCTACAAATGTGTGTTTTGAAATTAATTAGTTTTTGTGTCTTTATCGTTTGTTCTGTAAATGTTTTTATGTATAACTATACTGACACATATTTCGTATTCTGCTGTGTATACTTTAAAGACCATCAGCGTTTAAGATTGCAGTTCTTCTTTCTTTTTCTTACCGCATGTTTCTGCTGTTTGTGGAGACTACGTGTACGTAAAATCTTCAAGCCCAGCTGCTATAGTCTCAGGAAGAGGCTGGCAGTATTGAAAATAAACAAATACACAAATAAAAAGAACTTTCTGTAGGCAGAACCGTTCCAAGCTACTGAAACTGCTGGCCTTAATCATACATGCTGTTATCATTTAGCGCACAGGAAATCTAAGGGATAAGTTAGGCAAAATGTAAGTAGTTAACCGGTAACTACCGCGCTCTTCTAGTTAAGAACACATTGCATTGGTTTTCACGATAGCATGTGAAAAAACAACACGTTGAAAATGGCCCCCAATGGCTCCAGCTCGTGGGAGACAAAAAGAAGCACAAAAAGAACGACACTTACGGTTATGGTGTTCCAGGCCGAACAAGAAACAAACTATGAGTAAAAAGATGAGGGTTGTCCCGACAGATGGCGCGCGAGCAGAAAGAACGCAGGAAAACTTGTTTGCGTTGAACCAATCTCCATTTCATTTGTGCCCAGAGGTGCAAGACGGGAAGGGATGATCGTGGGGCTGGGAGCAGACAGCTGAGAAGGAGGTATAGCTGGAAGTTCCAGCAGACGACGCTCCTCTTGCGACGATATACAGTATGCAGTCATACAGTATGCAGTCATTTCAACGCGCCACAAAGCGATTAAACTAAGTACAACCAAGTTTCACTCCTGCGCTGCCCAGGGGGCGCTGTGCAAGCGGCTTCCGGGCAGTACTTCCGGGTAGTACAAAGCTGCGCGGGTCTTATAGGATCGAGTGTTGACATAAGCAAAATGAGCTCGATGTTCTCTATTCTTTTGCCACATGGTCACCAGCCCATCCCCGACGAGGCCGGTCTCTTCAGGCGATCAACTTGTCATTAGGGGGAAAAGCTTTGCAGCGCTAAATACGTTTACAGCACCGACGAAAGTGCCGGGGCGGTGACGGCGCTCTCCCACTCGCAGGTTCACTGCCCATTTGAAGTGAAACTTCTAGTTTAAGCTAATACTCTAGGTGACAAGGACTTTTCGACAACAGCCGATCAAAAAATTATAGGGACGCAATCCGCGATGATGGCGCTTTAAAAAGCCAGCGAGTCCGGCGGACCGCTGGCTCGCCTGCTGCGGTGCGCCGCTTTTTTGCGTACCTGCGAACTATGCGTGCACTGTCATTAAACAGTGCTCGTTGGCGTCACCGTTACATTCGAATACATGGTGCAGCGTTAGCTTGCCGTTTTGTTGCGTGTCTCAGTGACAAAGTGCAGCGAGCGTCAGAAGCGTGAAATCTGTATTGCGTTTCCGAAACTAGTGGCAGTAAAACAAGGTGGTCGGGCGAACTGAGAGGCCGCTCGCTTTCCTTGTTTGCTCTTACTTTACTTAATTACGTTTTTGCATTATATATTCACAGTTCGCACTTAATAGGCTAGAATGAGGGTCAGCAACGTTTTGAATTGTAGGGCCGAGTTGCATGCTGGCCGACACGGCCGAGGGCTGGACGGCAAATCGGGTGGGAGGGCGAGGGGGGCTTTGAACGCAAAATAAAGAAACAGCGAAGTGCCAATAATATTTGACAATATCTGGTGAAGTGTGAATATGGGGGACAATTACACTGGAAGCGGCCAATTCTCTGTTCTTGTCTCGCTGTCTAACTCCATTTCAGGACAAAACTGGCGTGTCGGCGTTCAGAATTTTTGGTCAGAATTGTTAGCGACGACCCCTGCACGAGAAGATAACCAACAGAGTCAGTGATGAACGTATGTAAATATTCGGGGTCGCGCGCCGTGTATGCGGCTGTTATGTTATGCAAATATAGAAGTACACATCTTTGCAGGCAGCGGGCGTGCGATTTGGGGCTTGTTTTGCGTCGTTTAATAGCGCCTAATTTGTTTATTTGAAGCTATTGCCTCAGCTACTCGCTAGTATACTTGTACACTGCCGTTCAATCGTGCGGCGTAAAACGTTACGCAAGAATCATTTAGTTTGCGAAAATACAAAACAAAATTTCCACTCGTTTTCAAGGCGGTGCCATGCCAGCAGTGTCAGCTGAGTCGGATGCGCAATTCTTGCGTTCACCTGCATGCTCCCGCTGAAGCAACCTTTTGCAGTTACCAGCAGCGTTCCGTGTTTATGCTACTCGTGAACTTTCATTTCATGAACTTTCATGAACTTTCGTGAATTTTGCGGCTAACGGTTAGACTTTTCCAGTTGCCTTATCTGGCAGAAGGTATTATTTCCAGCTCATATTCGGGCATTTCACTTCATTTATGTCATCCGCTCCAAATGCGCTAGTGCTAAAGTCAGAGGCACCTGGCATTCTGTTCCGCAACGGGCTACGGAATGCCGTCAAGAAGTTTTATTTGGAAATCTTCGACAAATCTTTGGCCAACAAAGGGTTTTCTGTTGTATCTTATTTTCGCAGCATTTGGTCGATACTTCGTACCCTCAGGCGCAAACAACGAATGTCAAATAAGGCGTTAGTATGCGAACTTTGGTGACCGCCGCTTCGGCTTTGAATAGAAGCAACAATTTTAAGTGAACAAAAAATTTAATCTAAGCGCAAACAGAATATAAAAGAAAGACAGAAGTAAAGCACGTCAAACTCGACTTTCTGGGAAGTTCAGAAAGAAGATTAAGGTGATACTGACCTTTTGATTGTCCGGTTCACATTCCTTGCGTATAAATTGTAATCCGCCGCTTTAATGGCATATTGCTGTACGAGTAAAACGTTTTGATACACTGGTAAAGCATGGCGAACTTGTAAAAGGGGAATCTGTCGGCAGCGAGCGAGATTGGATATCGCCAGCGGCCTGGATCCGTTGCCGCTGAGACCGCTTTCAGAAACCATCAAAGCAAGACCAAAGTGTACAAGTGAACATGGTTTATTTACTTGAAATAAATGGGAACCCCATTTTGGTTGGACTATTCTTAAATTACTGTAATTCAGTTTTGTCTATCGTTTCCAGGGAGCGTGAGCCCCATAGGCACTATGTGGCGCGCCGTAGGCGGGCGCCGGCGCGTAGATGGCGACAGGAGCGGACGCCGCCTTGGCTGCGGCTTTGGCTTCGACTGGCTTGGCGTTGTACTCAGCGTCAGCGGGGTGACCCGGGGCAGTACCGGGCTCGTTGGTGTCGATGGTAGCGCGAAATCCGTTGGCATCGGCAACGTAGTTGACCTTGCGGTAGACGCCGTAGGCGTCCCTGTAACCGTACGAGCCAGTCTTGACGTTGTTGGCGTCGCCCTGCTCCTTGTGGAAGCTCTGAGTGCCGAACTCGTCCACGTTGTCGTAACCGAAGCTGTACGGCTGTGGGGGCTGCGGGAGAGTCAACAATGTCAGTACATATGCGTGAGTGAAGAGGTGCGTTCCTGACGCCAGGTGATCATTTTAGCAGATTTTGAAGTCGAAGCTGTCGTACCTTAGTCCAAACGTCAATGCACGTACGAACACGTGCTCAGTAGGCTTGCTTCGATATAAATTATATCCTCAATAAAAGAACAATGATGCGAAACCCTACCCGTTAAAAAAGTAAAAGTGCAGAAACACATTCCGTGGCCAAGATGGGTTTTTTTACGCGTTCAAGATTGGGAATTATACATTTGTTTTATCAACTGTCAATATATATGGCACCTCTTAACTGCATATGGCCGTATTTTAAATAAACGCGAACTGCTAAGAGCATCGCACAAAATTGGTTCGAAAGAATAAACTGCCCCCCCCCCCCCCAAATCGAGAACCTCTCGTTGAGAATTGTTTATTCATCTGGTCAGCTTTTCAAGATTTATCGGGGGTTAAAATGATCATATAGCACCAGGAGAATGTAAACAGAAGGAACTGAAACTAGGAAGAAAAAGGCCAATTTTTTAAATGTGACGTATGTGTCTCGTAAGGATGTCGGAAGTTCTATACGAAAGTAACTTCATACAATTGTCAGCCCAAGATCAAATAAGTAGGAAGGAAAGCTTAGGGTTGTCTTTAGTGGTCTTAGACCAAGCACCTTGAGTTTATAATCATCCTGTTGAGCCAAATTCTATCACTTCCACATTCATTGAGATCAAAAATTTGATATCGTTATGCTACATCTAAAGGGATACATACGTAGATTTGCTCAAGAGCAGCTGCACTGGGTGAAGCGGCCGCGACGGCCAGTGGGCCGCTGTAACTGTCGTAGAAGTTTCCGTGGTGTCCATACTGTCCCCCAGCGAATGCGCAGGAGAAGACGGAGGCCACAAGAACCTGCATGTGTAAGTGGAAATCGCAGTAAGAGTACTGTCCGCCACAAAACTGTCCCTAAACCTGCAACCCGTTTTATGAGAACAGTGCAGCCAAACTACTTTGGGCACCAGCTCTAATACCTACCACGCAATTGGAACAATTTCCATTACTTACAACAAAAAAATGTTCTGCCGCTCTTGCACAAAATGACGTATAAGTTCTGTTGAATTCGCCTACTTAAACAAAAGCTTGCGTGGAAGATTTTCTTGGGATCACTTTTTTAGTGCAAAGCCATTTGTGGCTGCTCAATAACCAATGCTTCAGAAGTATCAAATACACGTTGAATTTAATAAGCTTACAAATATTGTTAAAGTTGTATAGTCTCCAGAAGGGGCCGTAGCATAAGACACCCGGAAGTCATATAAATCGTACCTTTGCGAACATTTTCACTTTCGGTGGTGTAATCCAAGTGGAAGGAAGCAGCTGCGGTGGCCGACGGACTCCTTTGGTTCGGATGATGGCAAACTGCCGGAATGTGTGTGTGTGTGTGGCTGGGTGCCGGGATGTGGACGTTTTATACCGCCTGCGCAGCCCCCTTCCGCCTGCCCTCACTCTCTCGCTTCTTTTGTGGTCCAAGAACTAGGAAGGCGTCGAGAACGATTTGCTTTTTGCAGTGGCGATGCCATTTAGCGACGCGTTGCAGTTAAGGCCCGCTTTTGTCGCTTTGTGAAATCTGTTTTGCGTTTCCGAAACTAGTGGCGGTAAAACAAGGTGGTCGGGCGAACTGAGGGGCCGCTCACTTTCCTTGTTTGCTCTTACTTTACCTAATTACGTTCCTGCATTATATATTCCCAGTTCACACCTAATAGGCTAGAGTGAGGGTCAGCAACGTTTCGAATTGTAGGGCGAGTTGCATGCTGGCCGGCACGGCGGAGGGCTGGACGGCAAATCGGGTGGGTAAAGTACGTTGTTGGGCTAGTTGGTCGATCATTATTAAAAGATGTATAGCGCAAAAAAGACGAAGGACAAAGAATGCACGAGGACGAAGCGCTAACTTGCAACTACTGGTTTATAGGAAGAAGCACACATTTATAACAACAGCGTACATGATAACAGACAACCTACGTGATACATATCAGAAACAAGAAAAAATTTTGATACCCCACTACACAAACTTATCGCCCCCTTCCCGAGCCACGGGCTTCCAAATAAGCAATCTCTTTGGCCGATAAAGCAATTGATGCTCGACTAATGCATCCGTCTCTGGCTTTGTGGATTTCTAGCGCTTCCACTATTTCCCTGGTCGTTTGGTTCTTGCTTTTGAACAAAATCTTGCACTCTGAAAACAAAGGCACGCATCCACAATCGCGACAATGCTGCCCAATATGGGCTGCAGAGTAAAATATTTTGTTCAAAGATTTTGTTCAAGTGCAAGATTTTGTTCAAAAGCAAGAACCAAACGACCAGGGAAATAGTGGAAGCGCTAGAAATCCACAAAGCCAGAGACGGATGCATTAGTCGAGCATCAATTGCTTTATCGGCAAAAGAGATTGCTTATTTGGAAGCCCGTGGCTCGGGAAGGGGGCGATAAGTTTGTGTAGTGGGGTATCAAAATTTTTTCTTGTTTCTGATATGTATCACGTAGGTTGTCTGTTATCATGTACGCTGTTGTTATAAATGTGTGCTTCTTTCAATAAACCAGTAGTTGCAAGATAGCGCTTCGTCCTCGTGCATTCTTTGTCCTTCGTCTTTTTTGCGCTATACATCTGTTAATAAAAATCGGGTGGGAGGAGGGGGTGGCTTTGAACGCAAAAAAAAAAGAAATAGCGAAGTGCCAATAATATTTGACAATACTCTGGTGAAGTGTGAATATGGGGGACAATTCAACTGGAAGCGACCAATTCTCTGTTCTTGTCTTGCTGCCTAACTCCATTTGAGGACAAAACTGGCGTGTCGGCGTTCAGGTTCTTAGCGACGACCGCTGCACTAGAAGATAACCAAAAGAGTCAGTGATGATCGTATGTAAATATTCGGGGCCGCGCGCCGTGTATGCGGCTGTTATGTTATGCAAATATAGAAGTACACATCTTTGCAGGTAGCGGGCGTGCGATTCGGGGCTTGTTTTGCGTCGTTTAATAGCCTTAATTTGTTTATTTGAAGCTATTGCCTCACCTACTCGCTAGTATACATCTACACTGCTGTTCGTAAATCGTGCGGCGTAAAACGTTACGCAAGAATCATTTAGTTTCCGAAAATACAAAACAAGATTTCCACTCGTTTTCAAGGCGGTGCCATGCCAGCCGTGTCAGCTCAGTCGGATGCGAAATTCTTGCGTCCGCCTGCATGCTCCCGCTGAAGCAACCTTTTGCAGTTACCAGCAGCGTTTCCTGTTTACGCTACACGTGAACTTTCATTTGTCGACCGCACGCAAGAAGAAAGAACGGTAATGGTCGTCAGGAAGTTAGACCACCCGAACAGACAAAACTCCCACGCCGCGACGACCGCGACAGCTCGCTCAAACGAAAGGCGATAAATCGGCTTGTTTTAGCGGATATTATTTTGTTTAGCCTCTGCAATTACTTCATCGGGGTATTTCTATCCTCCCTGTTATTGCTCTTATCTTGGAAAGGATATTTCCACCATAATGCAGAGCTTCCTTTATGTTCATAGCGTGTACGCGCCGAACCAGTACGGCTTCATACCACGTCGCGGTACTCAAAAAGCTCTTGAGGAACTCTGTGATGTTCTCAATTCTGCAATTGATCATAATGAATTTGTATGTGCCTTATTTTCGGATGTATCAAAAGCGTTTGATTCTGTGAATCATCAAGTATTATTTTACAAACTTTTTCATTACGGATTTATAGGGCGGTTTTGTCCCTATTAACTAATTATCTCTCTAACCATTTGCAGGTTGTTGTTATCGATAAGGTCAAAAGTAATCCGCAGCATTTAACTACAGTGTCCCTCAGGGTTCCATTTTGGCTCCCATTCTTTTTAATATTTATGTCAACGATTAGGGCAATGTATCTTCTCACTGTCGCGTATTTCAATACACAGATGATACGTTGTTACTGGCTCGACACCTTGATTTTAAAAAGGCAGTCGCACATCTACAACATGACACTGAAAAAATTATGGATTGGTTCAGTAGCAATACAATAGCGGTCAATCATTAAAACACACAGTTGGTTTAATTTCACAATCCGCTCAAACTCATCCCGCTTGATTGCTCTATATTTCTGCATGACTGGAACTGCGTAGACTGCGCCTGCTCCCCCATAGTACCTGTATCAACCGTGAAGTACTTAGGTGTACTTTTTGATTGTGACCTGATCCTGGAACAGCCATGCTAGTTTATTTGTGCACAGCTTCGAAAAATGTCCTGTCTGTTATACTCTGTAAAATCCCACTGCCCGGAATATGTGCGAAAACAAATTGTTCACGCATTGGCATACAGTGTTGTGCGATACGGCATTAGTTGCTTTTATTTTTGTTCATCGTTTTGGGAAAACAAATTGACGCCATCCTCAAATCTATACTGAAGTCTGTTCTTTATGGGGTGCAGTATGATAGGAGGGTGAGCATTTTCCGCTTCTCCGTACGCCCAAGTTTTCGCACCTTTTCAAGCAGACTGTTGTGCTTAATTATGTTTGGTCCAAGGAGTTATTTTCGGCCTATATTACTGTACGCGAACTTCGCCCGCGGTTCCGCTTTGATGTATCTTGGGTGCGCACTAGATATGGCGAGCGCCTTCGCATTCACTATGTCCCCTCGCTTCTAAACACCTTAGCGGATGAAATCTTTCCGTTAAGCAGTCGTAAAGAAATAAAGTCTGTACTGTTTGAATTGTATGACTAATCCCGTCGAATCGTATGACGAATCCCGTTGGAATTGTATGACTAATCCCGTCGAGTAGTGAATTGTATCCATCACGGAAATCTTTTATGTATGAGTGTTGTCAGATGCCGGGCACTGCCCCACAAGCCTACTGTGGATTTGGCGGGCACGCATGTGTATTTTGTACTTGGTTATAATAAATATTATTATTATTATTATTATTATTATTATTATTATTATTGATTATTATTATTATTATTATTATTATTTCTTCATTGTACGCTGTGTTTGGGCAATGTACCATAACTTCGTATAATGTAGTTTGGATGCCACTTTTGATTTTTTCCCTGTGGTATTTCATTCACCCACATTTTTTCCTGGTTTTATATGTGTCAGCCGCTGATGTATTTCAATGCGGCATTTTTTCTTTTTTTTTTTTTCTCAGTGCGCCAGCACCAAGGCTTCGGCTGTTCCTGGGCACTATAATAAAGGTTGATTGATTGATTGATTGATTGATTGATTGATTGATTGATTGATTGATTGATTGATTGATTGATTGATTGATTGATTGATTATTATTATTATTTAGGCACTATTTCATACAGTATGTAGTCATTTAAACGCGCCACAAAGCCGTTAAACTAAGTACAACCAAGTTTCTCTCTGGCTTGTATTGAAAACACATAGAGGGCGGCGAGGATCGTCTGCTTTTGTACTACCCAGAGTTCGTCGGCCACTAGCGGCGCTGCATGTCGGCAAAACTCCAGCGCTGGAGGCCTATTTCTTATGAAGCAAGCAAATTCGTGTTTGAGGGCGCAGCTCTTTGGTGCCGGTTCCTGGGCCGAGCGGCACCGCCATCGTCGTTGTAACCACGCGAAGGATGGCAAGACCGAAGAGTTAAAGAAAGCCATGGTTGATACGATCGCCGAATTGTGAGGGGAGGGCGGTTCGCCCTGGAGGCGTAGCGAGACCCTTCTCCAAAAGTGTGCGGGGGAGCGGAAGAGGAGCATAATGCTGAGCTTGCACGAGACGGCCGACGGCGCTACGCTTGGCAAAAACGTTAGGGTAGCTTGCGCGGGACGATGATGTGCGTTCGCTTCACAACACGCTCAGACGGACTCGCGCCGCGGACCCAGAGGCTCACCGTCGATCCCGTAAAGAGAACTCACGAGTTAGTGCTGCCTCGGCGCACTGCAGCATTCAGGAGTCAGTGCTGAACTAAGAGTGAGGCAACCAGTCGTATGCTTCGTTAGTCGCTGCAGATAGACGAGCTTTCTGCCCGAGTGGAGGCTGAGCATCCCCGATGCTAGAACCCAAAGGGAGCGCTGAGCAATGAGCAAAGCAACAAATTCTTGTGCTTCGTAAGCCGCTGCAAAAAAGTTTTCTGCAACCATACCAATACGTCTGCCTGAAATCCTTTGCACCAACATAATTTTCAGAGTCAAAACAGCGAAACAGCAGCGACGAAATTTCGCATTAGGGAGTATGGTAATCTCCAGCCATTTTTAAATATAATTATTTACTAATTACTAAGTTTTCCTTATTACTAATAAAAGGTATGTTCATTACGCACTGTATTCGGGACTTGGGAAAAAAAACATTTTTTCAGTCCCAGAAAAGTAAGGGTAGCCTATTGAGACAGTGCTAAAATGAGTCCATTTTATGTGTTTGCTACACTGGCGAGGCGCAGCGTTCGAGACTTGCCTATTTAAGCGACCGAATAAAAATCAAGCCATCTTTTGAAAGAAAAGGTTAAAAGGCGAATCTTTCTCCCGAGCGACCCAAGTCAAAGTCAAACTCGAAAATCCAAACTGCTTTTACCGGGTCGGAGTCGCGCAATCGGATAGACGTTGGCTCCACAACGCGAGAGACCCGGGTTCGATTCCGGGTACGGGAAGCGTTGTTTTCACGAGAAGCTTGATGCGGATTCACTTATCATCATCGTCGTTTTGAAAAGCCCATGGTGTAAAGTTGGCTTTCCTGCAGCGGGTACGCGGTTTTCGAGGCCATCAGCGAAGCATATATATCGTCGCTTTAAAAACCGCGTCGTAGTTAATGTCTCGGTGCTGTCGTCGTTCTCGGCTTTTGAGGTTGGAAAAGTCGTAACCAACAGCACTCCTCCCCGCCAGATAATAGTTCGTTGCTACTGTTACAGGGTGGCTCCATATTCCATCGCAACGGAATTTACAGACTTTGTCAACATTTTCTAGGTCTAGCCGGAAACCCGCAGCCCACAAAACATTCAATCTACAAGTTTACGTCCCGAGCGACCCGAAACTTTTTAGGCCGGAAAGCTAGGGAAGATACCGTTATTTCTTACTGTCACAAAATAATTTTGACACATTTAAGGCTAATGTAGATTCTTTGAATTCTTTGTGGCCGACAAGGCTTAGGATTGGCCTAACAATTTCACTCCAAGCATATAAAAACGCATTTTTATGTGCTTGGGATGGAATTTTTGCGGGGTTTCTTTATCAGTCGGAATAAAGGATTACGCAAGTACTTCGTCTCTGGAAATACCGCAGTTAGATTTCCCTCGCAGGTACCTACTAATGCCTCATTGACGCTTCTATGATGAGGAAACTACTTCTCAAGGTCACGAGGACACTAATTCTCGCCAGGTGTGACGCAGCGATTTACGCCATGAGAGCACTTGACCAAAAGATGAAGCTGAATAATCTCATCCCTTATTCTCAATGTGCCGCGTCATACCTACAATGTCCACAGGAATTCTTTGCTGAACAGCCATTCTCGTCTAATTAACAAATAATAGCCGCAGTATATAGCTGCTCCAGAAAACAGGCTATGGACACTAATGACACGAACTTCTGTCTAGACAAATCAGTGTCTTCTCCGTCGCCCGCAATCAGCTGCATTGCATGCCTGCCTTATGCTACCGACTGTCGCACCTTAAGCACCCTCCCTTCTTGGCCGACAAAAATGGTATGACTTTCTTGTTTTTCTGCAGTTTGCAATGAATATACAAGTTCATAAATTTGAGAAATGAGGGTATAGGCACATATACAAGCAATTTTGAACATGCAGCCCTAATGAATTTACTTGCAACTCGTGTACTTTATGCTTTCCGTCGTAAATAATAACTCAACATGGCTAAAGACGACCTGAAGGATCTTCAACAACCGCTCACCTCAATCCTCAATTTTTGATAATTTACAACCGTCCATGGTGTAACAACGAAATAAAAATATTTCAGAATATTTTGTGGCTTTAGGGTGGACTTTTCCCATTGCCGTATCTGGCAGAATGTATTATTTCCAGCTCTTTATCGAGAATTTCACTTCATTTATGTCATCCGCTCCCAAATTTGCTAGTGCTAAAGTCAGAGGCTCCTGGCGTTCTGTTCCGCAGCGGGCTACGGGATGCAGTCAAGAATTTTCATTTTGGAAATATTCGACAAATTTTTGTCCAAGAAAAGGTTTTCTGAAGTGTCTTATTTTTACAGCTTTTGTTCGATACATTCGCATCCTTACTCACAAACAACGAATGTCAAATAAAGCGTTCGTATGCGAACTTGGATGATCGCCGCTCCCGCTTTGAATAGAAAAAAACGCTTTTATGTGAACGAAAACGGTAATCTAATCGCAAACAGAATATAAAAAAAAGACAGAAGAAAAACACGTAAAACTGAACTTTCTGGGAAGTTCAGGAAGAAGATTAAGGTGACACTGACCTTTCGATTACCCTGTTCACATTCATTGCGTATAAATTGTAATCCGCCGCTCCAACGGCATCTTGCTGTACGAGTAATACGTATTATACACTGGTTAAGCATGGCGAACTTGTAAAAGCGGCATCTACCGGCAGCGAGTGATAGAATTACAGACTGCATATCGCCAGCGGACTGGGTCCGTTGCCGCTGTGGCCGCTTTAAGAAACCATCAAAGCAGGACAAAAGTGTACAAATGGACATGGTTTATTTACTTGAAATAATTGGGAACCCCTTTATGGGTGGTCTCTTTTAAATTACTGCAATACAGTCTTGCCTATCGTTTCCAGGGAGCGTGAGCCCCATAGGCACTGTGTTCGGCACCGTAGGCAGGCGCGGGCGCGTAGATGGCGACAGGAGCAGACGCCGCCTTGGCTGCGGCTTTGGCTGCGACTGGCTTGGCGTTGTACTCAGCGTCGGCGGTGTGACCCGGAGCAGTACCGGGCTCGTTGGTGTCGATGGTAGCGCGGAATCCGTTGGCATCGGCAACGTAGTTGACCTTGCGGTAGACGCCGTAGGCGTCCCTGTAACCGTACGAGCCAGTCTTGGCGTTGTTGGCGTCGCCCTGCTCCTTGTGGAAGCTCTGAGTGCCGAACTCGTCCACGTTGTCGTAACCGAAGCTGTACGGCTGTGGAGGCTGCGGGAGAGTCAACAATGCCAGTGCAAATGTGTGAGTCAGGAGGTGCGTTCCTGACCCAGGTGATCATTTTAGCAGATTTTAAAGTCGAAGCTGTCGTACCTTAGTCCAAACGCCGCAATGTACGTACGAACAGGGGTCATTAGGCTCGCTTTGATATATATGATATGTTGAATAAAAGAACAATGATTCGAAACCCTACTCGTTAAAAAAGTCTATGTGAAGAAATGCATCCTGTTGCCAAGATGATGTTTTTATTGCGTGTTCAAGATTGATTACTGTACATTTCTTTTATCAACTGCCGATATATGTATATATATATATATATATATATATATATATATGCACCTCTTACCTGCATATTGCCGTATTTTAAATAAACGCGAACAGTTAAGAGCATCGCCCGAAATTGGTTCGAAAGAATAAACTGTCCGCCCCGCCCTCGCCCTTCTCCTCCAATCGAGAACCTCGCGTTAAGAATTGTTTATCTATTGGTCAGCTTTTCGAGGTTTATCGGGGGTTAAATGATCATATAGAACTAGGAGACTGTAAACAGATTGAACTGAGACTTGGAGGAAAAAAGTCAAATTTTTTTAATGTGAAGTATGTGCCTCGTAAGGATGTCGGAAGTTCTATACGAAAGTAACTTCATACAATTGTCATCCCGAGATCAAAAAGGTCGGAAGTAAAGCTTGGGGTTGTCTTTACTGCTCTTAGACCAAGCACCTTGAGTTTATAATCATCCTGTTGAGACAAAATGTATGACTTCCACATTCATTGAGACCACAAATTTGATATCGTTATGCTACATCTAAAGGGATACATACGTAGATTGGCTCAAGAGCAGCCACACTGGGTGAAGCGGCCGCGACTGCCAGTGGGCCGCTGTAACTGTCGTAGAAGTTTCCGTGGTGTCCATACTGTCCCCCAGCGAATGCGCAGGAGAAGACGGAGGCCACAAGAACCTGCATGTGTAGTGGAATTCGCAGTAAGAGTACTGTGCGCCACAGAACTGTCCATAAACCTGCAACCCGTTTTATGAGAACAGTGCAGCCAAACTACTTTGGCCACCAGCTCTAATACCTACCACGCAATTGGAACAATTTCCATTACTTACAACAAAAAAATGTTCTGCCTCTCTTGCTCAAAATGACGTATATGTTCTGTTGAATTCGCCTACTTAAACAAAAGCTTGTGTGGAATATTTTCTTGGGATCACTTTTTTAGGGCAAAGCCAGTTGTGGCTGCTCAATAACCAATGCTTCAAAAGTATCAAATGCAGGTTGAATGTAATAAGCTTACAAATATAGTTAAAGTTATATAGTCTCCAGAAGGGGCCGTAGCATAAGACACACGGAAGTCATATAATTCGTACCTTTGCGAACATTTTCACTTTCGGTGGTGTAATCCAAGTGGAAGGAAGAAGCTGCGGTGGCCGACGGACTCCTTTGGTTCAGATGATGGCAAACTGCCGGAATGTGTGTGTGTGTGTGTGTGGCTGGGTGCCGGGATGCGGACGCTTTATACCGCCTGCGCAGCCCCCTTCCGCCTGCCCTCACTCTCTCGCTTCTTTTGTGGTCCGAGAACTAGGAAGGCGTCGAGAACGATTTGCTTTTTGCAGTGGCGATGCCATTTAGCGACGCGTTGCTGTTAAGGCCCGCTTTTGTCGCTTTGTGAAATCTGTTTTGCTTTTCCGAAACTAGTGGCGGTGAAACAAGGTGGTCGGGCGAACTGAGAGGCCGCTCGCTTTCCTTGTTTGCTCTTACTTAATCACGTTCTTGCATTATATATTCCCAGTTCGCACTTAATAGGCTAGAATGAGGGTCAGCAACGTTTCGAATTGTAGGGCCGAGTTGCATGCTGGCCGGCACGGCGGAGGGCTGGACGGCAAATCGGGTGGGAGGGGGAGGGTGGCTTTGAATGCAAAAAAAAAAGAAATAGCGAAGTGCTAATAATATTTGACAATACAGTGGTGAAGTGTGAATATGGGGGACAATTCAACTGGAAGCGACCAATTCTCTGTTCTTGTCTCGCTGCCTAACTCGATTAGAGAACAAAACTGGCGTGTCGGCGTTCAGATTGTTAGCGACGACCCCTGCACTAGAAGATAACCAACAGAGTGAGTGATGATCGTATGAAAATATTCGGGGCCGCGCGCCGTGTATGCGGCTGTTATGTTATGCAAATATAGAAGGTACACATCTTTGCAGGCAGCGGGCGTGCGATTTGGGGCTTGTTTTGCGTCGTTTAATAGCGCTTAATTTGTTTTTTTGACGCTATTGTCCTCACCTACTCTCTAGTATACATGTACACTGCCGTTCGTAAATCGTGCGGCGTAAAACCTTACGCAAGAATCATTTAGTTCGCGAAAATACAAAACAAAATTTCCACTCGTTTTCAAGGCGGTGCCATGCCAGCAGTGTCAGCTGAGTCGGATGCGCAATTCCTGCGTTCGCCTGCATGCTCCCGCTGAAGCAACCTTTTGCAGTTACCAGCAGCGTTTCCTGTTTATGCTACTCGTGAACTTTCATTTGTTGACCGCACGCAAGAAGAAAGAACGGTAACGGTCGTCAGGAAGTTAGACCCCCCGAACAGGCAAAACTGTCCCACGCCGCGACGACCGCGCAGCTCGCTCAAAAGAAAGCAGATAAATCGGCTTGTTTTAGCGGATATTATTTTGTTTAGCCTCTGCAATTACTTCATCGGGGTATTTCTATCCTCCCTGTTATTGCTCTTATCTTGGAAAGGCATATTTCCACCATAATGCAGAGCTTTCTTTATGTTCATAGCGTGTACGCGCCGAACCAGTACGGCTTCATACCAGGTCGAGGTACTCAGAAAGCTCTTGAGGAACTCTGTGATGTTCTCAATTCTGCAATTGATCATAATGAATTTGTATGTGCCTTATTTTTGGATGTATCAAAAGCGTTTAATTCTGCGAATAATCAAGTATTATTTGACAAAGTATTTCATTATGGATTTATATGGCCGTTTTTGTCCCTATTAACTAATTATCTCTCTATCCATTTGCAAGTTGTTGTTATCGATACGGTCAAAAGTAATCCTCAGCATTTAACTACAGTGTCCCTCAGGCTTCCATTTTGGCGCCCATTCTTTTTAGTATTTATGTAAACCATTTGCGCAATGTATCCTCTCACTGTCGCGTATTTCAATACACAGATGATACGTTGTTACTGGCTCGACACCTTGATTTTAAAAAGGCAGTCGCACATCTACAACATGACACTGAAAAAATTATGGATTGGTTCAGTAGCAATACAATAGCGGTCAATCATTAAAACACACAGTTGGTTTAATTTCACAATCCGCTCAAACTCATCCCGCATGATTGCTCTATATTTCTGCATGACTGGAACTGCTTAGACTGCGCCTGCTCCCCCATAGTACCTGTATCAACCGTGAAGTACTTAGGTGTACTTTTTGATTGTGACCTGTCCTGGAACAGCCATGCTAGTTTTATTTGTGCACAGCTTCGAAAAATGTCCTGTGTGTTATACTCTGTAAAATCCCACTGCCCGGAATATGTACGAAAACAAATTGTTCACGCATTGGCCTACAGTGTTGTGCGATATGGCATATGTTGCTTATATTTTTGTTCATCGTTTTGGTAAAACAAGATTAACGCCATCCTCAAATCTATACTGAAGTCGGTTCTTTATGGGGTGCAGTATGATATGAGTGTGAGAATTTTCCGCTTTTTCCGTACGCCCCATTTTTCGCACCTTTTCAAGCAGACTGTTGTGCTTAATTATGTTTGGTCCAAGGAGTTATTTTAGGCCTATATTACTGTACGCCAACTTCGCCCGCCGTTCCGCTTTGATGTATCTTGTGTGCGCACTGGATATGTCGAATGCCTTCGCATTCACTATGTCCCCTCGCTTCTAAACACCTTACCGGATGAAATGTTTCGGTTAAGCAGTCGTAAACAAATAAAGTCTGTACTGTTTGAATTGTATGACTAATCCCGTCGAATTGTACGACGAATCCCGTTTGGATTGTATGACTAATCCCGCCGAGTAGTGAATTGTATCCATCACGGCAATCTTTTATGTATGAGTGTTGTCACCTGCCGGGCACTGCCCCACAAGTATACTGTGGATTTGGCAGGCACGCATGTGTATTTTGTACTTGGTTGTAATAAACATTATTATTATTATTATTTAAGGGCTATTTCATACAGTATGCAGTCATTTAAACGCGCCACAAAAGCCAATAAACTAAGTACAACCAAGTTTTTTCTGGCTTGTAATTGAAAACACATGGAGGGCGGCGAGGGTCGTCTGCTTTTGTACTACCCAGAGTCGTCAGCCACTAGGGGCGCTGCGTATCGCCAAAACTCGAGCGCAGGAGGCCTATTTCCTATGAAGCAAGCAAATTCGTGTTTGAGGGCGTAGCCCTTTGGCGCCTGTTCCTGGGCCGAGCGGCACGGCCGTCGTCGTTGTAACCACGCGAAGGATGGCAAGACCGAAGAGAGAAAGAAAGCCAATGTTGATACAATCGCCGAATTGTGAGGGGAGGGCGGTTCGCCGTGGAAGGCGTAGCTGAGACGCTTCTCCAAAAGTGTGCGGGGGGAGCGGAATAGGAGCAATATGCTGAGCTCGCACGAGACGCCCGACGGCGCTACGCTTAGGCAAAAACTTTAGGGTAGCTTGCGCGGAACGATGATGTGCGTTCGCTTCATAAGACGCAGTTCGCTTTCCCTTCCTCAGACGCACTCGTGCCGCAGACGCAGAGGCTCACCGTCGATCCCGTAAAGAGAACTCACGAGTTAGTGCTGCCTCAGCGCACTGCAGCATTCAGGAGTGAGTGCTGAAATGAGAGTGAGGCAACCAGTCGTACTGCTTCGTTACTTGCTGGAGATAGACGAGCTTTCTGACCGAGCGGAGGCTGAGCATCCCCGACGCTAGAACCCAAAGCTGAGCGCTGAGCAATGAGCAAAGCAACCAATGCTTGTGCTTCGTCAGCCGCTGCAAATAAGTTTCCTGCAACTATACCAATACGTCTGCCTGAAATTCTTTGCACCAACATATTTTTCAGAGTCAAAACAGCTGCGACGAAACTACGCGTTAGGGCGTATGGTAATCGCCAGCCATTTTTAAAATTACTAATTTAGTAATTACTACGTTTTCCCGAAATACTAATAAAAGTTATGTTCATTAAGCGCTGTATTCAGGCCGTGGGGAAACAAAGGCATTTTTTCAGTCCCAGAAAAGTCGTAAGGGTAGCCAATTAAGACAGTGCTAAAATGAGTCCTTTTTAGGGTGTTTGCTACACTGGCGAGGCGCAGCGTTCCAGGCTTACCTATTTAAGCGGCAGAAAAGAAATCAAGCCATCTTTATAAAGAAAAGGTTACAAGGCGAATCTTTCTCCCGAGCAACACGAGTCAAAGTCAAACTCCAAACTCCAAACTGCTTTTACCGGGTCGGAGTCGCGCAAATCGGTTAGACGTAAGATCCACAACGCGAGAGACCCGGGTTCACTTCTGGGTACGGGAAGAGTTGTTTCCATGAGGCGCTTGATGCGCCTTCACTTATCGTTATCATCGTTTTGAAAAGCCCATGGTGTAAAGTTGGCTTTCCTGCAGCGGGTACACGGTTTTCGAGGCCATCAGCGAAGCATATATATCGTCGCTTTAAAAACCCCGTCGTAGTTAGTATCTCGGTGTTGTCGTCGTTCTCGGCTTTTGAGGTTCGAAAAGTCGTAACCAACAGAACTGCCCCCGCCAGGAAATTGTTCGTTGCCACTACAGCAGGGTGGCTCCATATTCCACCGCAACGGAATCTACAGACTTTGTCAACATTTTCTAGGTCTAGCCGGAAACCCGCAGCCCACAAAACATTCAATCTACAAGTTTACGTCCCGAGCGACCCGAAACTTTTTATGCCGGAAAGCTAGAGAAGATACCTTTATTTCTTACTGTCACAAAATAATTTGTCCCATGTAAGGATAAAGCAGATTCTTTGAATTCTTTGTTGCCGACAAGGCTTAGGATTGGCCTGGACAATTTAACTCCAAGCATGTAAAAACGCATTTTTATGTGCTTGGGATGGAATTTTCGCGGGTTTCTATATCAGTCGGAATAAAGGATTACGCAAGTACTTCGTCGCTGGAAATGCCGCAGTTAGATTTCCCTCGCGGGTACCTACGAACGTCTCATTGACGCTTCTATGATGAGGACACTACTTCTCGAGGTCACGAGGACACTAATTCTCGCCAGGTGTGACACAGCGATTTAGGCCATGAGAGCACTTTACCGAACGATGAAGGTGAATAAGCCTAGCACTTATTCTCAATGTGCCGCGTCATACCTACAATGTCCACAGGAATTCTTTGCTGAACGGCCATTCTCGTCTAATTAACAAATAATAACCGCAGTATTGGCGGTGAGCGCGAACACAGGCGGCGCTGCGAAGCGCGCCTCCGTGACGTCGGCTTAGGGACTCTCGCATTTGTCGTCTGCTTCACACAGGCTCGCTCTCCCTGCTGTTTCTTTGCGCTCCGTCAAAGTCTGATGCTTGTCCGCACCAGAATTGGTGTGTGGGTAACTTTTTATCATTATAATAGGCTTAAAATCGCACACACTAGCTCATGGTGTCAATTAAAGTATAGTTTTGGGTACCGCTACGGGAGAAACATTGCCGGCGCCACCCCATTCCTTGCGAAGCCGGTCCTTTGCGGAGCGCTAAGAGTCGGAGCTAGGCGTCAGCGTCTCATGTAAGCATTCGAACAAAAGGAACAGTCAGCTGCTAATAACCGACAACAGCGAAAATGAAAGACCAAAACAAATTCTAGGCCTTCAGGGCTGTCGGCTTTGGCAGTAGTCATCACGATTCCCGGTAATCATATGTAAGGTAAAACAGTTTTTGCAACCTTGCCGAACGCTCTAACGCGTTTTCTCACATCACTTTACGTTGTCAAGGCATGAAAGTTTGCCGACATGCACTATAGACTGCAAAAACTGTAGGTTGAGTTCCAAATAACCCAGTGTGTATATACGCGCGTGCTGATTCTATACCATGCATCTAACCAGTATGGAGGTTTATTGAGCAAAACGAGTCACGTCTTCGTTAAATTTATAGTAACACATATATGTTTGTTAAGACCTGGAGGGATATTTCGGAACATTTTGCACAGCCATGTCTCCCCGATATTCGGATATGCGCTACAGGAAAACTGCACTCAAGAGGACGAGCAGGAGTAAGGGGAGGAGGGGAAAACTTGTTTTTCTGCAGTTTTTTCTTCAAATCGTAGAACATCCCGATGAATATACAATTTCTTCGGTTTCGATCTTGTAAATTGCAGGTATACTATTTATAACGAGAGAATATATCATGCCTTCAACACCGTAATCATGTCATCATTGTTCGAGTTGAGAGTCAGTTCGTTATGATAACATATACAAGCAATTTTGAACATGCAGCACTAATCAATTTACTTGCAACTCGTGTGTTTATGCTTTCCGTCGTAAATAATAACTTTATTTCAACATGGCTAAAGACGACCTGAAACACCTTCAACAACCGCTCACCTCAATCCTCAATTTTTGATAATTTACAACGCGTCCACCGCGGGCGATTTCTAGCCCAGGCACTAACAACGACCTAAGAAAATTTCAGAATATTTTGTGGCTAATGAGGAACTTCTGTCTAGACTTTTTCCCGTCGCCCGCATCAGCTGCATTGCGTGCCTTATGCTACCCACTTTCGCACCTTAAGCACCCTCCCTTCCTGGCCGAAAAAATGGTATTTTCTTGTTGTTCTGCATTTCAATGAATATACAATTTCATAAATTTGAGAAATGAGGGTATAGGGACTATACAAGCAATTTTGAATCAGACTAATCAATTTACTTGAATTTGTTTATGCTTTCCGTCGTAAATAATAACTCAACATGGCAAAGACGACCTGAAACACCTTAACAACCGCTCACCTCAATCCTCAATTTTTGTAATTTACATCCGGTTTAACAACGACTTAAGAAAATTTAAGAATATTTTTTGGCTATAGGTTGGACTTTTCCCATTTCCGTACCTGGCATTCGATCTAATCGTTTCACTTCATTTATGCTAAATTCGTAGTGCAAAGTCAGGCTCCTGGCACCCGCCGCGGTGGCTCTGTAAGGCGTTGCCGCAGCGGGCGCGGGTTCGACGGCCGCGGCGGCCGCTTTCTGATGGAGGCGAAAACAAAAACGCCCGTGTGTACAGTCGGCGCACGTTAGATCCCCAGGTGGTCAAAATTAATCAGCCCTCCACTACGGCGCGCCTCATCGCCTGCGTTGCGTCGGCGCGTTAAACCCTTCAATCAAATCAAATCAAAATCAGAGGCTCCTGGCGTTCTGTCCCGCAGCGGGCTAAAGAATGCACTCAAGAAGTTTCATTTTGGAAATCTTCGACAAATCTTTGTCCAACAAAAGGTTTTCTGATGTGTCTTATTTTTATAGCGTTTGTTCGATACATCGCATCCTTATTCACAAACAACGAATGTCAAAGAAAGCGTTCGTATGCGAACTTGGATGATCGCCGCTTCGGCTTTGAATAGAATGAACGCTTTTATGTGAACGACAACTTTATCTAATCGCAAACAGAATATAAAAGAAAGACACAAGTAAAACACGTAAAACTCAACTTTCTGGGAAGTTCAGAAAGAAAATTCCTTGCGTATAAATTGTAATCCGCCGCTCCAACGGCATCTTGCTGTACGAGTAAAACGTATTATACTCTGGTTAAGCATGGCGAACTTGTAAAAGGGGCATCTATCGCCAGCGAGTGATAAAATTACAGATTGCATATCGCCAGCGGCCTGGGTCCGTTGCCGCTGTGGCCGCTTTAGAAAACCATCAAAGCAAGACCAAAGTGTACAAGTGGACATGGTTTATTTACTTGAAATAAATGGGAACCCCATTTTGGGTGGACTCTTTTAAATTACTCCAATGCAGTCTTGCCTATCGTTTCCAGGGAGCATGAGCCGCATAGGCACTGTGTTCGGCACCGTAGGCAGGCGCGGGCGCGTAGATGGCGACAGGAGCAGACGCCGCCTTGGCTGCGGCTTTGGCTGCGACTGGCTTGGCGTTGTACTCAGCGTCAGCGGTGTGACCCGGGGCAGTACCGGGCTCGTTGGTGTCGATGGTAGCGCGGAATCCGTTGGCATCGGCAACGTAGTTGACTTTGCGGTAGACACCGTAGGCGTCCCTGTAACCGTACGAGCCAGTCTTGGCGTTGTTGGCGTCGCCCTGCTCCTTGTGGAAGCTCTGAGTGCCGAACTCGTCCACGTTGTCGTAACCGAAGCTGTACGGCTGTGGAGGCTGCGGAGAGTCACAATGCCAGTGCAAATGCATGAGTCAGGAGGTGCGTTCCTGACGGCAGGTAATCATTTTAGCAGATTGTAAAGTCGAAGCTGTCGTACCTTATTCCAAACGCCGCAATGTACGTATGAACACGTGCTCAGTAGGGTCGGTTTGATATAAATGGTATGTTCAATAAAAGAAAAAAGGTTCGAAACCATACTCTTTAAAAAGGTCTATGTGAAGAAACGCATTCCGTTGTCAAGATGATGTTTTTAGTGCGTGTTCAAGATTGATTAATTATATATTATTTTATCAACTGCCGATATATATATATATATATATATATATATATATATATATATATATATATATATATATATATATATATATAGGGCACCTCTTAACTGCATATTGCCGTATTTTAAATAAACGCGAACAGTTAAGAGCATCACCCGAAATTGGTTCAAACTGTCCGCCCCGCTCTCGCCTCCTCCCCCAATCGAGAACCTCGCGTTAAGAATTGTTTATCTATTGGTCAGCTTTTCGAGCTTTATCGGGAGGTTAAATGATCATATAGCACTAGGAGAATGTAAACAGATTGAACTGAGACTTGGAAGAAAAAAGCAAATTTTTTTAATGTGACGTATGTGCCTCGTAAGGATGTCGGAAGTTCTTTACGAAAGTAACTTCATACAATTATCGTCCCAAGATCAAATAAGTAGGAAGGAAGGCTTGGGGTTGTCTTTACTGGTCTTAGATCAAGCACCTTGAGTTTATAATCCTCCTGTTGAGACAAAATCTATGACTTCCACATTCATTGAGACCAAAACTTTGATATCGTTATGCTACATCTAAAGGGATACATACGTAGATTGGCTCAAGAGCAGCCGCAATGGGTGAAGCGGCCGCGACTGCCAGTGGGCCGCTGTAACTGTCGTAGAAGTTTCCGTGGTGTCCATACTGTCCCCCAGCGAATGCGCAGGAGAAGACGGAGGCCACAAGAACCTGCATGGGTAAGTGGAATTCGCAGTAAGAGTACTGTCCGCCACAAAACTGTCCCTAAACCTGCAACCCGTTTTATGAGAGCAGTGCAGAAAACTACTTTGGGCACAGCTGTAATACCTTCCACGCAATTGGAACAATTTCCATTACTTACAGCAAAAAAATGTTCTGCCGCTCTTGAACAAAATGACGTATAAGTTCTAAGGCCTTTGCCAACGTAAACAAAATGTTGTGGGGAATATTTGCTTGGGATCACTTTTTTAGTGCAAAGCCAGTTGTGGCTTCTCAATAATCAGTGCGTCAGAAGTAACAAACGCATGTTAATTGTATAAGCCCACAACGATAGTTACAATATATTAGTCTCAAGAGGGGCCTTAGTATAAGACACCCGGAAGGCATATAAATCGTACCTTTGCGAACATTTTCACTTTCGGTGGTGTAATCCAAGTGGAAGGAAGCAGCTGCGGTGGCCGAGGGACTCCTTTGGTTCAGATGGTGGCAAACTGCTGGAATGAGTGTGTGTGTGGCTGGGTGCAGGGATGTGGACGTTTTATACCGCCTGCGCAGCCCCCTTCCGCTTGCCCTCACTCTCTCGCTTCTTTTGTGGTCCCAGAACTAGGAAGGCGTCGCGAACGATTTGCTTTTTGCAGTGGCGACGCCATTTAGCGACGCGTTGCTGTTAAGGCCCGCTTTTCTCGCTTTTACTTTTGCGCCGTTTAGCGCTGCACGTCTCGAGCTGGCCACCCCTCTCTCTCGAAGTTTTTGTGCCCGAGAAGAGGCCGGATGCTCCGCTAACCTAAAGAAAGGAACGCTTCCCCCAACAAACGATCGTAAAAAATAAATGCCGCCTCCGGGCTGTATAGGAATCGGCCCATGAAAGCGTGGGCGGCAAACGTCTCGCATAGGTATATGCAGGGTGGCAATTAAAAACTTTGACGTTGCTTTTGCTCATAAAAAAACACAGCTAGACAGTGTAAAAATGGCGAATTTCATATGACGACGCGTGGGTTTCATTGTCACGAAGTTCCTTCCTTTTCAGATTTGGCTGCCCACAACCAAAGATTTCAAGTTTTAACATGAGCAGCAATCCTGCACGATGGTGCGTACTAAAAAGAGCATCCCATGCGTTCCTGGAAAAACATAACAAAGCTTAAGTTACTGCACACTTTGGAATTTCATAGCTACCATCAACTTATACTTCTACTCTTTATACATAGCTTTTAACGTAAGGATGCAGGATAACATATGCATGGAGCTTATAGAATAAACAGCCTACGCAATGCTTGACACATTACGTGGTGTTGCTTTGTTGCTTCAGATTATTCTGCGGGAACGAAAGATTAAGGTTACAAAGAGAATTTAGTATGCTGATCGATTTTGCTTGCGGTTACTTGCTAAATTCTGCTCAGTTTTTTACACCTTTATAAAAGCACGCTTGACAGAGGCAGTCAATGTTTGGTTCAGAGTTAGTTATCTCTACTGTGTTGGTTTAAAGTTTACTACGCCCGAGCCAACTGCGTAACCATCAAAACATTTTTAGCGTGTATACCTTTCCGAATTCTTTATATTTGTCGTACCTGTCTCGCGCATCGGATGTATTGGAATGTAAAACTGCGGCCTTTGCAATCTATTTCAGTTGTTGCTTATGTATTTGCGAATACTGAATTTTGTAATAATCAACTACGTTTAAAGTGTAAAGTTTCTAATATTCAGTTTTCGTATTTTAGAGCAATGCATGCCCATCCTCTACAATATGGGCGCACCTATTGTAGATTTAAAACAATATATTTCTTCGAACCCCGTACTTTTTACTTACTAAAACCTAAAGTTTTGCACCTTCGGCAGAATTTGTGCTCGATCAAACTGGCAATGGCCCAATTTTCTGGGGATCTACAGAAGCTAATTTCAAAATAAAAAAATGGTTTAGAATAATTTAGGGTGTACGCCAGTAACAGGCAAAGGGAGCGTGGTGGAAGGCGTGACGTATACCTTGATGAATTACCTATATGGGGGCAGAGGCAGGGGGCGGTAATGGCATGCAGCGTAGGCTTGGCAAATCTCCAAATCTTTATGTGGAGGAGGGCTCTACACTGACTCTCCCTCATTTCTCCTTGAGTACGAGCCTGGTCTAGGTGGTTCTTGGTGATGTTAAAAGTCACTTTGAGCAATAACTGGCTCACTCAAGGTAGTAGGCTCTCGCCTGCACTACATTTTACAGCGAGTATGTATTACGATTATTCGCACCCCCGAGCATAAGCCCGTTTCTGGCAAATACCAACCAACCTAAGAAATTCTTGTGTGATTTGATAAACCTAATAAAGGCTCCACGTATTACGGTGAGAATTCTGTCGTCCTGTAGTATGACTCTGTATAGCAGCATGCTGGAGGCGTTGTATTTGTAGTATAGGGACGTTACTGGAAGGATGTGTACAGGTAGGACTCCTACAGAGCTGGGTGCCTAAGAAGAGCGATGGTGGAAAAGGCGAAGGAAATGTGATCGACGGGATACTGCCTAAAGAGCACAAGATCAAGCAGCTGGTGTAGCCCAGTGTGGTCCTTGTCACCATTGAGTGCAATTTGAATGTCTCCAAGCCAGACCGGTGGTTTATTCAGTTCATGCGGGACGAATTAAAACTACTGTGGCATCATCATCATCAGCAGCAGTACCAGCAATTTACATAAACAAAACCATTGCATAAAAGTGATGCATAGCCCAAACTGTACAGGAATCTTGTTTTTGAAGTTGTGATACGAATGTCCTTATACCAGGCAAGTGGTTTGTTCTGCTTACAATGGAAGAGTTTGTACGGCAGTGGTGCAGTGATTGGATCAACCAACCACTGTAGATAGCTCCGGTATGCACTTAACTTCTTCACAAAATATCAAACAATGTAAGAGTTTGTACGACAGTGATGTAGTGATTCGCATCAACCAACCAGGACCGGTATGCACTTACCTTCTTCCCAAAATACCATCAACCTTTGTGTGGCAAAATACAATGGCACCGACTATCGAGATAATACAGCAGCACCAACAAAAACAGAAATCTGATGCCCCTTGTGTAGGTATCGCCACGCACACCAAAGTGTGAGACAGAGGGGTTCACGACCACGCACTTCACTTGGGCTAGCCGTCACACCACTACCCCTTTGATTTCATTGGAAACATCAAAACGGAGTTTTTCAGACTAGAAAAGAAATGGTTCGCCCACTTTGTGCCGGTAACATTTCTTGTGAACTGCCACACCAATCCCAGTACCCACTCACCTACTTAACAACCGACGCGGATACATCTAACTTTGGCCACGAACCTGTCTCAGATAGGTGTTAGATAAACCTCTCCGCTTTTTGGCAGCTGTGTTAGGTCTGTTTTCACAGATGTCGCACTGCTCACGCTGTAGCCATGCCCCTTTTTTTCGAATATGTATGGTATATGAATGTTTCATAAAACAAGCAGTTGTTACTCAGCGCCCGTGTTTGTTATTGTTCACTTTGTCCCGTCTTAGCACTGTCCAATTCATGCAATGCACCAACTATGCCAGCTACAGAGCCTCCTCCTATTCCGGACCTTTCGCCTTCAAGTCTGCCAACGCCTACTGCAACGCCAGTACTCATAATCGGCAATATGTGTGACTGTAAACGTTACCGTCTTTAGTGGGAGTACTGGTATTTCTGCGTAATTGACCTGCTTGGCATCATTTCGTAAATATTACAAATATTTGCACGAACTCCCTCGGCTGTCTCTCACTTCTGCGTCCCTGCTACTCGCTATGGCGTCTCTCTAAACTTAACCATATCACAGTTGGCACAGAATGCGGTAAGGCGAAGCGAACCGTTAACACTAGCCGAACAAATGTACATTACGAGTGAGTACACGAAGAAATTCCATTTCGATGTTAAGCAAATCAAAGCGCACTGGTGTGGAATTAATGGTAAATATGTAATAAAAATATTTTTTCAGCTAATTGGACCTTTAAAGTAGAAAAATGGGTGAAAAACAATACTTTTTTGCCACAAACACACACTTGACCCACTATTTAGTAAGTACGAGCTTCGTAATTACCGTCGAAGTTCTTTTTTTTTTGCTTTTCAGCGTGTCGTCTGTCCTGCCTTGCCTATTTTGTGAACTATCGTGCAGCTCTGTTTGCAAAGTATCTTCGCTTGCGGTCAACCTCTTTCAACGAGTTAATGGTGATGTTGCGCCCACGGTTCGATCCGAGGATTTGAAAATGATGGCTCAGTTCGATGATGTCATCATTAAATAAAGAACAGCATCCAATGTTGCAATCTTGGTAGTGTGAAGCTCGAAAAACCGAAAAAGACATGTTTTTTGGCGCGAGGGTCCGTAGGACATATGCGAGAAAAAACGTGCGCAACGTCTTTGGATTGCCTTGGCTGAAAAATCACCCAGGCAATGGTTGCTAAGCAATTTCTTAATACAGCTGGTTCTAGAAAAGCTGGAACCAGCTGGTTCCAGGTGGTTTGGAGCTGGACGTTTCTTGATGGAAAAAATGACAATAAACACGAAGCAAATTCTAAAAGGGGACGTGGTCACTTACTACTTGTTTAAGTAATAACCCTTCTTGAGCTAGAAATGAGACTTTCTAAGAAAAGTGCGATTATGGTAAATGTTCATAAAGAAAGGAACATCCGTAATTGCGAAGAAAAAAAAAGTGATTTTTTTTAATCGCCTTGCCCTGTGCTTTTAATTGCCAAGGCCAATTAATGACGAGGGCAGCTGCCGGACGACGGTCATGGTCAATTCATAAATTCCATCTGGCGGCGACGGCAACCTACCCACCCACTCACGTGCTTTCCCACGACCCCAACATACGTGTCCAATTTGTCCGGATGGCTGAAGTCACCCCTATGGTCCAAGGACACCTTACAGTCAAAAAACGGGGGGGGCGCAAACACAGGAGGACCATGGCACTCTTCCTCCCTTGACCGCAGCCCACGGTCCAGGGAAAAATAAAATTTTCCTGCTACTACTACAACCACAGACGTGAAAAACCGTAAGAGTTCCTCTGAATTTATTAAAACCTCGATGAAAGTTTACAATTCAACAAATTGGCTTTTTAATTTATATTCTTAGCGCCTACCTCCATACACTTATATCTAATTCGCTGTAAACCTAGCATTCGTTCTGCTGGTGCGAGTGTTGTTCCGCACTTTTTTGTTTGGTTTTTCCAATTGCGATCACGGAAAACAATTGCATTTGGGGGCGAGTGACCGCTTGTTGTTTCTTTTTTCGGTGTTCTACCTGAAGTGCAGTTGTCGCGCTATTTGTTTTTCCTAATTGAATAGTGTCCAACTACCTTTGTTTTCATGTGGTGATGATGATTTTGTTTTTCACGCTCTGAAGCTACACCTGGCCTATAAGCCGTGCCTATTGGACGCTTCCCGGTTGGTTTTGAGAACCAACCCTGGGGATACTTAACATGCGCTAAAATCTCGACGCACGCGCCTGTTCCTTTGTTGTCTCCATCTAAATAAAGAGCGGGCGCCGCGGCCGAGGGTGAAACTTCTTATCAGTTGTTTTGTAGTTGCCAACATCGCCGAATTGTGAAAAGCTTGAAACCCCTCGTTTCGTATGCCAAAAAACCGTCTACGGAAACTACAACTTCAATTGCACTTTGGGGTGAATCCAACGATGCTTGTTGATTCAAACTGCCAAGCAACCTAAATATTCCACTTCAAGCATGCCTGCAATGGACACGGTCTCGTCCATCACTTCAGCCGACGGAGGTATGCGAATATGGGAACTCAAGAGCACCACAACAAAGTCGCAAGCTCACCGACTTGGAAATCATCCATTTTAACGAAAGAATAGCTAGATGCTTCGCCTGTATTGGCTTTTGAAAGTAATAATAATGCAGGGTTTTGGACTGTTTGGTTCACAATAGCTACTTGGCGCCGCGATAAAAAATTTTATGTAAAGTACACCAATGCGTTACTTCTTAAAGTTTTTGGCGCATTACCACTGAAAGCTATGCACGGTTTTATTAGTAGCCCAAGCCGCTTCTTTGCCTGTTCTTTGACTGGGATTTATTTCGCAGCACGCTAAACGCATAAGTAAAGCTTACGTAATGCGCATCTTTCCGGAACTTCCTCAATTCTGTTTCCGGTGTCGCCGGTTTTGTCTAGTTTGACTTCACAAGAAGCTTTCAGGCAACAGGTGACTCGGGGCACAGATTAAGTTACAGCGAAAAATCGGGCACACTGTTAGTACAACCTAGCTGTGTTCTCGGGGGGGATCTCGGGGGGGAATCTTAACTAGTACAGACTCGTGACTAGAGAAACGTACTTAAGCATACTGTCGTATGTTCGCCTCGGTGTTTATAAAAACACCTTGCATTTTCACTGAACCTTTATTCTGTATTCATGCCTTCCACTGCTGTATAAAAACAATCAGTTGTTTATTTTGATTGCAGTGGGTGGCAAACCTGAAACCGGGCACGTAGCCCTCCCAAGTCTCAACAGCAAGTCTCAACAGCAGAACTACTTCCAAACAAGAGAAAAGAACTAGGCACTGCATCTTGATGCAGAAAACCGGGCCGCAGGAATGCCGATTCACGAAAGTGCAGCGAGAACACCGCAGCTGTCCCGGCGCCTTATCAAGTAGCCATGGGTTTCTACAGAACTTCACTCAGCATTCGCGCCTGCAATTTCCTGGTTGCATTGTTTCGGCAAGTGTCGCAACAGATAAGTAAAAAGAGGAAAAATGGATCAATGGAAAAGAAAGAGACGGCAGTATGTAAAAGCACATAGCAGGAAAGATCTGGCAGCACCGCAGCATGGCGCAGCACAACAGTACTGCGATGGAAATAATGCTTGCGCATACAAGTGCGGGAAGCAACGATCACTACAAGCGTTGCAATGCAATAGAGAACGCACTGAAATAGACAATTAAAGCGAATCGTTTAAATTCGTGTGGTAATGCGCTGAGAAGTCCTAGAGTAATTGAAACCACTTGCTCCAAGCCAGCCTGAGGTGAAATCAAGAGATAACTGCGACATAACAAAGCTTTAGACCCATTTTTTTTTTCGAAGCACCATCACGTCCTCTTACAAAACCCCCGTGCACGTATTAACAGTTCTATAGTTTCGCGTTACCTGTGGAAATGAGAGGATAATGGTGCAGTGAAACGCCAGGCGTACGGGAGTTGCTGTTGCAACTTTGTACAGCACATCGTTTCCGTAGGTACCGAGGAAAGCGCTCCGCCCCAACTGTTGGCAGCATCGTCCCGTAGTTCACCGTGCCCGCCGGGCACACCGATGATACAACGCACCTCGCAACTCCACGCACAGGAAAAATTACGTGCACACCAAATTAACAAGGAAAAACAATGCGACTGCGCACCACGAAAACACGCGAGGGGCGTTTCCTAGAAGACGAACTTTAGGAGCGCCTTTCCGAGCACTACGAGGACTGCATCACAGAGCAATGACATGTGCCATTCTTCAGAGGGCGCTACAAAAAAGGTTTTTGAGAATGAACAACATTTTCATAAATTATTTGCACACTGTGCCTAAATAAATGTGTCCGAAATAAATATCGTTCGTAAAATATAATTGTTGTTTTATTGTTGAATAAAACTTGTTTTTTTGTTACTAGTGTTTGTTCCCTCCTCACCTAGTCGCGCTTCAATCGCCACACCCACAAGCCCCCGTGCTGATGTCGCTGGCAATAGGTTCTGAACCGCTTTTCGCCCGGAGCTTCGCTTCCATTTATATTTACCTTGCGTTTTCTTTTTCTTGTTATACTAGCTGGCGGTAGCGGTGCACCGGTTCACCACGAAGGCAACGTTTTCATAGGCACGCTTAAAAAACTTTCGAAACTCTTCAAACAACTTATTATCTGAAATAATGGTAAACCTAATAAAATCACAGTCTCTAATGAGTTGCCCCCCAAATATTAACATTGTTCGTAACTACAACCTTGGCCTGCGGAATAGGAGGCACAACCTTTCCGGCAAAAATACGCTTTACCTCCTTTTTTCTTAGTTTTAAAACAGCCTGTTTTATTTTCCACTTACATAATTGCACACTATTCTTTGCGTTTTAGTGGCACTTTGTTTAAACTTGCGGTTACTAAAACGTTTCAATCCAAGCCGATGATGAAACTAAGGCGAGCGCGATGTATAATGGCGGTCCATGACGACACAGACGGCCCTGATGTGAGCCGCATAGACGCTAGCGCCAGATTCCTCTCTAGTGTATACTGTAAGATACTCTATGGGTGCAGCATGAGTCGGAGGCTCTGCGCTCCGTCGTTCGCATTTCTTTTAACCCCCTCTGTACGTTTTGTGCAATCCCTGGCCGAATTCTCATTGTGTTTTTCAAATCTTGTTCGAGATTGTTATTTTCATGCGCGTCTACGACTATCTTTGCAGTGTCTTTGCGGTAAGTGCTAACCGTGCTCGCAGTGAGGAAATGCGCGCCTGCTTGACTGGGTTTCTATCGCGAACTGTCGAATGCATGTGCAGTAGTTGCGAAGTACGTAATTGCCGACGCTGCGCCCGTGAGAACTTGCACTAGGGCCTTCTTTATTGCGCACTTGTTTTCAATACTGGAATTGTGCACAGTACCGCTATTCAAACCAACCCGCAAGTGGAAGCTCCGGTTATTTCGAACTCATTTTCTCCTTCCCCTGAGTTGAAAATAACGACGTTCTTGTGGATTACATTTCATTGGTGGTTTGGTACAGTTATTGGCGTGCATCGCCAGGTTGGAAGGAAGTTATCACTCCATCAGCCTTCTAAAATTTTCACTATGGTTACATGTTTCGGTTTGCTTAAGTATTATCAGTGCACATATCGTTTAAATAACATAAAAAACGTGTTGCCTGCACAATTATGCCTCCGCTAGTCGCACGACGAACGCGGGAATCTTTTCTACATTAGGTATACGCGGTACGTTGTCGGTACTTGTCGGGAAAGTTGGGCCGCGATATATAGAAGACAGCGCTCTCAATACGCAAGCATTCCCTGTCGAATACCGAAGAGAATAAATCCTGTAATGCCCTATACCGCACAAACATTACACCATCGTCACGTGGGGAATCATGAGGAGGATCCGAAGCATCATAAGGGTTCTGCGTAGGTTCCATTGTGTTGCCGTTATGCTGTTTCATTAATCGGAGCACGAATGGGCACGTAGTGTGAACCCCCATGTAGAGACAGAGAAATGTAGAGAAATGTAGATACAGCGAAGAGAGAGAGAGAGAGAGATGAAACTTTATTAGGCAGCTCAAGTCCTAGCCGCGGAGTTATCAGTCCACGGAGGAAGGGGGTGTTTCCACGGTCCCTCCGACGGTGGTGGGCTTGGCGGAGGTGCACAAAGAGTTTCAATGTGGGCAGCCAAGAGGGACCACAGGGCTGCCCGTAGGTTTTCAGGGGGAGCGGCCCAGCTAGACCACGAGTAGGGAATATCAGGGGGGAAGGGGTTGGTCGAAAGAAATGTGGAAGACGAGGTCGCCCGTACACAGCGCCAATATGTATGTTCATTGTCCGGATAGCCACCGCATACCTGACAGTGCGGACGGCCTGGTGACTTTTGTATGTAGTGGAGGAACAGATCACAGGGGAGGGACAATGTCTGCGCCTGTCTAATATATGTAGCGTGTCTCCGTGACATGAATTTAGATGGGGAGGGAAGTACCATTCTTGCTTTGCGGAGGTTGCCGAGATGTTCGCGGCGCCTTTTATGGTGCATTGCTCTATCCTCTTTTGGATTGTATTCCTCAGGCCACGGCTGAGGGCTGCCCGGGAAATGAGCGTCGCGGGCCAGAGCGTGAGCTCGTTCATTACCCTCTATGCCTTGGTGGCCAGGGATCCATTCGAGGAAAACGTGTAGGTGGGGATGAGCGTGCATGTATGTTGTCAGGCTAGTGTGGACAGGGGATGGAATGTCATTCGAGGCGAAGCTTCGTAGTGCTCCCTGACTGTCCGTGCGGACTGTAATGTGGGCGGTCCGATGCTGGTGAAGTGTAATGGCTTCTGCGATGGCTTGAGTCTCTGCAGCTGTGGGCGAGGGGACGTTGACGTGATGCCGTACGTGAGCTGTGCAGGGGCCAACCGATGCCGTAGTCGTTGTATGGTCCACAAAACGGGCGTCCGTGTAGTAGGTGTCATGGATTGGTTCGGGCAGATGTTGAGCGCGAGATGCTCTACGTTCTTGATCTGTGGCTTGACTCGTGTGTTTTGGTATGGGTAGCACAGTGATTCTTCGTATGCTTTCCCAGGGTGGCGGCGAGGGAGTGATGGGTGGGAGGTGGTCGGTGGGATACCCGAGGGCGCGAAGAATCTCCCGCCCTTGCATTGAAGTTGTTAGTCGGTGGTGCTGAGCTTCATGATAAACTGAGGCTTTTTCTTCAAGCGTGTTGTGGAGGGCAGCGTCATTAATTAATGCTGTGGGGAGCGTAGAGAGGCACTCCCATTTCTATGCGGATGCATTTTCTGATGGCTGTTTCGATTTTGTTGGCTTGTGTCTTGGTAAGGCGCTGAAAAGGGTATGCATACATGACGCGTGAGAACACGAGGGCTTCCACTACTTTGCGTAATTCGTGTTCTTAGAGGCACACAGCGAAGAGGCCGACACCAGCGTTACCTGATCGAACAGCTCCTGGTTCTCGCCTTTATTTCTTATTGCGTGCTCACGCTCCTACCCCGCTGCCCGCCCTCTTCGTCGTCTTCTCTGGTTGAGCTGCGAGGCGCGTGGCGCTTCCCGCCACAGCTTTCCCACGGGAAATTCAACGTCCTCCTCTAAAGTTTTCAGTTCGTCGTTTCCGTTGACGTTCAGCTTCGCGTGCCTTCGTTGTATCAGTAGGTTCTTGAGGCAAGTTTGAATGAGTCAAGGACATAAGGCGTGTTCTAGCACTTGCTTCTGTCTCGGTTTTTTAGCGCATTGGGAAGAGCGCCACCAGGGTGTCGAACCGGAACCGGAACCGAACCGAAAACCGGAACCGAACCCGAATTTTTGTCCGGAACCGAACTGAACCGGAACCGTATTTTTTCCGCCATTTTGGAACTGAACCCGAACCGGAACGATTCGAAGGAACCGTTCCGAACGGTTCCGGGGCCTCAAAAATGTAATTTCTATTGGTAATTTCTAAATGTATTTCTAATTTATATGTAATTTGTAATTTCTAAATGTAATTTCTAAATGTAATTCTGTAGTTTTCCATTTCGGTACCCTACCTTGCGTCTGAAGATATTTTGCCACTCGCCAGACAGAACCATGAAATATTTTGCGTAGTCTGCAGTTCCCAAGGCCCATCATGTTCTCTTCTAATTATTGCCCTCAATTTAATGTAAAGTTGTCCGTATATACTATCAGTTTGCGTTAGGTACTGCCCATCTCTCCCAATTCTCTTTTCCATTTAGCATAACTTAAGTTATAACGCATATTACGAGGCAACATATCATGGAATATTCTTCATGGTTTCTATCTGCATGGTGTTTAAATCGTGTAAAGTTTTCAATGTGTTGTTAATTCGCATGCATACCTGTCCGCTTGTGAAGGCCTTCAGGGACACCATCAACAAAAATACATATCTTCCACTTATTCTAGTTTGAATGGGCAGTTATATACAAACAGCACTGAGACACCAACACTCGCAGTTCTCAAAATTAACGTCACTCTTTTCTTGTATACAGTGCCGTTGTGTCCTTTGGTTACTGCTCTAAGAGAACATGAGATATTAAAAAATGGGGAATCCTAATTTCCACTTTTAAAGTATATTGATAGCATTTTCATGTTATCTTGAATCTGCTCAACCTTAAACTTAAGAGGCGGATGGATTGAAGTCGATTAGTGCGGGTTAGCGGGTAGACTGGGGTGAATTAAGGTGAGTGAATGAGCTAATGTGAATTAGTGGGACTGGTGTGTTGATTAATTTGGATTAAAGGAATTAGCGGGTCAGTTAAGGCGGATTCGACGGTCGGACCAAACATGATAACTTTGGGGTCCTTGGCATTTGGAAATTTTGCAGCGTTCTCCTTCTCGACCAATCAGGAAATTTGTCACGCACAAAAAAGCCCCAAAAGTATGTGACGACCGCCTGAATGCTATAAAAGGTCTTTCTTTATGCCCGTATTGCGCTATTATGTTGTTGCTATATTAAAATTGACATCTCGGACTAAAGTTAATAACTAATTCCTAATGCATATTTTATATCATCAAAGGGTTTTCAAAACGTGTGTATATATGAGGGGAGACAGTTGGAAAGAAACTAAACTGCAAGAAAAAAAGGGAGGACGATCAACTGGTTTGATGCAAAGACGCCCGATAGCATTCTTCAATACCTTCTCTTTTTTGTGTACCGTTCTGCAGCCTCCCACACGTGTAGCATCTCAACCCCCGAAAACAGTCCCCTCAAGCTGAGGAAGCGGCGATAGCACGTGCGCTTAGCCAAAGCGGCGCCAAAACTCTCATAACAGACTCTTAGCAGGAGTGGCCCAACTTTTCCAACGTTCGATTGCATGTTACAACACTTCCAATAATCAATCAAAGACCACCAACGTGACCGGTCACGAATGTATGGGCACCAGCTCATACTGGCATCCCCGGCAAACAAGATCACCAACCTCGTGGGTTCGAGATTTGACTCGCTTAGCCAGCGCTGATGAAGCCCGGCCCGAGTGCATGCATCCTGCAGTCACAGACCAGGAAGTTACTCAGCACTATGGCCTCTTCCATAGAACGTATTCCTCCCCGCACAAATCGCTACCGATTAACCAGGAAAGATTACTCCGCACCCTGTGGGCATACACCTTCCCACACAACACCAGACTTCACCTATTTGACGGGACACAACTCTCTCCATTTCGTTGCTTCTGTGGAGAGCCTGGGAACCTCATACACACAGTAGGCGGCTGCGACAAGTGTACCGTAGAATCCATCCAACCTCCACGTTTCCATAGAGAATTGGAGACAGGGGCCAGGCGCCTGGAAGATCAGTTGCTCTTGATGGAAACGGCTGTCGATTCAGCCCCCTCGAATGAGGTCGCCTCTCTGAAACTTTGCCTCGATTGAATTAAACTTCTCTCTCTCTCTCTACAAGTGATCATTACTGCTTCTTGTGACTTCACTTGGCTATCATCTTTCCTTGAGCCCAATAGCTTTCACCAGTCGCTGAAGGGCCATTAGCAAGTTCCTATCTCCGGTGGTTCCCTATCCAATGCCGTCCTATACACGCCGTCCAATGAGTCTTTGTATCCATTCTTTCTTTCTAACAGCTCTGTTAGCAGATAAAAGATTAGCAGAAGGAAATTTCTCTAAATGCCACCTGCCACGCTTGGCAGCCGGCGCCACATACTCGTCACACTACCATAGAAAACATTTTGCAGGTACAACAGTTAAAGCAGCTCTTCAAGACTTTAGATAAACTCGCCGCGGTGGCTCAGTGGCTAAGGCGTTGCGCTGCTGAGCACACAGACGCGATTTAGATTCCCGGCCTCGGCGGCCACTTTTCTGATGGAAGCGAAAAGCGAAAACGTTCGTGTGTCCGAAATTTCGGCGCACGTAAAGATCCCCAGGTGGACAAAATTATTCCGGAGCCCTCCACTATGGCGCGCCTCGTCGTCGGAGTTCCGTGGGCGCGTTAAAAATAAATAAATAAATAAATAAATAAGTAAATAAATAAATAATAAATAAATAAATAAATAAATAAGCAGTAAGCAGTAAATAAATAAATCAACACTTTCGATAAACGCTTTCACTCTTCGCATTTGGAAGCACTGCGAAAACTATAGCTATTGCGAGCACAGAGCAACAGTGCGTGATTTGCTCGTCGCTGCGGATACACCTTCCGTTTCTGCTTCGCTTTTGTGGCTTTCTTTTTAAAGTAGCTATCAAATGCGTTCTATTCTGCAACTTAAGGAAAGCCGGCAAACAGCCGTTACACCGCTGTAATGACGTCATTCATTGGTCGAAGAACGCGAAGACCGGAAGGAGAGAAAAATATTTTGAGCAAGTTTTTAGTGTTATCTGGACGATGAGAGAGCAGTAATTTTTGGCTGAGGCACATTGCGACCCCATAGTCTAATGTGTTGGTTGACTACTTTATGCAAACACGCAAGATTTAGAAAAAAGTTGAAAAAAGTGTTGCAGGGTCGCATTAGTTTGGCGAAGACAAAATATTCGGACAAAGGAACCTTCATTATGACTTTGTTCTTATGCCGAATTGATGAGGAAACGAGAAACGAGCACAAAAAATTAACAGAAAAAAACACGCCTGCTTTTTTTCTTAGAACCCGTTTGAACCCGTTTGAACCGGTTCGAACCGGTTCGAACCGGAACGGAATGGTGCTCTGGAACTGAACCCGAACCGAACCAGAAAGGCTTGAACCCGAACCCGAACCGAACCCGAAAAAATTCTGGTTCGACACCCTGAGCGCCACGTACGTCCCGTTGCGGCTGGAGAGTCGTGGGATCGAAACCGGGCGCCGCTAATTATTTCTTTTTTTATAGTGTAGGGGGAGTGGTGCGGACGGACGGACGACGGACGACGGAGCCGAAAGCAAGAGATGCTTCGCATCTAAAAATGCATACCTGGATTCAACCCATCTGTGTAGGAGTTAGCGCGAATTTAAATAATTGGTTGGTGGAAATAAAGACACTAAAAAGGAACAAACAAAGTCAGCCACAGCGAAAAATATGTAAATTCGAACAACCATCCCCGAACATGAAAAAAATCAGAAGAAATCACTATTTTTATCACGCCCCGCATAACATGCACCAGTCAATCATTAGATCACTGCACATTTTTGCAATTAATCCAGAAATGTTTAAAGAACGGAAATAATAACAAAATAACTAAATATGGAAAGGACACCAAACTGAACAAACTTAGGATGTGTCTTTATTGGTTTATTTATTTAGAAATACCGCAAGGCATTTCTATGGACATCCAAGAAGGGGCAGTACAAAATGTAATTAAAATAACAAATAAAATTATTTTGTCACAAGAAGTAAAGATGTAAAACCAGACTGCATTAGCACAATAGGGACGCATATCTGTACAGAAAAGCAGAAAGCGAAACAGCATTGAAACGGAATAATATAAAAACGATCGCAAACCATAATAAATCAAGAAAACACAAAAACGAGAACATAAAACCATGAAACCGCGCAGGCAAAACGGAAAGAAGATTTACTGCATAAAGCGCCATAACATAGTAAGCCTCCCAAAAACTGAAATTGCGGTTTACTGGCTAAAATCAAGCGTTTCAAATATTTGAAAGTATCGTTGGCATTAACACGTTTTGGTGGTAAATAATTTCATTTGCTGAGTGTTCTGTGAAAGCAACTGTATTTGTATAAATTAGTTTTTTGAAAATAAGAGGTCAGTGCATGTTCAGCAGCGTGACTTGTTTTTTGAGTCGGAGCAGGTTGAAGAAAATGTGATTCGGTTAGGCCCACTTTTCCCTGTAGAAATCTTATGCACACTACGAGGACCAAAAATAAAATAGAGCAGAAAGCAAATTGAAGCACGAACAAAAATCTTGAGAAAACGCAGAGCCTGCAACGCTTACTGGAGGATTAAAATTAAAAATGGGCGAAGTTTAGAAATAAATTATTGTATTATTGTTATCCCACACTGCGTGCTTAGGTGTGGCAGTAAATATATCACATATATCAAACATTGAATAAAGCTTATATTATTATTATTATTACTATTAATGCAATTGAAAATTTATTTATTTCAATGAGACAACAAAAGCACAAACAAAATACAAAAACTAAACGGAACGTGACAAATATACCCTAAAATATTCCAGATTTAACGACTTATACAGCAAACTATCTATCAAAAGCCCAGGTTAGGGAAAAAATTACACCATCTTCCCGTAGGGGAACCCTGAGTAGTATGCGAAGCAGCTATGGGGCCGACCGAAGTTCCCATTAGTTTTCAGTTCGTCGTTTCCGTTGACGTTCAGCTTCAGTTGCATTCGTTGTATCAGTAGCTTCATGACGTACTTTGAATGAGTGAAGGACATCAGGTGCGTTCGTAGCAAATGCTCCCGTCTCGGTTTGTAGCAGAGTAGGAAGAGCGCCACGTACCTCCCGTTGCGGCCAGAGAGTCGTCGTATCGAAACCGGGCGCCGCCTAACTATTTCTTTTTATAGTGGACTGCGCTGACGTCAGCCCAAACGCTGACGGGACTGCAGATACGCGCATGCGCTGTAGAGTGCGGACGGCGGACGACAACGACAACGAGGGAGGGAGGGAGGGACACAGGACCGAGCATGAGATGCTTCGCATCTAAAACGGCGTAGTAAAGGGTAGGCAATATTAGACAATTCTCGGAGTTTCGTTGCATTATTTTGTCAGCAGAGTTACTCAGAAGCAAGCGCTAATCCAGCAGTTTAAGGAAACAACGAACACCTTCAACGCAGAGCTGTGTGGCATCAGTTTGTTGAGTTGTATGGGGAGCCCACCGGAGGTGAAATAGACTCAAAACGCATCACATAAGCGCTACATAGCACCCGATTTAACATATTTAACCAACCTAAGTCTGCATACAATGTTTCGCGAAATCAGACATGAATGACCGAG
Organism: Haemaphysalis longicornis; assembly: GCA_013339765.2. NCBI lineage: Eukaryota > Metazoa > Arthropoda > Arachnida > Ixodida > Ixodidae > Haemaphysalis > Haemaphysalis longicornis. The sequence goes on from CM023450.1 coordinate 181,315,457, forward strand.
TGCTTCTTTTGAATTATTTCATTATATTCTTCGGTGCGTTCCTGCACACCTGTTTCCTTGTGTCTGTCTGGTTTATTTGGGTTTTCATGTACCTTAGAGCTCTTTCTTTTTCTTAATTTATTTTCTCATGCAGTCGAAATGTTCTGTGTTATCTGCGTCTTTGTATTTCTTTTGCTGCATATTTATTGTTTCTTGCCCCTCCCCTCTACAATGTGAGTCGATGTACACTGAGGCTACTATGACTAAATAAATAAATAAATAAATAAATAAATAAATAATAAATAAATATAAATAAATAAATAAATAAATAAATAAATAAATAAATGCAACATCCGGGAGCGCTGCAGAGTTTTAGTTGCCTGAAATCCCAGACCTCAACTGGAAATAATTTTCCTGGAATAAAGTCAGCTATAGAACTGCAACTCTGGTTTATTCGTATAGACAACGAAAAAACGATTCACGGGATCGTTACTTAAGGTTGAGAGGAATCGTTTATTAGAAGGAACGTATGTAACGTATGATTGTCATTGTTCGCGCAGCTTTGGGCGTCGAAACAAAGATGCCGCATCGTTCAATGACAAATCGGCTGGCACTACATGAGAGCAGAATGTATCCCTAAGGAAGCATCGGTATTTGGGTTCTCGACTGGCAGTGGAAGGAAACTCCCCGAAGTACTACCATCAAACAATCTGACGGGCTAGTTGGCCTAACATGATGGAAATAAAATATACAAAATAAAAGTACTCAGTACTAACATGGCCGGTCCACTCAACATTTATTGTGAAATCTTTGAGAATGATTTCTAACAAGGTGACCTGGTAGGTCATTGTTACAAGGCTGCACTACCTGCGCTGCGCCACAAATGGCTCAGCGCAAAAAAGCATTATTATATTATATTATATTTGTATTATATTTGTATTATATTTACATTACATTAAATATATTTGTATTATATTTACAAAGACGTACCCAATTATACCCCGCATAACAGTTCATCATCTAGCTACTGCGACTTCAACTTTCACCGCCAAAATCTGCTAAATCGCCTTGCCCACGGAGCCCTAACCCCGGGCACCATGGATCCTCCGCCATAGGGAGGTGCCGGTAGATATGTGGCGAAGGGAGTGGAAGCTGCTGATTTGGCCACCACCGGCGCAGGGACTGGTTTGGCGTTGAAGACTGCATCGGCGCTGCGGCCAGGCGCGGTTCCGGGCTCGTTAGTGTCGATGGTGACATGAAAGCCGCTGGCATCAGCAACATAGTTGACCCGGCGAAAAATGCCGTACGCGTCTTTGTAACCGTACGAGCCGGTCTTGACGTTGCTGGCGTCACTCTGCTCGTTGTGGTATATCCGCGTTCCGAACTCGTCCGTGTTGTCGTAGCCGAAGCTGTACGGCTGTGGAGGCTGCGAGTGTTCAGAGGGAGTTTGGTTTGAATTGGCAAATAAAAAAAAAACTTCACGAGACGGTTTCTGCACCATCGCCTTGAATTCAAACACACAAGTAATTTTGCGCCGAAGGCTTAAAAGAGAAAACCGGCAAACAATTTTTCATGCCGCAGCTGCTCATGGCAGGATTCATTTTTTTTTCATGAACAAATCTCATGCAGCAAAAACGTATCCCTCGATAGTCACCTTTATCGCGAATGCTAAGCCCAAAACAGCTGCAATCCTCGTTGTAACAAAACTTTCCCAAAAATCATTGCAGGGCAGTTGACCGCTAAGATCAATACGCCGGTTTTTATTTACGTGTAATAAATTGCTAGTTCGCAGAAAAGTTGCAAACGCTACAAGGTTACGGTCGGTTGCCAATACATCGGAATCTGTGAGAAAGAAAGGGCAGATGCATGTATGTCTGCCAGAGTATAAAACTCTCGTCCTTCGTAGTTTCATTAAGCGAGCAAGAAGCCGTAATCACTTTCAATACCGAATGATGAGAAAAATGTGTGTGCATTCATTAACCATGCATTTGTTCTGTATTTTCGAAAGTTTCAATCGACATCCACCTTCAGAGAGTAAATGGCTCTCAACGTTTAATGTTTTGGTGCATTTATACGTTTTATAAATTTCAATCGAGTCCACGTCGATAAAAAAGCAGAAATTAAGCGGTCAGGCGCCGAAGTCCCTTGCCCGTGACTTTGAGTCTCTTAGTTTCATTCTAGTTCCTATTTTGATGACATCAAGTAGGTTTTAGTGGCATCCACTAATTGTAACAGCGGTTTTTTTTATTTACAGAAAACGTGTAGTGTTTTCACATTGGTACATTGCGAAGAGCACACATGACCGTCACAACCCAAGTTACTTTAAAGCAAAGAAGGCGCACTTCTAATATCATTAACTTCCACTTGCTAGTGTAAAAGAATATTAGGGCTGCGGTGGGAATCTTTAACACCGATGATGATCGAAAGATGTCAGTGCTGCCGGACGCCAGAAGTGACTGCACTAGCTTAGCTGAGAGTGCAAAACAGTGTTTTCTAGCCAGTCTCTTTTATACACCTTCACAAAAGCAGCGGTTTGGGGCTCCCGATATCGGTGATAATTCGCATCTAGGCAGTAACTTTCTGTTTCGCGGATTGATTGTGGGTCATCATTTCCTGAGAGCCTGACATTGATATTTATAACCAGTGCCAGGAAGCCAACTGATTATTGCATTTTGAACTGGAACGAATATATTAAAAATTTGTCCACAAAAGTACTCGGTAATAATGTATGGTTCCCGCGTTGCGCGTTTTTCTGTTACGATGTACACGGTATTTGACTGAACCAATTTCGCAAGTAACCGCAATCAAGCAAGTCAAATTGAGTCACGAAACATGCTGGTTTCCTCATTGCTGGGTATACTATCAAGAAAGGCTCGATATTTCAGTATTTATTGTTCACATTTTCAAGAAAAAAATCATTCCTTCCTCTCAAGTATTTGTTCCCTTGAAATCAGCAATGTTAGACGAAGGAGTTTATCACCTTGAAATATTTTGGTCTCTGCAACTGTATGGCTCAAACGTTGTCGAAAAACAAAGGTGAACTACGTTTCAACGCAGAAGGCACCGGCACTACACCGATCACAGTCAGTGGCAGTGCTCCTTTTACTTTTGCCATAGTCACGTCTCCCTAAGACATTTTCAATATAAGTTGTCAACTATCATAACTGCTGAAACACAAAACGCAATGTCACTTCAGTAGTGCAAAGGAGGTGCTTACGTAAACGGGATCCAATGAACTGACGTCTGGAGTGGCCGCTGACGCCTCAAGAGGAACTTGTAGTCCCCTGTAGAAGTTACCTTGGAAACCATAGGGGCCTTCGGCAAAGGCACAGGCAAGGAGGGTTGCGACAATAACCTGAAACGAAGAAGACCAGGGTGATGGGTCCGGTGGATGTCGTGACTCGTATATGTCTTAGAAGTCATTGGATCTAATGGCGGGCGCGAAATTGGAAAGTTTTCATTATTCTGCAACAATGCCGAAATCTTACCTTCCCAATCATGGTTTGTTCGAATGAAGTGTGTTTAACAGAACTGTTGAGCCCACAATTTTACCTTCACTTGTGCGGAAGGATGGCTAACAGGTAAGGTTAGTGTGAACGTTTCCGGACATCCTAGCCTTTTATAGTGCGTGGAGAGCTTGTACTGCCACGTAGCGCCACCCCGGAAAGAGGAAGATGACACCCTCCTCTTCGTGTTTCGCACAAGGGGCTGAGTGAAACAACACGCCTGACGCACGACCGTTCATTTGTTTGCTACTTTGCTCTGGGACTTAGGGCACGTTTGTGGATGTACGCTTTTTGCTTCATTCTTTGTTTTCAAGGAAGCGCGTATAACTAAATTGCAGCGACAACTTATGTCTTCCTTTAAAGCATTGTTGTGTAATTATACGGACGCAATAAGGCTAGATCAAGGCCTGAAGCCAATGTAGCGCTGAATTGGAAAAGAAACCGTGCTTTCTCGTAGTAAAAAATTGTTTTCATTTATTGTACCTTTTGCTGCATACACGAAATATGTCTTTTTTGGGTATGTCCCAGCAACACATGTGCGCAGATACAAGCAATTTGGCAATGAAAAGGTGCTGATATTGGTGAAAGAGTTACGGCTTTATTGAAAGTGAAATCACCCGCACATGGTCCTACTATAGCTATAGAACAAAAGTAATGCTTATAGCAAATTTTATAACTAGCGCAACATTTGCCAAAAATTGCGCATAGTTCTCGAAATTGTTGCTTTATCATCAGAAGTTTGATAGCTCGCCCTGTTAGCTGAAAGGAAAGCTGGCACGGTTTCTGAGCATCTATCGGCAACCAAATGGCAGCAAACGCTGTTAGCCCCAACTGCTAGTGCTGAAAAGGAAATACCAGCGATAAGATTGCTTTAGAGTTGAGCAAAATAAGAAAACATGCAAGTTCGACAGTCACACTTTACAAGGATGCCGCACATTTTAATGTTACACGTACTATAATTCAAACGCTGTTTCGTGGCTGAAGTAGAATTACCGATGCTCGCAATCATAGAGAGAAAATAGAGAGCGCCTTTTTATTGGAGAAGCCAGATTTCTGGTACTGGTTTTATAAAGAGGAGTGAATGAAATCTGTGTTTGTAAATGCATAACTTCGTTATCTGGTCTTACTGCCGGACAATGCGGCCGAATTGCAGTTTAAGAAGGAACCTCAACGCAGCCTTTCGCATTTTCAATGCATACCGAACCAGAACACATAGCGAGCCAGTCAAACTGCTATACGCCTCGAGCGCAGCCTGTAGGAGCGCCACTGAAATCCCCCTCGCGGCCCGTTTGGAAAGCAGCCGCGGGAGTCTCCGGCCCGCTCCCCAATGTCACCGCAGCTTTCGGAGCCCGTGCACGATTGAGATTTACTCGTTTGTAGGCGTTGGAAATACATATTTATGTAGAGAAGTCACTCTGTTCGCCAATGTGGCACATTTACGAGAGTATATGTGTCTGACGCGATCTTACTCTGGTACAGTAGGTCTGTACAAGCGCCAGGTGAGCGTCACAGGCCGGCTTCGCGATACCGGATATGCTAATGGGGATGATTGTGATTCCACTGCCCTGAAATTTACTAAAAGTGTCCCCGTAAGCATAGTTTCCTCAGATGGTCATGCTATGGCTATACATTACGATGTAAATCAGTTTTGCGCGCTTATATAACCTAGCGGAGCACTCATACCTGACAGCACACCAATTATGCTTGCTAATATCATACCTCAGATATTGATCACTACCCTCGACATAAATTTCAGGAACATTCTACGAAATAAGTACGACAGATAATTCAAAATTACACCCGGCATCAGCGCACGACAAAAAAAATTAATGCTTGGTCATCTTATCGTAGAGCTGAGCGCCCGCAAACATTCATGTAGGCTACATTTATCCTCCGCGAGCAGCGCGGAGAAGGGCTTCTAGAGTAATCCGCGTTCGCGACTAAACGTTACTTCGAAGCATAGTCACATGGCGCAGAGAGCGAGGAGAATCTAGCACAAACGGAAATCAGAGGGCCCTATCAGATGTCTCACTCTTCTAACGGCACCTTTTATCAGGTGTGAACTTGTATACTTCAAAAAATGCTTCCGCCGAGTGATCGGCAGTTCGTTGAAGCGAAAAAATAGAGTAAGTTGAACGCGTAGCTTGTGTGTGTGATTACTAAAACGTTGATTCCTTGATTTCGCTCCGCATTCCTACACAACGGTAGTAAAGCGTCCCCCCCCCCTCCCCATGTCTCGCGAAATAGCAGTGCATTTCGCACACTAGTTGGTCTCGCAAGTCCTACCCGTCTTAAGTTTAGAGGAACGTCTTTAGCATTTGAGAAGCTGCACTGGGTTTTTTTTTCCACTTCCGTACGAGCTATTCTGTTTCTTACGGACTTGCAGACCATTTAACTTTCCGTGGTTTAACTTTTATTGGTTCTTACTATAAGGCATGAGCGCACATCTTTCACGACGCAGAGGGCCTTGGAATAAATTTAAAATTTTCGCTAGGCCTATATTCTTATAAAAGGCGTAAGTTATTATCGGGTTTTGGGTAATCCCATTCCCGAAATATATTTTCTACGACGTATATATTCGAAATGAGGCCGCATTCAATGTCCGCGCTGCAAAACAAAACCAAGTTCTCACTGTGTCAGTATCAGGTCTAAACGAGGCGACAATAAAATTCACTTGTGCCGGACGTATTAGGAGGTGACAGCGGTGGTATGCTGCTTCCGTCGCCGACGACCGTAACAGCGGCCAAGAAGGGCGCTGAACCACCTTACCAAGACGCAGCGGCTTTTGAAATGCCCTAAACGTACTATTTACTTACAGACGTCACCATAACAAGTTTTTTTAGGGCGCGGAAGGGCAAATAGAAGCGAAAGAGAACCAAAACACTGCATCAGCACCTATCAGCCGCGCAGCGCTAACACCGTCAACGCCGCGGAGAAGCGGCGGCAGGCGGCGCAGCGATCGCAAAGCTCGAGGCGTATACCAATAGAATAGCAGCAAAACAAGCACACAAAGGAAATCTGGAGAAATTCAGAGAATTGTCCACTGATCCATGAAATTCGTATTCCGCCTGTCTAGAGTAACTTTTTTACAGCCAAATATGGGTATGATTAGTGAAAGACGTTGTAATACATTATCTTTTTAGGTTTGCCTTGCTTTATTTCGAAAACGATGCCAATTTCTACCTTTGTAACGATCAAGTGCTTTTAATTCGCTGGTTTTGTTTTATTGTTTTCCGAATATGCAAGGTTTACTGCGTAGTTGGCCCGTTTACGCTGTTTTTTATTCGTATTCCCAAGGTTTTTTGCGGACTTTTCGTCTTTATACTATGATTTGGGGAGGAAAGGGAACGTATAAGATGCATATTCTGATTTTTACAGTTGTTTATTCTGAAAATTTTTTTTGTTCTGTTTTTCTGATTTCGTAATTTGTCAAAAATTTGTCCGTAAAATTATCTCCACTCACGTTATTTTAAGGATTACACAGGTTACTTCCGCCAAATCTGCATTTTTTTGGAATGCTGGGTGCTACGTGGCTCCCTCTTTAGTAGATAGTTCTTACTGTATTGAGAACGGTTTGCCTGCTGACTTTTTTCATTTATACTTCGGTTTTTGGGCCAATGTACAAGATGCATATAATTTATTTTCTGAAATGACTTTCGTGAGAATATTATTTTCTCTATTTGCCTTACTTGACGGTTTATCAAAATTTTGTCCGACAAATTGTTTCCATTCGTGCTATTTAACGATTGAAGTATGTAACGTTCCCCTTTATTGGGTCGAATTCACTAGGTAGACAAACAACAGTCCGGTTCTCGTCCTTTCACATCCTCCTCCTCCTCCTCTTCTGGCTGCAGCCCGGCTCCTCGTCGACCTCTTCCTGTTACACAGGCCGCCCCTCTGTTGTCAACCCTCCTGGACACAACAATGTAGGGCCCTGAAAAGGGAGCCTTTGAACCCTGCAAGCCTTTCCGGACAAGGACATAATCCCCAACGTCAATTTTCGGAACCTTGCCCGTGTGAAGACGGTCGTAATGCTTCTTCATTGCGATCCGGTACCTTTCATTTTCCCTCTCAGACCTTTCTTATTCACGGAGTACTATTGAATCTCTGATCCCAAGGTGGTGATCGGCATGCAGCCACTCAGATTTCCCATGATATCCAAAGTATGGACTGCCATCCTAAAGCTTGTGTGTGCGAGTGGTTGTGATGTGCAACAGCGGCTTCAAGAGCACATTTCCAGCCCCCTTTGAAATCTGGATAGAGGGAAATGAACTGCTTGATGTCACGTATAGCTCTCTCAGCTAACCCGTTGGCTTCAAGGTGGTACGGCGCTGAGAAACACAGCTTTCATATTGCTGCTGGAGAGCCCCAATTCTTCAACTGCTCGCTCCGAAAGGCTAGTCGTTGTCGGCCACAATTGTTTTGGTGTCCTAAACATATCTCGGTTCAAGAGTAGAGATGACGCTCCTTGCATCTTCCTTTCCGGCTTTACACAGCGAACATTCGCGTGCGCTCATCAATTGCCAGTACGAAACGCTTGCGTGCTGCCATTCTCCCTCGTCCTTTGTTGCTGAGCTCCGAGAAATCAAGGTGGATCGTTGCGAATAGGTTCTTTCGAATGTTCTAGCGATGATCATTGCACGGACCTCTGGGTTTCAACTTGGCCTTGCCGATTTGTACACTGGTGACAGGTCCGTACGTATTCAGAGATGTCTTGCTTCATGGTGTTCCAATGAAATCTTTGCTTGATTTTCTAGTATGTGCGCCAAAATCCGTCATGTCCGCCAGAGTGAGAGTGAGAATCATGTAAGAGCCAAGATTTTGGTACACTAGTCTTCGGTACCTGTAAACGACCATCTTTCAGCGACATCGCCTCTGTGCCGTCCCATAAGAGCGCGCTCACGTGGGTGATCATCACGTGGGGCAGTTATGTGAAGTCGTGACATGGCATCGCGATCCGGTAGCTTGTCACCGTGGTCTGTGAGCAATGTCAAATGCGAACTGCTGCAGTTCACTGACCCACCTGGCCAGCCGCCCTTTTGGGTGGGACAATTCAGTATATAGGTCAAGGCTTGATTGTCTGTGAATAATCTGAAGCGTCGGCCTTCCAAGTACGTTAGGTAAGTAACGTAGCGCCAGTCACTACCCCGCCAGGGCCTCTTTTTCTGTCGTAGAATAATGCAGCTCTGCCCTTGGTAAATGTGTAAGAATCATAACCAATGGCCCTGAGCTGTCTTTTCGGTCGTAGTCCTTGTCATCTCTTTGGTACAAAATCACCCCGACTCCGTAATGCGATGCATCTGTGGTCAGTTCAAACGGTTTGGTGAAATCTGGAGCGTCAACACTGGGTCCGACGATAGTATCTTTGTAAGCTCCTAATATAGGCGGTCGCATTCCTAGGTCCATTCAAAGGGAACATCTTTCTGCGTCAATGCTGTGAGGCATTTCGACTTAGTGGCGTAATCCTTGATGAATGCCCTGAAGTGGCCGGCGAGTCCTAGGAAGACGCGTAGAGAATGCACGTATGGGGCTTGCATAGCTGTAAAATTCGCTTGACGGATTCCTCTTTTCGTGCTTTTCGTCTTGCCATCAAAAACATCTTCCCAGGAAAGACAACATAATTTTAAAAAAACTCACTCTCTCTTGAAATTAATCTTCAGTTTAGCTTTACTAAGGGCGTCTAGCAACCTGTGAGAGTGTGATATGTGCTCATCTCTGCCTACTGGAATAGATTATTATGTCGTCGACGTTACACTCCACAAAATTGTCAGTGAACTCTTGCAGGACTGGTGTCCATCATTTCTGGAACCATGCTCCAGAATTCTTCCATCCGAAGGGGAGTCTGTTGTACTCATACGTACCAAAAGGAGTCACGAATGCAGTGAAGTGCTTGTATTCATCCTGAAGTGGTACTTGCCAATACCCTTTGCACAGATCGACTCGAGAGAACCAAGAGCAACCGCCGGTTTCATTGATGATGTCGTTATTCTTGGCATTGGTACGGGAACAGGTCAGTCCTGGCGATTCACAAGCCTGTAGTCTGTGCACAGCCTATATGTACCATCTTCCTTGAGAACCGTTTGTGATAGGTGACGCAAATGTTGATACGGAAGGTCGGATGATACGATACTCCTAGCAGACTTTGCAGTTCAGTTTTTAGCCACTTCTTTTTTTCGTAGGACATACCATATGGTTTTTTTCGTACAGCAGTACATCGCGCAGTTGAAACGGCACTTCCATGACTGCTGCGGCTGGCGGATAAGTGCCTACACACAAAAGTTCTGGATATTGTGAAACAGGCGTTCTCGCTTATTCGTGACCAGCTGATGGACGGCTCTGACTGCGCGCATATCGTCTCAGTGGGATGGTCCACGAGCACCTCATCCTTCCAAGAAAGGTTGAGCCTCAATCTATTCATGTCAGGACAGGGCTAGGATAAAATTAAACTTCGCATCGTCCTATTAGTAATGCTTCTACGAGCACTTAGCTTCCTTGTACTGGCCACTTAGACGCGCGTCCATTTATCAAGCACCCTAGCAGTCCCATCGTAGCCAGTGTACCTGGGACAACCCTACCAGGAAATATGTCATCGGCGAGGCACGTCCTGTACTCATGATGCTCACTGATGCTCCCGGTGTCCACTAAAACTTTTCTAGTCGCCCTCTAGCATACATTGGTGCATACAGCAAATTGGATTCAGATTTAATTAAGTGCACAGTCTCGCTTGGGTCTTGGGTGGGACCTATCACCCTCTTTTAGTTCGTTTTTTTGGCTGATGAAGCACCACTAGGACGTGCCGACCGATAGTATGGTATTCCGAGCCGTGTCGTACTGTCGGGTCTGGCCTAATTGGTGGCAGAAGGTCAACTGCAGACGTCCCTCAGCGCATGGAGGAGTCCTTCCGCTGTGGTAGGAGCCCTTGGAAGAACCTGGCGTTGAACGGCTTTCGTCATACCATGGATGATGAGTGGTACAATGGACGACTCGGGGAGATTAGGATCGGCAAGCTGCAGGAGTCTTCGACTTCTCGTAGAAGTAATCCACCAACGTCCCCTCCTTGTGTTTGAAGAAAATGGCCTGATCCAACGCTCAACGGGGTTCAAGTCGAATTGCGCGGATGAAGCTGGCTCGCCAGTCGGCCCAGGGCTTGTCAGCGTTCCCTGCCAACTACAATTCATACCACTTCGCGTTCCCCGAAAGGTATACTCGTAGGTTATTATCCGATCAGAGTCTGTTATCCAGTGATTGTTGGAGCACGTGTATTCGTAGAACTGAATCCATGCCGCTGGACTTGAGGTGGTACCATCAAAACTATCAGGCTTAACTTCCTGTCTGTACCGGGACGGATCACGACTCAATTCCATGAAAGACATAAATTTCTGTTGCTGCTGAAGTTGTTGTTCTTGCAAGCGCAAAATGTGTTCAATGATACGCGTGAGTTCCTCTGGATGGTCTGACCTTGCGTTCACTGATTTACTTGGCTTAATCACCCAAGCTTGAAATCAGCGACGCGCATGTTCACCTTGGTGTTACTTTTCAACGCTAACTCGTCTAGCGTCAGTTTAGCTTTCGTGGCAAGGGAAGATATGAAGTCAGGCTGTGCTGACCTTTTCTGGGAGGATCACGGTTGCATTATCCCCGTCCTCTTGGTAACCGTTGACCACCAGACGACCATCTTCACGCTGGGTCAGATTGAACAACACCCACATTGCCGCACTTCACACGTCACAGTTCGCACTTCGCAGTTGTGCATGACACATTATCGCCATTTACGCCATTACAACTTTTAGGTGTGTTTTTCCGCAAAAATGCGCCTTTTTGTTAATATGTAAGGGATTACATGGTCCTGGGTACGGGGTACAGGGCAAATATTGCTACGCATTGAAAATGTGGACGTACGCAATGCCTACATGGATCCAAACAGACACGAATGCTATACGTGCTTGACAAGCGACGTAAGCGCGACGGCGGCATAAACATTTCCTTGAAAGCTCAGGTTGAATTTTGTTTGCAAGATTTGCGCTACGACTGAGCCTCCCAGTCACGCCGTTAGTTCATAAGTGAGCATCCACATTGCAAGCTATAACTATACTCTGTTTTCTTGCTTCCTCTGAATACATAATTCCGCCACACTTACTACATAGCGAGCCCCTAGAGAATTTTAAATCCAGCTTTTAGGTGCGGAGTACCTTAGGACCGCATAATGTCCGTCCGCGTCCGTGCGTATAGCATTTAAAATCGTAAAAATCACGTAGGCACCGGCAGGATTCGTACCTGTGTCTGGTAGACCACACAGTGGTAGACCACACACAGTTAGTGTCAGTCGTCTTACCTGTTTGGCTACGACCGTGAGTTACTTTTCTCGAGTCAAACGGCTTACTCCCTCGCCTTTAACGGTGCGGAGTACCTTAGGATCTTCTGTCCACGTCCATCCGCGGGGCCAGCACCATCAAGCGAAAATCATTGCGGAATTCGATTTGAGCCATGACATGCAGTTTCATTTAGGGAACAATCAAGGGGCAACTCATGGCTCAAATCAAATGACGGTCGGGGCGCAAATCGAATGTCACTGGGGGCGCAACTTGGATGTCATTTCAAGTCCTCCGTACTCCGCACCCTTGCCATCATCCACGGAGTGGATATGATGCCATTTGTATTGAACGTTCTCGGGCGCTGTAAAGACGTGTGTGGCGTACACTACAAACCCTATTTATCTAGGGGGAGAAAAACTCTACACACGCATAAAACATTGTGTTAGGATATACAAACCCCTTCGCTAACTACGCTGGCCAATATTTCAGCATTAGACGCACTTCACACCACCTATCTTTTATCTACATCGTAGTGGTTGCCAGATTAAGGGTACGGGATATGTTGACCGGTATACATTTCAATTATTTTTTGCCCCTTCAAAAACATTATTGTCTCGCACTACTAAACCCACACCCTTAATCGGAACTCATAATTTTCGCTCACAAAACAAATTCAATAAATGCATTCATGAATCTTTTCTGCACTGTTTCAAGTTGCATTATGTGCGCACGCGTATTCCTCTGTACACCTTAGTTGTGATAGTGTACTGACCTGGTTTCCCCTGACGGAGGATTTCATAAAGTTGACTGAAGAATATTTCAGCATGCCCTTGTTAATTGTGTACTCTCACTAATGCAGGGAGCCTTATTAAGACCTGACAAAAAACACCTGTTGTACCAGAACCGTCGAATATTGCATGATCATCATCTACCGCCTCAAGCTTCGTAGAGGCGGGGACTTCAATTTCCGGCCCACGAGAGCGCGTGGCAAAAAACCACCAATTTGCACTCTGGAGCACTGGCGCCTGTTGTAAAGACCGCTGCGTTGCGCATGCGTGTTCTTTTTAAAGCAAAGATTTCTACCTATATGAGCCAACGAATCTTTCGCGGTGATCGGGCCAATAAACTCCCAACGCGACTGAAATGGTGGCGCGAGGGGCGGGGGGGGGAGGGTGGGGGGGGGGGGGGGGGGTTAGTTACGGAGCACACTGCAGATAGCGCGGCGAATTTACTGAGCGTCCCCCGCGTGGAGGTGCCCGCTCGCAAGCGGGAGCGGCTGCGTCGGCGGTGCGGCTTTGTCATCTGCTTTAGCGACGGTTGTTTTGGGCCTGTTTTGATCGCTTCGCATCCATTGCGCGCTACCTTGGTTCAATTTTCTTAGTTTTGATTTGCTGTGTACTTTCTTCCCTGCAAATCATCCGAAGCAGTAATCATATAAATTGTCTGTTCGGTCTGCCCTTGGGTATTTGTCAAAATGGAACCTCGGGTTCCCATTGGAGAACACCATAAGATTATTCGCTATTTAGCGCCTCCCGAATTTATTTGACACTAAAGAACGGGTCTTCAACCATTGCAGCAGCAACCAGTTTGTCGTCCTGTTCTGTTATGGACCTTGTCCTTCCGCACCGCTGGCCGTCTGCAAGCCGGCCTTCTTGATCCCCGCAGTCATAAATTGTTCGGCTAACACACTCCCTCGACCAATTTGAAAGCCGGTAAATTTCCCTTTGAGGAATGCCTCCCAAAATTAGCTAAGAATCTTAAGGCGTTCTTCGATGGGAACCCGAGATGCCATTTTCTCAGATACCGAACGGCAGAGCGAACACTTTATATGAGTATGTCTCTTGATCATTTTTGAGGAAGGAAGCAGACAGAAACACAAAACCGAGAAAACTGCTTTTATGCAACTTTGAAAATCGCCTACTTCATCGCCAGCGGAAATCGTGCTGAAAGATAAGTTCAGAGGTGAAGTAGCATCCATAATGAACAAGATGAATAGAGGTAAGCGATTCATCTCTCTGGCATTTATTTGTCGATAGCGTGGCACCCTATGATTGTGCTTCATCCACGCTTCACTCGGCGACCCGTTCGCGAGCCGCTCGACTCACGTGTATAAACGATAACGCACAAAAAAAATGCCTAACAAAACATTCCCCGTAGTATTTATCAGTACGCGAGGAGCCCTTGCTCCAAAACCGGCCCAATCTTCACATTAGGCGGTAAATCTGCCATCGGGATAAGGAAATGCTACAAAGCATCTCTCTGCGGTGTTTCAGTGACCATTGCCGCACCGCTGCATTAAGCAAGAAAATATGCATGCCTGCCAGTAAAAAAGGGCGAGCAAGCATGCCGCGCAGGTCTCGACAACATGCGCCAGGCCTTCAGAGTGCACTGAGGTGGTTTTTGCCATGCGCTCGCGTCGTCCGAAATATTTAGTCCCCGCCTGTACATACGGTGTTGTAGCCTACAAATCAATCCAAATTTTGCTTCGGGGCATGGACGTTACCGTGATACCTACAGGCAAATCTGGACACACTCTGCCCCTTCAATCAGGTACGAACATTCTCCCTGGTTTTAGTAGCAGAGCTGCCATCATCATCATCATCATCATCATCATCATCATCATCAGCCTATCTACGCCCATTGCAGGGCAAAGGCCTCTCCCATTATTCTCCAATTACCTCGGTCCTGTGCCAACTATGGCCAATTTATCCCCGCAAACTTCTTAATCTCATCTGCCCATCTAACTTTCTGCCGCCCCCTGCAACGCTTGCCTTCTCTAGGGATCCACTCTGTTACCCTTAATGACCAACGGTTATCCCGCCTTCGCATTACATGCCCTGCCCACGTCCATTTCTTCTTCGTAATCTGTACTAATATGTCCTTAACACGTGTTTGTTCCCTGACCCACTCCCCTCTCTTCTTGTCCCTTAATGTTACACCTATCATTTCACGCTCCACTGCCCGCTGAGTCGTCCTCAATTTAAGTTGAACTCTCTTAGTGAGCCTCCAAGTTTCTGCCCCGTAAGTGAGTACCGGTAAGATGCAGCTGTCATACACTTTCTTCTTCAGCGACAATGGTAGGCTGCTATTCATTATCTGAGAATGCCTGTCATATGCACCCCACCCCATTCAGATCCTTCTAATTATCTCTCCCTCATTGCTGGGATCTGGGGTCACAACTTGGCCTAAGTAGATATATTCGCTTACCACTTCCACTGCCTCGCCACCTACCTCAAACCGCTGTGCTGTCCCGAGGTTATTGATCATTACTTTAGTTTTCTGCATATTAATTTTCAGGCCCACGGTTCTACTCTGTTCGTACAGTTCGGAGAGCATGCTTTGCAATTCGTCCCCCGAGTTACTTAGCAAGGCAACGTCATCAGCAAATCTGAGGTTACTGAGGTATTCTCCATTCACCCTTACTCCCACCTGTTCCTAATCCAACGTTCTGAATACTTCTTGTAAACATGCTGTGAATAACATTGGCGAGATTGTGTCTCCTTGTCGGACACCCTTCCTTATAGGTATTTTACTGCTCTCCCTATGGAGGATGATGGTAGCTGTAGACGCATTGTAGATATCCTCTAGTATTCCTACATAATGCTCATCTACCCCCTGGTTCCGTATTGCCTGAATGACTCCTAGGGTTTCGACCGAGTCAAATGCTTTCTGTAAGGGTGACACAAATAAGTCCGGCGGATGCAGAAAATGGTTGTTGTTCCTACTGCGAGCACACGGGAGCACGTGCATCGCGGCGACCACCCGATGGTCCAAAAAAAATTACATCTTGCGTATGCGAAGCTTGAGTATGCGAAGCAGCCATGGGGTCGATTCAAGTGCCTATTAGTTTTCAGTTCGTTGTTTTCGTGAGGTTCAGGTACGTAGCTACCGTTATATTTACCGTTTGGTTTCCATGATAACTACCACACTTTTCACTTACCAGAACTACGAAATGGGATATTGCGTTGACCCCATGGCTGTTTCGCATACTACTCATGGTTCCCCTACGCGAAATTGGTGTAATTTCATTAGAGGGAGAGTGTTAGAGTGTAGAGGTATCAAAGAGAGACAGAGCGAGAGAGAGAGACACAGAGACAGAGAGAGAGAGAGAGAGAGAGAGAGAGAGAGAGAGAGAGAGACGTTGTACGTGGTATGAGTTTGTCTTTATTTAGGCATTATCATCATCATGTTCAACGTAGGTGATGTCAGCTGTGTTTGGCGTTCCGCTTTGATTATGACCGCCTTATTGTCTGTGAAATGCAAAGTCAAGGGCTGTTGCGGATTAACCTTAAAGTTGCTAAAGATGATGTCGATGCACGTTCCCCGGATGGTGGTAGGCTCCTGGTAATCACGGCCCGGCGAGACTCGCCGACGCACGCCGCTGCCGACGACGATGAAACGTCGAAGGCGCGTGAAGCGTGCTCGTCTCTTGCCGGCCCAGGAAGACACCGGCAACACTGTCGCTCCAGGAGCCATTAAACCGTAAGACACCACCGGGTTTTCAGCAAGCCGAGCATGCGCAGTTGAGGTGTTGACGGCGTACCAACAAGAGAGGTACATAGCCCCGACCATGAGATGCTTCGCATCTAAAAAAAGGAAATACCCAGCGCATGGAAGCGCGTGCCCCGCGGTGCCCTCCCGGCAACGCCCAGTCTTGCGCGTGGGCTTACGCCACATGGGGAGGTCCCGCCTTCGTCGTCGTCGTCGTTGTGTAGCGACCGGAGAGCCACTGGTACCCCAGCGCGCTCAGGAAAGAAGCCAAACACATAGGCGGACAGGATAGCTCGAGTCTATACTACCAACTGAGAACCCGATGATTGCGACCTACATGAGCCGATGCGAGACCCCTCGGAATACTCGGCCACATTGGCATACTACAGGGGTGTCAGGAAAAGGTACCCTCCGCCACACGAATCCCTAACTAAGGCACAAACCACCGACTGGAGACAGCTGCAGGCAGGCACGTTCCCAAACCTAAACGTGCTGAGTAAAATTTATGGTACTCCATATGCAGACGCATGCCCATTGTTCCATCAAGAAAAACCCACCCTCTACTGCACCACATGGGAATGCCAAAGCACAACGGCTGTCCCCAAAATCAGAAACCCTAATGCGGAGCAATGGGAGGCACTACTCCACAGCGCCTGCTGCGAAGACCAGATCGGTCTGATTCAGCTGGCACGCAAAGCAGCAGAGGCCGTTGGAGGCCTGGACCAAGGGTACTACTCCTTCTTACCCCGTCGCGAACTGTCGCACTTGGCACGAGCCCTCGGTGAAGTGCGCCCTAACCACTAAAAATATAAATATTTTCCCTCCTTTTTCTCCCCGCCAAAAACAATGATGACGAAACCGCCAAGCCATCCCTTCACAATCCACACGTGGAGACGGCCACCGGGACAGCTGACGAAGTGGAGGTCTACCTAGACGAGGATGTGCTACAATACGATTTCCCCTAAGCGGCTGTGCCGTGGGAAGACTATGACGAAGGGGATGAGGACGATTCTGTAGTACAACCGAGCTGTAAATATACATAAATTACTGCAATAAACTTGAAACTTGATTGGCAGTGATGAAACAGTGTACATACTTTAATGGTGTTTGCTTTAGAATGCCGTTCAAAACGGCATAGCACTACTGGGGTCCCGCTGCTCCAGCTAACCCACCGAGCTGGCCAAGGTCGCACCCCTTCCCTTGGAGCTCAATCAACCCTCGGCAGCCTTCGGATTTTCCAGGAAATTACCTGCCACTGCCGCCTCTTTCGCCGGCGCTACCCTCCACCCCATTGGTCACTCTCTATCACCGAGATACGGTGCTGGCGCCTTCGCCAAACCAACAACCTCCCCTGTCGTGCCAGACTGCACGCACTTTATCCATCTGTATTTTCCTCTCCCCAATGCCCCGACTGTGGAGCCCACGAAACAGTTACTCATATCAATTCGCAGTGCGAACAAAACTCATTTCCTCTCATCTCTTGTGTGGAGCACTGGGAGGTGGCGTTGGCAGCTCTTATTCGCGGGGAAAAATCAGATGTATGCACTTAAAGATAAGCATGGCAATGTCATCACAAATAGGGTTAAAATAGTCGCAGTGGCCGAGGAGTTCTACAGGGATCTGTACAGTAGCCGGGACATCCAGGATAATGCCGAACGAGACAGTAGCTCAGAGGAGATAGACATCCCACCAGTAACGACCGAAGAAGTAAGGAAGGCTTTGAAAGAAATGAAAGGGGCAAAGCACCTGGTGAGGATCAGATAACAGCAGACCTCTTGAAGGACGGCGGAGAAATTGTACTTGAAAAACTGGCAAACCTGTATACGCAATGCCGAATGACCGCAAGTGCACCGGAATCTTGGAAGAACGCCAACATCATCCTAATCCATAAGAAAGGCGACATGAAGCATTTGAAAAATTACAGGCCGATCAGCTTACTGTCAGTCGTCTACAAGGTACTTACCAAGGTAATCGCTAACAGAATCTCTGCAACCTGAGCTTTCAGTCAACCTAAAGAACAAGCACGGTTTCGTAAAGGTTATTCAACAGTGGACCATATTCACACGATCAATCAGGTGATGGAGAAGTGCGCTGAGTATAGTGAACCCCTATATATAGCCTTCATAGATTATGAGAAAGCATTTGACTCCGTCGAAACCCTAGCAGTCATTCAGGCATTAGGGAACCAGGGGGTAGATGAGCATTATGTAAGAATACTACAGGATATCTACAATGGGTCCACAGCTACCATCATCCTCCATAAGAAGAGCAGTAAAATACCTATAAGGAAGGGTGTCAGACAGGGAGACACAATCTCTCCAATGTTATTCACAGCATGTTTACAAGAAGTATTCAGAACGTTTTATTGGGAACAGGTGGGAGTAAGTGTTAATGGAGAATACCTCAGTAACCTCAGATTTGCTGATGACATTGCCTTGCTAAGTAACTCGGGGTACGAATTGCAAAGCATTCTTTCCGCACTGGACGAACAGAGTAGAAGCGCTGGCCTGAAAATTAATATGCAGAAAACTAAAGTAATGATCAATAACCTCGGGGCAGCACAGCGGTTTGAGATACGTGGCGAGGCAGTGGAAGTGGTAAGGGAATATATCTACTTAGGCCACGTTGTGAACCCAGATCCCAACCATGAGGCAGAGATAATTAGAAGGATCAGAATGGGGTGGGGTGCATATGGCAGGCAATCTAAGATAATGAATAGCAGCCTACCATTGTCCCTGAAGAAGAAAGTGTATGACAGCTGCATCTTACCGGTACTCACCTACGGCGCAGAAACTTGGAGGCTCACCAAGAGGGTTCAACTTAAATTGAGAACGACTCAGCGGGCAATGGAGCGTAAAATGATAGGTGTAACATTAAGGGACAAGAAGAGAGCGGAGTGGGTCAGGGAACAAACACGTGTTAAGGACATATTAGTAGAGATTAAGAAGAAGAAATGGACGTGGGCAGGGCATGTAATGCGAAGGCAAGATAACCGGTGGTCATTAAGGGTAACAGAGTGGATCCCTAGAGAAGGCAAGCGTTGCAGGGGGCGGCAGAAAGTTAGATGGGCAGATGATATTAAGAAGTTTGCGGGGATAAATTGGTCACAGTTGGCACAGGACTGAGCTAATTGGAGAATAATGGGAGAGGCCTTTGCCCTGCAGTGGGTGTAGATAGGCTGATGATGATGATGATGATGATGATTTGCTGGTCCAGCAAGGACTCGCTGAACGAGCAGCCAAGGTCACCGGCGCCCTGTAAGCGCTGGTCACCCTCATCGTTTACCCAACCGGTTCCAAATAAAGTTCTCTCTCTCTCTCTCTCTCTCTCTCGCTACCCAGGCAGCACAGGACTGTTCGGCCTAAAACAGGCCGGTGTACTTTGGCGGGTGATTTTCTTTCCGGCCGTTTTCCGGCAGCCATGTTCGGCCCATGTCCAAATGTGGGCCTTTTGGCCGTATACCGCCGTACTCCCATGGCTGTCCAACGGCCAGTGTCCGTCGGCCAGTCGACCGGCTTACGGTCATACGGCCAGATTCCAGCCGTAGGGCTCCGGCCATTCCAAAGCCACCCGTGTACGGCCGAAGTACGGCCGCCGGAGGACAGCCGAGATGCGGTCAGCCGGACTACAGCTACCGGAAATACGGCCGTGCTACGGGCATTGGAGTTCAGCCACAGTATGTTAACTGTACTGAGGCCGGTCACTGCATGTCGCGCAAGCAGATGACTCATTCGCGCAGTGCAGAAGCAGCACAAACACCGCATTTTGGGTCCAATGCAGCCACATCAAAGTGAGCTCGCGCGCAACCACCAGCCGTCAAGCTTTCAGGAGCAGCCTTGCTTAATTACCAGCCTCAGTTGAGAGCAAAATTAATTTATTAAACAGTGCTCAGAAATTGGCCTTCCTTTAATTGTTCTGCCTCTTTCACTGCCGAGCACAGAAAATATTCAGTTCTTTGTAGAGCTTGAATAGATGTATTGTCCAGGTCCTGATATCCTTGTGGGGGTGCGGCTTCCTGTAATAAACGGGGAAAGGAGGAAGGGGGGGGCGCAACTTTAGTGGGGTGAATTCAGAGAGATAAATTGCGCCGCTTTTAACCAATTTCTTTTAGGACAATATTCCGGAACACTTTCATGCTATGACTACATAAACTATTTTTATAACAGTTGCTTGACCAATTTTGATGTATATAAACCGGCGTGTATGCCTTTACGAAGCGTTTTCGTTCTCAACAAAACACTCAGGAGCATTTAATATAAGTCCTTCACAAAAAAGTATGTCCAGTTTTTGCCCATTTTTCTTGCAAAACATTTTCTACTCGATCAACTTTTCTGATGATCTTGCGCAGGGCTGATCCTAACAAGGAGCGAACAGGTACTTCCATTTTAAATCTATTTTAATGTTGTTTTCATGAGTATACGTCCACACCACTTAATAGTCCAAAAGAACTTAATTTTCTTCTAATGTCATACTACGTTCAAAAAATTCTAGACGCGTTGCGAATGACGCCCTGCTTCAGGTGGCTGCAGTTGTATCCCTCTGTGTTCACGCAAGGAAAGGCGTAAAATTAGAGTTACATTATTTGTTTCAAAGCAATAACACAGCAATGGTAGCATGCATACAGGAAATCTTGCATACTGCAACGAATAGGGCAATAAATATTTTATTGGTCAAGATTGAATGCGTAGGGTTCTTAACCCGTCGGAGGCAAACTTGCGCCTCTGGAAGTTTATTTATTTATTTATTTATTGATTATTTATTTATTTATTTATTTTTTATTCATTTATTTATTTTATTGTTTTTATTTATTTATTTATTTATTTAATTATTTATTTATGCCTGCTTGCCTTTCCATGCATTACAGAAGGGAGATACATAACACTAAGCATTAAATGAGATAAAATACCAAAATAATTCTACAAAGCGCGCTGAAAATCGTCAATATAAACAGTTAATGCAATCATACGTGGAAGTTAATTACACTGCAGTATTGATGTAAAATAAAATGAATCGCGCAAGGTGTCACCTTTAAAGGAAAGTTAATAATTTGCTTTAAGCTAGCGGTCCCACTTTGCGATATGTAGAATGGCGCTTGGACATACTTCTCCCCTTCTACTCCAGTTTTCGAATGATAGATATTACGAAAAAAGTTCAACCTGTGGTTTCGTCTGTGATCTTTCACGTCCTGCCATTTCAGTTTACTTTTACTTTCTCTCATGCTAAGTTGAGCGAGCCAATTACCTAATACGAATCACACTGACATATTCTGTATGATTTCGAGCGTATCAACCAGCTCTTTGGTGTAGGGATCCACGAAAACACATGCGTACTCCAAGATTGAGCGCACATGAGTGAAATACAGTTGTTCTTTTCAGTTAGATGGAGGTTCACTGAAATTTCGTCTCAGAAAGCCAAAAACATATGCAGCCGTAACTTTTATGGTGTGAACCTGCCTATTTAACCTCTAACCACTCCCTAAATAAACTCCTAGGTATTTATATTCCTCGGCCGTTGTCACAGCAGCATAATTTACGGTATACGTATTCAATTGGAATGAAGGTTTTCTTGTGAAGGTGCCGTTAACACACTGTTTAAGATCCAAAAACTTTTCTGAATCAGCACACCAGGATGTTATTAAATTCGAATAAAGCTGCAGGTATACGGAATCACGTTCATTCGCTATAGTCCGGTAAACTACACAGTACTTTTGAACAAAGCTATAGGGCCAATAGTAATAACAATGCAAAAACCGATTCATTCAGTTCATAGGATGAAATGTACTACGCAGAAGGTGATATGAAACACCATCATTTGCTTTTTTGCAGTCCAAGAATATACAGTCAACCACTTTAAGCTTATCTATTGCAAAAGCCAAATCGTGCGTGAACTCAACAATCTGCGTTGAGCAAGAAAATCCTGACAAAATCCGTGTTTGCTAGGATGCTGGCGATTATGTTTAACCAAATGAGTCATATCCCAAGAGTAGCTAAGCTCACCGCCAAACATCGGAATAAACCAAACATCGGAACTAAATCGGCTTCTTCGTCAGTGACAAGGCTCTGTTGTTATCGCAAATTTAAAATAATTTTTTTTCTCAATAGGCAGTCGTAAAATCCCATGAAGTAACATAGTGCAGGGCATGAAGTTGATCCTACCAATGCACGAGCGAGTCTCTTCTACGTTTATCACCAACAACATAGTGCTACATTGCTTGTCGCAGTTTAATTGTAAGCAGAATAACTTGCGCTTTTGCTCGCACTTGCCTTTCTTTGGTGGGGAGTCCTTGACATGGTGGCGGTTTAGCTCCTGCGTGGTGGCCGCTTGCTCGACGCTCTGGAAGGCCAGTTTTTTGGTGAACCATCTCCATCTCGGATCGGACATCTCTGCCGGGTCGATGTCTCCAATGCTCTCCATTTCTTGAGGGGGCGAATAGCCTCGAGCTGATGCGTCGACAAAGCCGGCGGCAGAGGCGTGGTAGCGGCGATGACTGGAGAGGCTTAGCTCACCCGTCGGTGTGGCACAGTCTTGTGGCAATAAATGACATTTCGATGGCCTAAAAGGTTCCCTGCTAATGTCCAGTGAGTCCTTGCACCTTTCCCGTTCACCGAGAACACTCATTACTGTTTGACAAACGATGTTCGTTCATTCAAAACGTATGAACACGGAGCAGATGAAAAACGCGTCCCCGTCGTTCGGCTCCCTAACGGCTTTTTCTCCCCCCAGGAAAAAACCGGTCGGTCTCCTTCCAAACACGTCTGTGCATGAATTCTCGGCGCCCAGGCGCGTGCCGTTGTTCGGCTCTATGCCGTTTGCCGAAAAAATGACGTATAACCAGATACCTTACGTAGGCCGGTCTCCTCTTGAACACCGGTTGCCAAATATTCTGTGGCCATTCGCTTGCCGTAATTCCGCCGAGTACAGCTAACCGAATGAAAAACGTATATTCTGGGGCCGTACGTCGGCCGGTATCTTTCATAACACTGGTTGCCCGAAGAAAACGAATATTCTACCGCCGGACGCGTGGTTCACCGTTGAAACAACGAATGCATGGCAGCCGCGCTCCGGCCGGTCTCCTTTCGAACACCACCTGCCGCAAGAATACGCATATTCTGTGGCCGGTCGCTTGCCGTACTTCGGCCGATTACCGCTTCCCGAAGAAAAAACGGATGCCCTAAGGCCGTACCTCGGCCGTTCTCTGTCTCGACATCGGCAGCCGTAAGAGAACTGAATATCTGGCAGCCGGTTAGCTGCCGTTGTGCGTCCGGACACGGGCGGACGGAAAAATACCAAAGCGCTGGTTGCCGAATGTTGGCCGTTCAACGCATGATCAGTGGCTGCCAGAACCTGGATGCTGGCCGGACATGCCAGAAAGCGGCCATAGACGGGCCGGTCTTGGGGCACACTTTCTGTGCCGCCTGGGTATCTCCCTATCTCTCTCTCTGTCTCTCTCTTTCTCGCGCGCGGGCACCAATTTTTATATGCATCTTTCTAATTTTTTTGGGGGGCAATGCGAACCGCGTCGATTTATTGTCTAGTCACCCGTCGCGGTGTTTCACTGGCCTAGGCATTGTGCGGTTGAGCACAAAGCAGTCGTGGGATACGGGCTACGGCTGTGTTTTTCTGTGGTAAAGGTCGTTTTGGACACAACAAGGGCTAAAACGCCAGTCCGTCGGTATTTCCAAGCGCGGAAAGACCCCGTGCTGTATACATTATTTTCGTAGCTTTACAATTCGGCGCAACTCAAAGCCCAGGTGGCGCTTCGACGCGTAAAACCTTCCTATTTATAGACGGCGATTTATGTTTCAGGCCCCCTTCATACGAAATATATTTACTTATGTAAACTGTATGTGTTATATTAGTTTATCAATTACTTAGAGGGACGCTTTAGCGTGAGCTATGGGTATTCTATTATTTAATAACAAGATTAAGTGCATTTAACGCGTTTTGGATTAGAGAGCAGCTGCATGGACTAGGGATCAGACTCGTGGGGAAGACGTTATAGCTCCAATTATTCGAAGAAAATGGGTATCAGCGCGACCCGTCATGCGCATGAGGGTAACGCTTGGACCAACCATTTGATAGAGTGGCTGCTAGTATACCGCAAACACGATAGGGTTCGCCCAAGGGCTCGATAGAACGATGAACTACGGATTTACGGGGGCAAAGGGTGGATTCACGCTAGCACTGGATACGAGTGGCTGGAGATCCTTGGTAGGGGACTTCGTAAAGGCTGATGGTCATGATGATGATGCACATGAGCTATCTTAGTGCCATAAGATTGCCGTGACCGGGAATACACAGCAGAAAATCAGCGCGGTGACATATTGGCGCAAACCACGCCTTCTGCTTTGTTTACCTTTTTGTTTTGTCGTCAGCGTCTGGCCATGCGAGGCCGTGTAATCTCTTATCGAAGCGAGGAGCGTGTTGCCTTCTGTTTGTTCCGTATGCCGCACAGGATAAATCATTTTGATGGAGAGACTGCTACAATCTGCCGTCAGTAGAGTAGAATATACGTAAATGTTTTCGATATAGTTAGACTGTTCCGCAAATGGATTCTGGGAAAGAGTTTTGCCGCTGTATTCGATTCGCTGTACTATTCGACTACCCGCGACACTCACCTATTTATGTCACTTGCTGACCACCTCTCCGCCACTCCCGTATGCCTCGAGTTCTTATTGGACCACAACTTCTCTCCAATAAATGTTTGCTCCTTGAAGAAACCTGCGTCGTCATGGCCATGTGACATCTGGCGAAGGTACTTGATAAGCACCCTTTATTCCCCCTACTCCATCTGGAAACCGCCGGCCTGTCCAACTCGAGCTAGCCACCGACGTCAAGGTTTACCACCCAAATCTAGTGTCCTGCCAGAGGAACCCAAGAGAACAATCGTGTCAACAAATACCATGAGGCAAGAAGCAATTTCACCAATCGCTCTGCAACAGCCCGGAAACCACCATCATTCCGAGGATTAACTGCTAAAGACCCGAAAGAGTGGCTTGAGAAGATCGAGTGCTTGCGGATTTCGAACCAGGTGGGATAACGAAGAAGCGCAACGGCTGTCGGAAACCCCGCGTGTTTGACATTTAGGAGAGCGATGGAATACGCTGGAGAGAACAGAAAAGACTGGAAAACGCGGAGCCGGCTGACAGCAACATGGGGAGGTTGCTGGAAAACATTGAATAATACAGGGATGTTGCTTGTGAGGACTAGGCTTCAGCGAAGGCACACGGGATAGCACGCATCCTCGCTGCAGTCCGGTCTCATGGCATCGCTGCTTGGCTGGATACGGGAATTCCGCGCGCCGGCGACGTGGTCGACTCATTGTATTCCGGCGCCCCGGTCGACGCAGATGCTACAAAACTTAATATTTGCGGCACATGCGGGGTCGCAGAATACCACATTTTTAGCGTGCGCTGCACGGAAAGAATGCTGCGTACGAGTGAAGATCATCTCATTGAATTCCATTGCTAGTACCTAGCAATGAGTTGGTTGGGTTGCTGCTATTAGCATTCCGGGTGTATTTGAAAAAAACCTTCACTACAAATTTGCAATTAACAACGCAACTTAGCACAAATCGCGGTGTTGTTGGAACGTCTAAGCCTAGCCCGTTAACCAAACAAGTGGATAAATAACTTCCCAAATTCCAGGGGCTGTTTGAGGCCATTGCAATTGCATATATTGTACCATGAACAAATCTTTGATTAAAGAATCAGGCAATAAGGCCAGCCTGTCGGCAAAACTGTCGCATAATGTACAAGCAAGACGTGCTTTTTGAAGACGCGGTGTAATTGTTGCAGTTCACATTTTGACATTTATTTTCGGGTGTCTTTGAGAGCCCCATTGTCTCGATCGGCGTGCTGCTGCTTTATTTTTGTTTCTAGCGAGCAATCTTTTTTACTTAAACGCGAACCATGTGTCCAATCAAGCTTGATTAGTGAAAAAAAGTTCTTAAAACCAGCTAAGCAGAGTTCGCTACATTTGTGAAAAGAAGAAGAAATGTCGCCAGTGAACCCATTGCATTACCAAGCAGTGTTGAAAAAACCATGAACGCAGAAAGAAAGAAACTGCGCGCCTTCGCCCTAGCCCGGCAGTGCGTAAGAAAGTCATGGGATGCATGGTCACTACCGAAGGCCTCTCGCACGACAGCCTTCCCGGGGGGAGCCCTCAATACTAAGAAATTAGAAGGTTAAGGAGGGGTCGCAGAACCAGTTCTGGTGTTCGGCCTGCGAACACTTTGTTCCCTCCAGCTTTTCGCGTTTCGGTTCGAATTTGGGGGCGGCCGCGTGGCTGAGTATCTAGTCCACATTTAACAATTGCGCTGTGCCTACTTGAAGTTACACGCAACGGTTTTGCAAAAACGTGCACTCATGCCTCCAGGAAGTATCAGCAGAAACATGTGAAGCTATGGAAGCTGTGATAAAAGCAAGAACAATTGCCCGAATTCCAAGCGCCTCGTAGTAAGGACTCCTCGTGCGAGGACAAACTGTGGTGCCTGGGATTATTGGTACTTTGATGCGAGTGAATACGACGAATCTCTCAGGCAGCGTGATTTGTAGTACGTGCTATGTGCTTCGACAATCGACTAAAATTACAATGACCCCTGCGTGGCTTTGGCAGGCATTGTGCGTGCATACTCTTCGAGACAGTGCTTCATTCCAGCGACGTGCGCTTTTCGCCACAGGATACCCTTCCAGGCCTCACTGTACGAATGCGTTGTCAACGAATCAAGGTTCACCAAGGGAAGAAATCCAGCTAAGCCTTGACTTTCCCATTTATTTCTCTCACATTCTCTGACGTTGTGCTTTTAAATAGAGCAGGGTCAGGAAATATTCTCCACTTGTGCTTTATTAGCCGTAGGTATTAAAAGGAACCAATTTCCGAACCCTAATCTCGATTCACATAAACGTTTTTTTTCTATCCGGGAGAATAAACTCGCGTAATTGAACCGATTGAGCGTAATGACCGAAGCGCAATGATGAAACAATGCATTCAGCAAGGCGAAATCAGCTGAATAGTGTCCAAATTGGTCTCGCTAAATTTTGTAGTCGCTACTCACGTTTCCGTGAAGGAAGGACGTCTGTATTTCCCGTTACAGCAATATGGGTTTGTAATTACACTCCTATTAAAGAAAAACCCCAGCGTGAACATCGGCTACGCTATCCTCTGGAGGCGGCGTGGCCTCCAGCGTGTTCCAGTGTCCAGGGTCCGGTGCGCTCTAGCATTTCCGCGTACAGAGTATTTCAGCGTTAGGTAGTCCCATAATGAGGCATACGCTTGAAGCAAAGCTACAGCGCCACTGGGTTTTCCAATAGGGGGGCGCAGCTCGAACTTGGTTCGAATTTATAAGAGTGCGCCAATCTTCTGGAGCCTGCTCACCACAGAATGTCTGAAAACATTCACCATGGTTGTTGGAAAGAAACGAGCTCCCATCTTGGTGGAAATGCGGTCGCAACACCCCAACGAAAGGGTTGTTTTGTTTGTTGAAGAAATGAACAGGCAGTTCCGTCACACTGACCCTGACATGGCGGAAGAGAAAAAGCTGCACTTCCTAATGAGTGGTGTCAAGCAGGAGCTGTTCGCTGGGCTCATGCGTCATCCCCAAAAACCGTCACTGAGCTTGCGTGCGAGGCAGCAATGATTGAGAAATCTGTATACATGCGCGCAATACAGTGCGACCACAAATTACAGTCGTGGCAGCTAGCCCGGCTGCCACCGTTGAATCCTCAGGTATGCCTTTCGTGAAACCATCAGCGCGTAGTTCGCGAAGAGAACGTAACCTCGCGAGTTCGCGGTACCTCTTTCCAACCAAACCGCAACCTAAGGTCCCAGCAATGTCCGATGTGATGCGTTAGGAAATGCAGCATGCATCGCAGGCTCCTAAGCCTACATAAACATGTCATGAACCTGCAGCTATCGCCCACCGCTGCCGTTCTTCGTCATGATGCTCCTGCGGTTGGTCGCCAGGACGCCCTTTCGCACCGGCGTCCAACGTCACCAGCCTCACCGCGTACATTTCAACCCCATACTCTAAGGAAAACTGAGGTGTAGCGAAAACCAGATCACCGTCCATGGTGCTAACACTGCGGGGGAGTCGGAAACATCTACCCTCGCTGCAACTACGCAACTACGCAACGACGCAACTACGCAACGACGGCCAACGCTCCGATCTACCCGAACGACGGCAGCGACTGTCCACGATGCCCCCACGACAGGACCAAACCCGCGCTTAGCAACACGACGAGAACGACGACGTGTAGCCACCGATAATCAACGTGAACCAGCCGTGACACGATGGCTAGATGATCCCTAAACTAGAAAACGACTACTGCTGATGTACACATATCCATCGAGGGGATTGTCATATTCACACTAATAGACACTGGAGCCGACTATTGAGTGATGAGCGGATCATTCGAATCGAAAGTGCAAACATTTACACAAGTTGGGGCGGGCCGCAGAAACTCACAACCGAGACCATTTCGTTCCGCCCAGTGGGACCCGTACGTGGCCCATCACCATAAACGCCACCACGTACCCTGCTCAGTTCGTCTGTTGCCTAACCGCTCCCGTGACGTAATACTAGGCATAGACATTTCTAACCGACTTCGGTGCTATTATTGATTGGCAGGCCAAGTGTAATAGTGTCTGCGCAGGTCACGCCATGACGCCTAATCCAAGCGTAATGACCGAAGCGTAATGAGCACGAGGTCAGCGGGCTTCGATTCCCGGCCGTGGCGGCTGCTTTTGTGATGGAGGCGAAAAGGAAAAACGCCCGTGCATACGAGATTTCGACGCACGTTAAAGATCCCCAGGTGTCCGAAATTAATCCGGAGCCCTCCACTACGGCGCGCCTCATCGCCTGCGTTGCGTCGGTGCGTTAAACCCTGCAATCAATCAAGAAGGTACTTCCCTCGGGACTGTTGAAGTCCCCGTCACCTTGCCTCTCCCTGCAAGCCTGTTCCTCGCCGTCTGTATACTCTCATGATGGTGCTCCTAACACCGACACTATCGAGGCTAGCTACATGAGCTTGCTTGTGGAGCGTGGTATCTGTTACCAGAGGTATTGTGGTCTTGACGCAAGTGAAAATGCAAGTATTTATCACGAATTTCACCCAAACATATCAGCCCGTAAATAAGGGCGCTCGTATTTTATTCCTTAAAGAAACTCAGGAACAAAGTAGCGTGATCGTCGTCGGCGACTTTCACCGCAATTCTGATGCCGCCTTGAAGTAGGCTCACCTCTTCGACGTGACCCGGCGCTGTCAAAAGAAATAAAAAATCGCCATCCCGCCCTGTGAAAGTGGACGCCCAGCGATGCTGGTGTAAGCGACTACAAGTTCTTTTCGGGGAGGCTATGAAATGCTTCTGGTCGTCTCGGCGGGCTTGTCGCTTGCGTTCGGCTTCTCCTGCAGTAAATGCTGGGACCGGCCAATTGAATGACGCATAAGCTCGGTGTATTGGGCGAGATCTGCTCTATTTAGTGGCGGTAGCCTTGCATAGCCTTCAAAGATAATCCGCAAACGCAATCTTTGCCAGGAACACATGTTGGTGGGGTTTGAGGGATCAGGGAAATTTGAGGGCTTTGCTACACCGTCACAGTGACTGTTTATAAACGACTTCGATCTTCGTTGGACGCCCCTTGCAAAGCACGGAATAATCACCGTAGATGGCGCCCGACCAAGGCGACAGTCACCTTACCGCGTGTGTACCCACGAGAATGAAGCTATGCGTACTCGAGTCGAAGGCATGCTCCACGACGACATTATGCAACGGCCCAAAAGCCCATGGGATGCTCGACTTGTGCTTGTGAAAAAAAAAGACTGCAGTCTGATGTTCCGCACTGAATATCGGCTACTGAACAAAGTCATAAAAAGACGTATACCCCTCTTCTGAATCTTGGACGCCCTTGACCCCCCACCGGGTACTGGCAAATTGGACGGGAGGAGAAGGTCCATGAGGTGATAGCGTCTATAACGCCGGGTGGCCTGTACGGTTACAAGGTGAGGCCGTTTGGACTGTACACAGCACCAGGAACGTTTTAATAAGTAATGGACACTGTGCTACCATGCCTCAAAAGGCACACCGGGCTCGTCTACTTCAACGACATCGTGGTATTCGCCAGGAGCATAGATTAGCACTTAACAAAGTTGCAGTCCGTACTTAACCCGACCAGAATATTAGGATTAACCCTTAAACCTGAGAAGTGCGGCTTTGCGTAGAGGAACTGAAGACTTTGACCCACGTCGTCAACGCCGAGGAGTCCTGCCTGACCAAGCGAAAACTTCAGCCATCGGCAATATCACAGCTGGGTAAATTGCACAATTACGTTTCCCGTAATTCCCAGGCCTAAACGCCCATTCATTTCCAGAGGAGGAAGACAATGAAAAAGTAACAATGGTGTTTTATTTCTACAGGAAGTTACAAACAATTCACGGGATCGTACATGGTGGTAAAGTTAGAAAATAAATGTAGCTAAAACTATTCAAATGGACATATTGAATAAAAATAATAATAATAATGACGGTGTGGTATCGGTTTAAACAAAGCTGCCGCGTGGTTAAACTACCACGATGCCAGCTATAGAGGAGAGCACATTTGTTCCACAAGAACGAGGGATATCGGGGCATCCAGTAGAAGTAGCAGCAGTCAAAGAGGTATGTAGTAACGTTTCTGCATTTAGGTTGTAGGATCGTCAGGTAGAATGTCACTGTTATAAGGCTTTATTTTGCGAATCATTGTCGATCGTTTTGGCACAAAACAAAAAACAAACTTGGTGCATTCAAAAATAAGCAAGGGTAGGGAAGAGATTACAAGGTACTCCACCTGTAAAATTATTGATGATTTTCGACCGTTAATGCAAGAAATTAAAGAACGATGTCAGAAATGTGGGCAACTAAAGTCACATATAGCGAAACCGATGGAGCACTTATCATGAAGATGATTTAACTTTGTCAAACTCTAGCGTAAAAATCTGCTAGATCGCCTTGCCCACGGAGACCTGGCTCCAGGCACCGAGTATTTCCCGCCATACACCGGGCCGAATAGATATGCAGCGATGGGAGCGGAAGCTGCTGACTTTGCCCGCACTGGAGCAGCGACTGGTTTGGCGTTGAACACTGCATCGGCACTGCGGCCCGGCGCGGTTCCCGGCTCATTGGTGTCGATGGTGGCGCGAAATCCGTTTGCGTCGGCGACGTAGTTGACCCGGCGAAAGATGCCGTACTCATCCCGGTAGCCGTACGAGCCGGTCTTGGTGTTGCTGGCATCACTCTGCTCCGTGTGGTATATCCGCGTTCCGAACTCGTCCGTGTTGTCGTAGCCGAAGCTGTACGGCTGTGGAGGCTGCGTGAGTTAATCGCGAGTGACATGTAAATTGGTGAAGGAAGCAACAAATTCAGTATACGGTTGCAGGCTATAGCTCTCGCTTCCAAAAAATGAGTAACCTTCAGTCCAAAGCTAAGGGTACAACGTGGTTAAACTAGTTTTTTTAATTAATCTATCTCTCATACGTTTTCACAACATTTGATTGCTTAGGGTATGTGGATAAGTCACTGGCCTGTTACTTTGATTCGGTTGGTTTGACTGCGGTTCCTTTCGCGGAATTTTTTACACTGAAGCTGGTTAGAAATTCGTTGATTCCGGCATTTCACAAAAATGAGTATAACAATGTGAAGAAAACAAATCACCGGAACCAGAACCGGCAGAATTGGAACCTGGGACTAGTAGATCTACAGATTTAATGTCAGTCTTCTTACCCCCTCGGCTACGACAGGTTTTTTTCTTTATTGCAGTCAGCCACTACTGTGAGTTAGTACCCGGGTGTCAAACGGCTTACTCACGTGGCTGTGACTATGGGAGGGAGGAACCCCGCCACCTGCCCGACAGACAACACGTGATACGGTGTACGTGACACCTGCGGGCACCTTGTTTAAGTGTGCGGGTGGTGTATTCGTTCTTTCTGCTTCTTTTATTTGCTTCTTTTTCATGATGGTTGTGAAGGTTACACACAGTTTCGCTACCTTCATGGCTTACGTGTTAGTGTAATTAAGGCGTTAGTGTAACGCAGTGCCGCCACGTCGCTAAAAAGGCTCAATATTTTAGCTTACATGATGGCGCCTGAGGTTTTAGTCGCTTCCGCTACCTAAGACAGCAATGTTTCCCATCATGGGCAAAGTATGATACATTCACGTGTCGCAAGTTATTCATTTACCTGTCGCAAGTCGAGGCACTCGCGTGTCCTAAAATATGTTGCATACAAGTGTCGCAAACTTTCCACTTAAGGCTAGTGACCCAAGTTAGTTTAAAGCAAGGAACGCACGCATCTTCTCTCGTTAACACTAAACTTCATACGACAGTCAAAGCTGAGTACTGCGGAAGAACATGTTTAGCATCAAGGAGGATAACAAGACATAGGCGCAGCACGTCGCTCAAAATGAGCGCACTGGTTAAACTAAGCTTGCGCACGCACGGTTTCGTACTTCCCATTTGATACGCATACAACAAAAAATACGGCTTGGTTCCGATATCCGTGGTTGTTTGCAAACTGTCGTTCATTTTCTTAACCGGTAATACATCGTGTTTTATCATTTGCGCCAAGCCGAGCGTGCCATTAAATGTTTTCACAATGAGTGCAGACCGCGGATTATTTCGTTGAAATGTGGTAAGGAAGAAAATACTATAAAGATTACCCCACGAACGTACTCGGCCTTCATTTACAATTGTCTCCTTGCTGGCTTTCTTATTACAAATCGGCAAGGTCTTCGACTAAAGCTATTTGGGATCTAGCTGTAGTCAATAAGCTCATACAGTGGAACCTCGCCGATATGTCCCCCGGACTTACGACGACCCGCTTCCCACGACGGATCACCGAGCTCCCGGCAAAGTTCCCATAGAAACAATGCATTAAACCCCGATGATATGACACTCGTGTGCACGCGATACTCTTCATACAAGGGACCCTGGCTAGGATAAACCGGTGTTTTTCCCATCTCTTATACTGCTTCACCGCCTCGTCCCAACTTTTCTTTATTCCGAACCCCAGTTTGACGCTGCTTGATGTGTTAAGGTCTGCAGGGGGGCCAGACCACTTTCTGAACAGACACAAGCACACGTGAGCGGGAGTTAACCTTCGACGGCCCCACGCGGCAGCAGTACGCCAACGCGCCAAGCGCGAGAAGTGAACGTTCAGGTGGTAGACGGACCGTGAATTTGAAGCTCCCATCGAGCCGCCGACGAACGCGAAAACAAGTGCGACGAACCCCACGGCGATGACCGAACACCCGCTTCCCCGACCCGTTTAATCTAAGTTTCTTCCTTTCAAAACGCTCTCTCTCAATGTATATCTGCTCTCTGCTTATAACTGTCTTTTAAAGCCGCCTTATCACTCCCCTACTTTCTTTGGTACGCCTCAGTTCACGCACGTCCGCCGCAACGGTGGAGACACGTATAGGTTGGCACCGCCATTTTGGGTCAATCGCTGGCCGTCACAGCAAGTCACTGTAGCAAGACCGCGCTTAATGTTCGCTGCAACACGGTTTAGTCGGGAAGTTTAAATCATGTTTTTCGCGTTGTTGAATCTTGTAGGAAACGAAAACAGCTGTGTTGAGCACTTTGGCCCAATAGGGACTGCACATTACCATTCAAAAGCTGTCTCCACCATGCACGGGAATGCTGTTCTCTTTTTTTTCTTCTTGTTTTCATAAACGTTGCTTTTTTTCGTGCTTGAAATTTGAGCTAAAGGTTTGCAGATAACGCGAGAACGGGCAAAATATTGTAGTTTAAATAGGTTTTTGGCCCACCTGTGCGTGATATCGCCTACTATGCCGGCATTTACCCGCACACCGGTCATACGACACCCCCGTCACACGACGCTTTCTCGCGGTCCCTTGAAAGTCGTATTATCGGGGTTCCGCTCAATTAATTCGTTCGCTGCGCTAGTGGCCGCAATTATGTGTTTTTATACGGGTGCATTGACAGCACCGGCTGGTTAAATCGTGGATGTACTGGGTCAAATTTACAAGCTTAGAAATTAACGCTTTTGCAGATAGCCCTCTTATCGTGACAACAACTCTGTTACACATATGTTTTTAACTTTTTACAGCATGAGATCTTGCCTTCTATGCGCAAGGCTACCGGAAATAAAAAATCCAACAGCGTCTCAAATTGTATATTCGAAAGGTTTTTAAGCAATAAACGCCACTGAGTTTAAACGTACGATGCACCGGTAATACACCGGACACTGTCAATGGCAGTGCTCCTTTTACTTCTGCCATAGTCACGCCTCCTTAAGACTTTTAATATACGTTGTCAACGATTATAACTGCTGAAACGAAAAACGCAATGCCGCTTCAGTACAGCAACGGAGGTGCTTACGTAAACGGGATCCAACGAACTAACATCTGGAGTGGCTGCTGACGCCTCAAGGGGACCCCGGAGTCCCCTGTAGAAGTTTCCTTGGAAACCATAGGGGCCTTCGGCTAAGGCACAGGCAAGGAGGGTTGCGACAATAACCTGAAATGAAGCAGAACAGGGTGATGAGTCTGGTGGATATCGTGACTCGTACATGTCTTACAAGTCGTTGGATCTAATGTCGGGCGCAAAATTTGAAAGTTTCCATTATTCTGCAACAATGACGAAATCTTACCTTCCCAAGCATGGTTGGTTCCAATGAAGTGTGTTTACCAGAACTGTTGAGCCCACAATTCTACCTTCACTTGTGTGAAAGGATGGCTAACAGGTAAGGTTAGTGTGAGTGTTTCCGGACATCCTAGCCTTTTATACTGCGTGGAGTGCTTGTACTGCCACGTAGCTCAACGCCGGAAAGAGGAAGATGACACCCTCCTCTTCTTGTTTCGCACAAGGGGCTGAGTGAAACAACACGCCTGACGCACGACCGTTCATTTGTTTGCTACTTTGCTGTGGGACTTAGACCACGTTTGTGGATGTACGCTTTTTTTTGTTACATTGTCTGTCTACTAGGAAGCGCGTAACTAAAATGCAGCGAAAAATGTCTTCTTTGAAGCTCTATGGTGTAATTATATGGCCGCAATAATGCTATAGCAAGGCCGCAAGCCGGTAGAGCGTTGAATTGGAAAGCAAACTATGCTATCAAGGAAAAGTCTCGTTTGATCATAGTACATAGATTTTTTTATTTATTGCACCTATTGTTTTATAAAGGAAAGATGTCGTCTTTGAGTGTATCACAGGAACACCTTGCGAAGATATAAGCAATTTGGCAATAAAGAGGTGCTGATATTGGTCGAAGAGCGAGTGCTTAATTGAAAAGTGCAATAAACCTAAACAAACCTCGCATGTTATGCGCGCATGCTTCTACTAGTTACAGAACAAAAGTGATGCTTGTAGCAAATTTTATAACGTGCGCACCCTTAGCCAAGGATTCAGAATAGTCCCTGAAATTGTTGCTTTATCATCAGAAGTTTAAAAACTTGCGCACTTGGCTGACAGGAGAGCTGGCACAGATTCTGAGCATCTATCTGCCACCAAATGGCAGCAAACGCTGTTAGCCCCAACTGCTACGGCTGAAAAGCAAATACCGGCAGTCGCATTGCTTTAGAGCTGAACAAAGTAAGAAAAATGTAAGATCGCCAGTCGTAGTCTACAAGGATGCCGCACACTTCAACTTACATGTTGTTGAATTACCGATGCTGGCAGTGTTAGAGCGACAAATCTTAGAGAGCGCCTTCTTACTAGAGAAGCGCTTGTCGTGGTGCTCATTTTAAAAAGAGGGTGAATAAAATATCTGTTTTTAAACGCATAACTTTCTTTGGTCTGCTTTTCCTCCATAACACTGAGTCTAAAATGCAGTTTAAGACGGAACCTCAACGCAGCCTTTAGCGTTTTCAAAGCAGACAGCGCCAGAACGTATTGTCACAAAGCCAAAGACGACGCAGGTTCCTTCAAGGAAAACAAGTTTATTGGAGGGAACTTGTGCTCCCCTAACAACTCAAACAATTCTCAGGCGGCGAAGCAGCAGTCAACAAAGTGACGTGTGCAGGCGAGTGTCGGCGAGTCGAATGCGCGGCGTCTGCTCTGCGGCAATTTATCTTAGGCGCGAGTGTTTCTCGAACCTTCTATTTCATCCAGAACACTGTAGATCAAAAAAGATTATTCTAGGCTGTTGACGTTAGTTCGAAATTCTCTTCCTACCAAAAGAGATAACACGTGCGCCGTAAAAATAAAGAATGGAGCACGGAGTTCACTTGGCACAAGGATAACACAGATCACACAGCCCGGCGCAGCCGGTCGGCAAAAATAAAACATAAACAAACCCAATGCATGATACGCGGCAATAGAGCGAGCTAGCCAGGCTGTGCTATAGGAATTGAATGGCTGCAAAACAAGCACAGAAAGAACCTGCAGAAATTCAGAGAATTTTCCATTAATGCGTAGAATTCTTATTCCGCTTGTCTAGAGTGGACTTCCTTACAACTAATATGGGTATGACTAGCGAAAGACGTTTGATTTTATTATTCTTTTTAGGTTTTCTTTGTTTCTTTTCGCTAATTATGTAAATATATATTATTATATCGCGAAAAGTGCTTTTTATAGCGCTGTTTATGTTGTTTTTTTTTCCGCAGATGCAAGGCGTATTGCCGAGTTGGTTGGTTTACGCCATTTTTTATTCGAAATTTCCAAAGTTTTTTTGCGGTCTTTGCGTGTTTATTCTCAGTATAAAGGGAAATGTATAAGATGCATATTTTGAATTTCTCAATTCGCGTTTGGGAAGATTTTATTTCTTCTGTTTTCCTTATTCTGTGGTTCTTCAAAATTCAGTGAAACACATTATCTTCATGTTCGCTATTACACCGATTACAGGTGTTACTTCCGCCAAATCTGCCTTTTTGTGGAAATACAGGGAGTTACACGGTTCGCCATTTTCGCTATTTCAACACCAGAGCTGTTTAGGCGGAAACAGAAGTGTCCGCGTAGATACAAATCCCGAAGCCCGAAAAAAATGCTGTTAGCGAGGTCCCGGGAAGCGAAACCGGGACCTTTACACGGTGGAACCGGCAACTTAACAATTGGACCACCCTACACGCCCCAGGGATACGGGTTGTACCGGTGGGGAACAATATGCATGTGCAGCCAATTGGAAAGGAAAAAAAACGCTTCCCGTGTTCAGAATCGAACCTGAATCCGTCAGGGTATGAAACCAGCGTCTGATTGAGCTATTATCGCTTTTTTCTTTATTCCCGGTTTAAAATATCCCTGAAATACCTGCTACATATTTTAAAAACGCTGACTTTACCTAAGCAACCGTAGCATACCTGAAACCATGGCATGCAAAACACTTTCCCAGCTTCGGACAGCCACTCGAAAGTACATGGTTGGCCTTTTCCAACCTCGACAATGCGGCGAACACTTCAGCAGAAATACTGCCTTGCAGCTCTTTCATCAACGTCCGAGCGTCGCGCCGCCATTCGAGACCTCCATTTTTCATGGAGAACCTATAGCATAAGCCTGCAATGGCATTCAGGGCGCACAGCATTTCCTGAGGGTTCGTAGCGCGGGCGTTGCTTTGAATTTGGCCGCACGTTCTAGCGCGTGCTAACGCGGTCAACTTTGGGAGAGATATGAAAGTCTGCCGACGATATGATCCGGTCCTGCCACTCATGGAGAACGTTCAGCGGAAAGTTTCCAAATAAATGTCAGGTGAGGACATATATGCCGCAGAAACTTGGCGCCTTACTAAACTCTGAAAGCAAACTTTGGTCGGCTCAATCGGCCATGGAACAAATAATGATCAGAGTAACACTTAGAGACACGACGTCGGCTTCCTGGATCAGCGAACACACTAGAGTAGAAGATATCA
Source organism: Haemaphysalis longicornis (assembly GCA_013339765.2). NCBI lineage: Eukaryota > Metazoa > Arthropoda > Arachnida > Ixodida > Ixodidae > Haemaphysalis > Haemaphysalis longicornis. The sequence goes on from CM023450.1 coordinate 181,353,577, forward strand.
TAGTTCAAATAAAGAAAAAAAATCGCCTCGGGCTGGACCCGTAATTAGGCGAAATGAGAATCGGTGGACTACCATGTGTGACAAAGTGGAACCAAGAGACGGGTCTAGTGAAACAGGAAGGCCAGTTACTCGATGGAGGGACGAAATAAAGAAAATCGGAGACGAACAATGGATTCTGGCAGAGTGGGACACGAGCGGTTGGAGGTCGATGGGAGAGGCCTTCTTCCTGCGGAGGGCGTAGGGGGCTCCTGATGATGATGATGTCGCTGTAACAGTCGGGTCTCCAACGAAGGGAGAGGGGCCGCCAGCTGGTCTGTTTCTTTAGCCTTGCAACACTAGTGCAGAGCTGCACCAATTTTTTTTCTTCGACATTTTTTTTTGTGGACGCCACCGGACAAAACCCAAGCTTAAACACCTCCGCTCTTAACACAAGCTGCATGCAGCACGGGCGAGGCTGCGGGACAGTTCTGCATGCACAGTTTTAAGACACGAATGTCTATGTAACGCCCTAATGGCTTCCGTAGAATGTCACAGCCGAGTTAGACGCGCTCATTCGGACGTTGAGAGCCGTGTAGCATCCACACTGCTGCCCCCTGCTTCTTGTGGGTACATGACACAAATGCCGACCGCATTCCGACAGCGTCTTGGTGGGACGTGAATTAAACAGATGGGCACTACTCTTCAGATCTTATTTTGGATTTCAGAAAGGGAGGCGCTGGCGCGAACGCCTAACCCCACTACCACAAATTACATACCCACCCTACCCAGGTTGCAGTAGGGACAAGCTTCAACCGATCGCAGTGCAATGACCCGCCTCCACTTGGGGCGCCCATAAAGAGAATTTATTATAACCCACATGTCAGGGCGCAGCGACTAGTGATAACAGCGCTGCCCTTAGTACAGAAAATTAACCAATCAGTTTTCATGTAACGTGGTCGTTCTACACACGGCACAAAATGTTTGGCGTGGGCAACAAGCTACTACAAATAAAGTCGCACAAAGTTCACCAGCGTTCAAACAAACAGTTCATAAACTATACTGAACTCAGTACGGCACTAGAGCATGTGTTCTTTTCTACGTGTAGTCGTTTTTCGCGCTTTTTCCCAAGATTACCTGCACACGCGCACCCGCGAATCCTGCTGTTGCACACTCCATGCATGCATGCTACATTGATACGCTGTACGCAAGTCAGGCCGCAGGCCCAAGCAGTTGCCTTCAATCAGCTTACTTTTCAATATGCGCGCGGAAACGACGTCACGTGGTATTTTTCATAGTTCGCGGGTTTTCTTTATCAGTCAGAATAAAAGAGTACGCAATTAGTTCGTCGCTGAAAATACCGCATATAGATGCCCCTCATTATTATGGATAGCCTTTTACTGATTTTGTTTCTTTGTGCAACGCGAACCGCGTTGTTTTAGTGTCTAGTCGCCCGCCGCGGTGTTTCCTGCCTAGGCATTGGGGTGTTGTGCACAGAAAAGGCGTGCAATACCGGCCAAAGCGCTGTTTTTCTGTAGTAAAGGTTGTCGTTGACCCAACAGACGCTCACTAAAGTTTGGTTTCTCTCACTCTTTCTGCGTGTGGTAAAGTGAAAGACTAAAACACCAGTGTGTCAACATTTCGGCGCACGGAAATATCCTGTAGCGGTTTACATTAGTTCCGTAGCTCACCACTAGGGCGCACCTCACAGCCGAGGTGTCGTTCAACGCGTAAAACCGTGTTATTTTGAGACGACGATTTCTTTTCCAAACACTCCTGATGCGAATTATAATTACTTATGTAAAGCGGAATGTTATGTTTTTTTTTCAATTACCCAGAGGGCCGCTGTAACGGGTGCTATCAGTATTCTATAATTTAATAACAAGATTAAATGCATCTAACGCGCCCTGGATAAGAGAACAGCTGCATGGAATAGGGAACAGACTCGTGTGGAAGATGTTCTAGCTCAAAGTATTCGGATAAATTGGCATGGGCGGAAAAACTTATGCGCATGACGGACAACACGTGGACCATCCGTTTGACGGAGTGGTTGCCAGTATACCGCATACGTGAGATTGGTCGGCCAAAGACTCGATGGAGATTTGGACTACGGAAATTTGGGGCAAAGGATGGATCCACGCTAGCGCGTGGTAAGCGTGGCCGGAGATCTTGGGTAGAATGCTCCGTCCCCCAGTGGACACAATAAGGCTGATGGTGATGATGATGATGGACGTGTGCTATCTTACTGCCATCAGAAAGCCGTGACCGGGAATACACAGCACAAAATCCGCGGGGCGCAACGTTGTTGCAAAGCCCGCCTTCTCCTTTGTTTACTTCTCTGTATTGTCGCCAGTATCTGGCCGCCCCGCGAGAGTTTTCGAAGCGAGGCGCGTGTTGGCTGCTTTTTCTAACAATGAGTAGCCTTCTTTGCGGAGTACCACCACAGCCATGACCGTTTAACACTCTGAATTCTCCCAAAATGCAGATATCACGGAAGTTACACGTGTAACCGATTCAATAGCGTAAATGGAGATACTTGGTTGAACGAAATACTGAAAAGTGTAAAAAAAAGAAAATACAAAATAATTACAAAAAATGACGACCGTGTAACGCCCTGCATTTCACAATAATGCAGATTTCGCGGAAGTTCCAAATGTAATCTTTATAGTAACGCAAGCAGAGATAATTTGTGCCGACTAAATTTGAAAACTAGAAAACAAGAAAAATATTTAACAATTACGGAAAATGGTTAAACGTAGAGCGTACGGCATTTCCACAATAATGCAGATTTAGCAAAAGTTTCAGCTGTAATCGTTATAATAACGTAAGCGGAGATAATTAGTGGAACGAAATTTTTGAGAAATTAAAAAAATAAGAAAAATATAAAATAATTACGGAAAATGGCGAACCCTTAACGCTTTGCAATTCCACAATAATAGAGTTTTCGCAAAGGTTTCACCTGTAGTCGTTATAATAGCACAGGTGGAGATAATTGTCGAACAGGATTTAGAAATAACCAAAAAATTTGCTGCAAGAAACTAACACTCAAGACAAGCGGCACAAGAATGCTAGGCATTAGTAGACAATTTTTCGAATTTCTGTGGAATTGTTTATTAGCACAAGATATCTCAATTTGATAGAGTGATTCCTTCATTCTGCCTCACGAGACTAGAGTATGCGTAAATGTTTTCGATGTAGTTTGAATGCTGTTAAAATGGTTTCTAAGAACGATAAACGCTCACTGTGCAAATGTTGCTGTTTCCCACTCGCCGACACTCTCCTGTGCATGTCACTTTGCTGACTGCTCCGCCGCCGCTTGTGCATTCCTTGAGTTCTTAGTGAAGCACAACTTGATCCAATGAGCTTTTGTTACTTGAAGGAACCTGCGTCATCATTGCTACGTGAAATCTGGTGGAAGTGCTGAATAAGCACTCTACGCTTCCTACTCCCTCTACATGCCGCCAAGCCAGTCCAACTCGAGCCAGTCGCTGACTATAAGGTTTACCGCCAGGGTTTCGTCTCCTGCCTAGAGGAACCCAAGAGGACAACCGCTGCAATCAAAACAATGGTACAGGAAGCAACATCACCAATCGTTCTAAAAATCCCCGGAAACTAATTGTTCCGTGGAACCCCTGCGGAAAACCTGGGAAGAATGGCTGGAGAAGCTGGAGCACTTGCGGATTTCGAACTGCCTGGGATGACGAAGAAAGGCATCGGCATGTGTTCATTTATTTATGAAATGCAGCTGGAACTTGGCTCGAGAACCTTATGAGTGCGCCAACGTCCTGTGAAATGGCGAAAGTCTAAAAGCTGCACTTGCTAATATGAGGTGCCAAGTAGGAGCTGTGTTCGCCGCGCTAGTGCGTCATCCCCAAAGAAACCATCAATTAGTTCACGTCCGAAGCCGCTATGATTGAGAAACTCGGGACATGTGCGAAAGAGAGCACGGCCGCAAGTAACAGTTCTCCCTGTGAACTCGGACGACACCCATGACACCTAAAAGGACACCTTGCGTAAAACCATTATCGCCGTAGTTCGGGAAGAGAACATAACTTCGCGAGTTCGCGGTAACTTTTCCCAACTACGCCGCCATCTAAGGTTGCGCCATTGTCCGGCGTGACCCTTAAGGAAGTGCAGTATGCATTGCAGGCTCCTCCGCCGCCGGAAACATGCCGAAAACCTGAAGCTATCGTCCGGCTGTGCCATTATTCGTTGTGCTGTTCCTGCTGTTCGTCACCAGGACGCCCTTTCGCACCGCCGTTCGACATCACCCGCCCGACCACGTGCATTTCCTCCCTATACTCCAAGGAAGACGTAGTGAACTTCAGAGGCGTAGTGAACTTCAGATCACCGTCCGAGGTGCTAACACCTCGGAGAAGTCAGCCACATCTACGGTCGCTGCCCTCACAAACTATTCGACCTACGAGGTTTCTGCATTCATGCACAGCGCCCTTTTCTCGGTCAAGGACGAGTACAGGTCGCAGAACAGCCGAAATCCGCCGCGTGTCAAACATTCACCATCACCCTATCCATAGACATCACCGAGCCACCGCAGCAACGACGACTGCAAAATTTGGAAGGTCGCACTAAAAGTCGAAGGTCGAAACTAAAAGCAGCATCCTCTGGACGTGAAGTTGCACTCCGGAGAAAAAAGCAAGCATACTCCAACGACGCAACGTCGCACCGAAAGCCAAAGTTCACTACGCGCCCATTACCCAACCCTCCGATTTATTCCTGACTTGACACCCCGCCCCCTAACTACGACCGCGACAGGGCACGACGCCTACCCGGCAGGATCAAACCCGCAGTTAAAAAGACAACGAGATTGATAGAGCGTAGCCGCCGACAATTAACGCGAACCAGCCGTGACACGACGCCTAGACAAACTGGAAAATCAAAACGATCGCTTCTGATGTACAGATAACCATCGAGGGGATTGACATATTCGCACTGATAGACACTGGAGCCGACTATTGAGATCCCTGGTGTCAACTGGTTCTTGAGGTGCTGGTGGCGTCCTACGTTCCTTTGAATGTGGAAGTGCATGCTCAGGCGCCCAGTGGTTTAGCGCTCGGGCGCGTGCGTGTGCGCTCTCATTGCCTGGTATGCTTTGTTCCCAGGTATACTTGTAGCACTTCTGACTTGAAGCGAGGACCTTGTTGAGTATCTGAGCGGAATTTCTGTGCATTGGGTTGTAGACAAGTAGTCGGCATGCAGTTTGAGAGTAGGTTTAGATATACACTGTACCGTTGTCTGACACAGAACGGCAAGAGTACTCTATAGCACGCGCGATTGCCCTTGTCTCCATATCGGCGGTTGCGTTGAGGTCAAGTTCTTTGCCTGCTGTGATGAGGGCATGACTTCCGTCTACGACAACGGTGACACCCGTCCCATTTTGGAGGCTGGCGTCAGTGCAGTAGAGTGGTAGACCACATGGGTGGAACCCAAACTCCAGGGCCTCAGTATCAGCTAACGATGATATTGAGGAGACACGCTGGCCAGCACAGCCTCGTATGTGTCGATGTGAATGTAACAAGCAATGTTTGTGTTCGCCTCTGAGCACATGCTTCAAGATGAGGAGATGTTCTCAATATTTATCCTGAGGGAAGTGTGGCAGTCATCTTCAAAATGGAGCACGGTCTGCAAGTTTGCGTGGATTTTCGTCGGCTCCACCGTTCCCTTCCCGACCCTTTTGTCGGGGTGTTGATGCGATATTAATTTTCATCATTGTGGATTTTAGAATCCTCTTCAAGCGTTTACGTACTATGCCTGCGGCCAAGAGGCTAATGGCCTTTTAAACGTGTGTAACGATGTTAAGTATCAATTTGTAGTTCCGCTGAGCGGATCGCCAAGATTTCCGCTTTTCTGTTTCTGTGTGTAGGAGGCGTACTGAAGTCACAGCGAGTGCCACGGTAGTCCACTACGACAATTGTTGCCTTCCTCCTTTCGAACCTACGACCGCCGGCGTAATCTCAGTTTCCATGGTTTTGGAGCGTGACTCGGCGTAAGATAATCCTTGCTCGTTTTGTAGGCTTGGGTGTATGTTTTGGATAGTAAAGGTCGTTTATGGAGAGCCACTGGACCGGTAGCGGACATATCCATCATGGCGTCCAGACGTTTCTCTCTGAAGGTGCGGCATATATACCATTGTATGACCGGTACCAACTTGTTTCCCAGAGGCTCCTTTTGTGCTAGAAGATTGGCCTGTCCTGTATAGTCAAAGTTAGTGTAACACACAATTTAGGACATGTAGGATGATCATGAGAATTGGGATGCTGGGCTGCCCTATACGCTCTTGCCATAGCGGGGCTTATTTTTCTGTCTTCACTGCTGGTAAGCGTCTGGTACGGCAGGCCTACCGATATCAGGCTAATGATCAGTGGCGACACAACTTTTGTCGTTTCTTCTTTTATTCCTGCTTTTCCTCTGTATAGGCGTTTCACAATGAGGGTAAAATGTTCAAAATTTCCTGTATTTTGAAAAGCGTGTGGTCAGCTCTGCCGCTTCTCTGTAGGGTAATGTCGATGATTCTTACGTGACCGTTTTCTAAGATGACATGCTGACGTATTTTTAGGTTTTCTTAATTGACCATGTCACGCTATTCACAGTTTGCTGTACAGAGCCTGCGGCGGTGACAGGGCGCGCAAAATTTAAAATAAAAGCATTCGAAAATTTTGTAATTAGAAGCCGTATACCCCGTTTTATATTAGGACACATTTAATTTGTTTTCTGGTTCTAACATAGGTTTACCTGAATTCCAGACAGCCTGGAGTTCACCGTTCCCACCATTCTCTGTAGTTAACAAGTTGTTAGCTAGTGCCGGCATTACTGTAATTTGGAAATGTGCTTTGGTGATGGCGGAACTTGCGAGCACGGCTGGCGACCGTTTCTGGCGAGTATGCGACTACCCATGGGGTGTAGAACAAATTTCACTGCGCTGGCCCTCTTAAATCGCATATCGGTTTTTTCGTTTCTGCCGTAGTATCATTGTCTTCCTTTCCCCAATCTAGTTGCCACTGCTCTGTACTGCCGATTCCTGTAAACCCTCGTATGTGGGTTTCCCTATTCTCGACAGCAGACATTCACAGGAAACTGGGGAATTTGCCGGAAGTCTTTTCTGATTGTTTTTCAATTTTGGTCACGTGCTTCCGGTTGACAAACCGGTTATGCGTCATTTCTTCATATTGATGTTTCATGGCGTTTACTGTCAATACTTCTACAGTTTTCTCTATTCCTCTCTTCGTGAAGTGCACAATTCTTGTCTTCTTGGCCAGCAATGAAAAACTAGACTAAATGCACCGGACATGACAACGTAAGCCTGTCTTTGCTATTCAACAACAGTACTGTTTGTAATACACGCATATCTGTGATTGGCTGAGAATGCGTGACGTAATTTAAACAGTTGGCGGGAACGATCACGTCACACATTGGCAACTTCATTCTGCGTAAACGTGACGTAATGTTACGTAACAGCTTGAAAATTGCGGCTGCTTTAGCCGGAAAATAGCGCAAAAATTTCCCCGATCTTCAACGCCGCGAAATGTGCACGAATTTACAGCAGGCGCAGTTCCACATGGCGCGCGCTTTAAAGAATGTTTTCTACGGAAACAAATAATAGTTCAACTGTTTCCAAGTCAGTGATCACGGAGCATACAAATAACATGCAGTATTTTGCTGTTATCTTTGGCAATAAAATAAAAATTATTTGTTTGGTGTAACCGCCACATAAGTGGGCACTAGAAGCCTGTCTATAAAAAAGAGAACCCAATGCATGGTATTTGTCAACGCTCCTCCTAGTAAGCTTCTGGGTCACATGATCGAACTCAAGAGAAAAATAACAAAGAAAAGTGACTCTTTGTTCATTGCAGCGCTGAGTGAAGTCCGAGCTTGACGATGAGTGAATCGGCGACATCGGTGCGCTCCGCTGTTATCAGACGTAGCGCTTCGCTGCTCTTATGTGTCATACAAGCATGGTCGCGGACAGTCTTTTCTGTGATCACGCCATAACTTTTAACATAGCAGCAGGCGATGGCGTGGCGGCGGTGGCGGCCGGGAAGGTGATAATGCAACAAAGCTTGCATTGAAGCAGAGAGCCCAGCTATGTTACTAAAGCGATTGAAAGAAATAAATAGATACGGTAAAAAAATTGTGTGATGTTTCTTTAGCTAGACATCCGCCTTTCGCTTGCTTTTGGATCAAAGTTACTCGATCACCTTGTGGTGTTGACGCCAATTTTGACCTGCAGAAATGTGTTTCTCTTGCCATTCTCGGCCAGCGTCCTAATTTTATAGTACATGCCAAGTGTTTTGTATCTTTTATGCGCAATATTTGATACCTTGGTTGTGAGCTTTATGAGTGAGCTTCAAATTATCCTGCATTTCGTCAGAGCTATACAGTGCATCACGTCACTGATTGCTTACGTTGTGCCTACGCTAAAATCATGGCGAATTGCCTGGGAGTCAGTGCAGTGGAGAATAAGGCCCTCGCGGTCTAAGTTGTAGTTTCCTGTTCGCATCAGTAACGTACTCCCGGGGACGTTTGATGAGCGCGGCTGATAGCGGATGGCTAGCTGGCACGGAAAAACCGAGAAATAGGCTTAATAACGCCATCGCGTGAAAACGCGCCGTCCCACCCTGCGAAAGTGGATGTCCAGCAAAGCTGGTGTAAACCAATATAAATTCTGACGGGTGAAGGTCTGAAATGTTTGTCGACGTCTCGGCGGGCTTGTCGCTTGCGCTGGGCTTCTCTGGCGGAAAATGCTGGGTCCTGCCTAGCCTGAGGCAAGCGCTTGACGTCTTGGGCAAGAACTGCTCTATTTTTCACTCTAGTCCTGCCTAGCCTTCAAACAGAATCTGCAAACACCGTCTTTACCAGAAACACATGGTGGGGGGGAGGAAGAGAGGGGGTCCATTGTTCACAAGGCGCCTCATCATCCAAAATGTGGTTTCCATGCTGGTTTTGTGGTTTTTAAAACGAACACTGAGCTTTATGCGGTATTCCTGATTAGTCGGACGCATGCGCTTGGCTTCTTACACGAGAACTCCTGGGTCATGGCTGGGACTTTTATTTACGGCACAAAATTGTGCGACCAACTACAGGCTCACCGCTTCGCTATAGAACAGGCAAATTCGAGGGCCTTGCTACAGCGCCACAGCGACTGTTTTTATTCGACTTATATTTTAAGCCGGACGCCCCTTGCAAAGTACCTAATAATTACCGAAGATGGCGCCCCACCAAGGCCACAGTCACTTTACCGCGTGTCTGCCCCCGCGCGCGAAGCTATTTGCACTAAAGTTGAAGACATGCTCGACAACGACATCATGCAACGGTCCAAAAGCCCATGGGCGGCTCGACTTGTGCTTGTGAAAAAAAACGGCCCTATGAGGTTCTGCGTTTACTACCGGCTATTGAACAAACTTAGAAAAAAGACGTAGCAGTCGAGTCCACTTATAACGATACCGTTTATAACAATATATCGGATATAACGATGAACAGCTATGGCACCGTCCGCTTTTGTATGCTTTCCATGAGAAAATAAACCGCTTATTACAATGCTTCAGGGCCGCGGTATCGGATATAACGATTGAATCGGGTTACAGCAAGCACCGAAAATGCGAGCTGTCGCCGGCTCTCCAAACCAACCATGCCGATGCCAAGCGCCGCGTATCGCCTTGCATCCCGTCCACCCCTCAGAAAATGAGTTAACTACGCCGCTTACGAGGAAGCGACTGGAGGAGAAGAACAGTTATCCTTCTAAACACCCCTCCCGATGCCACCGCTTTGGCCCCGTCACCATGCCTGATGCTTTGAATTTGACTGGGTGCCACTTCAACTACGTCCATTATTCCGCGGATCAGACGTCAGGGCCGATGTTTTGGAAACGTCTGAGTGCCTCACTGAAGAGGTGATCGTGGCGCGGATACGTGGTGCGGGCAGCGGTGGCAGTGACGACTCTTACGACGCGGTTGCATAGCCTACTCGGGCAGCACCTTTGCAGGGGGCTCAACGCATGATAGTCTCTCATGGACTTCGTTTCCACCAAGGACCCTTCGCTCTGCTAGGTGAAGCACCTATAGATGCTCTTGAAAAAGATGTGCGCCAGCTTCGTGTGCAGCAAACAAAGCTGACGGAGTATTTCTTCTTTTCCACAGATAGGTAGCAGTACAACCTTCCTTGCCTGCAAATAAAATGTTTTCAGCTCTGCTACGTCATTTTATTTAGCAAGCCGCATATAGCAATCATTGGTTATAACGATGGAATTTGCTTGCACTTGGATATTTTTATAAGTGGACTAGACTGCATATCCCCTCCCATTAATCTTTGGCGCCGCTGACAACCTCAGCCACGCGAAGTGCTTTTCTTCGACGGACCTGGAAACCAGGTACTGGGAGGATCGGAGTGCAGAAAAAGGCCCGGAGAAGACAGCGTTTATAACGTCGGATGGCCTGTATGATTTCAAGGTGATTCCGTTTGGACTGTACTCGGAACCACAAACGTATTAACGAGTAACGAACACGGTGCCTAGCATGCCTGCAAATGGCACACTGGCCTGGTCTACCTCGACGACGTTGTGGTATTCTCCCGGAGCATCGACAAGCACTTCGCAAAGTTGGAGTCTGTTCTTGACGCAGTAAAGAGCATTAGATTAACTCTGCAACCTGAGAAGTGCCGCTTTGAGTACTAGGAAATGAAGTTTTTAGTCGACGTTGTTAAGGCCGACGGAGTCCTGCCTGACCCAGCGAAAACTTTCAGCCATCGCACAATATAAGAGCCGGGTAAATCTCCCTAATACGCTTCCCGTAATTCACAAGCCTAAACGCAAGTTCAGTTCCAGACGAGGAAGTCAGCGAATTTGGAGCAATGGTGCTTTATTTGTACGGAAAGATACAAAAAATTCACGGAATCGTACATGGGGTCAAATTGAGAAAATAAAATGCCGGCAGAAATATTCACATTAATATATTGAAATAAAATAATAAAAATGACGGTGCGGCAGCTGTATAAACAAAGCTGCCACACGGTCAAACTACCATAAGGCCAGCCATAGAGAAGAAGGTATTTGTTGCACAAGAAAGAGGGATATCGGGGCATCCAATACAGAAGTAGCAGCAGTCAAAGAAGTATATAGTAAGGCTTCAGACATTAGGTCGTTAGAAAGTCATGTAGAAAGTTACACTTATAAGGCTTCATTTTGCGAAGCGTTGACGATCAGTTTGGCACAAAAAAAATCGTACATTAAAAACTAAAGAAGGGTAGGACAGAGATGACAAGGGACTTCACCGATAACGTTATTTATGATTTTTCACTGTTTATTCAAGCAACTTAAGAACGCTGTCACGAAAGCTGGAAACTAGAGTTACCTATAGTGAAACAGATGGAGCAATTATCATGCAGCTTCTTTCAGGTTGTCACATTCTAGCGTCAAAATCTGCTAGATCGCCTCGCCCACGGAGACCTGGCTCCAAGCACCGTGTATTTTCCGCCATACACGGGGGCAGGTAGATATGCAGCGATGGGAGCGGAAGCTGCTGACTTTGCCCGCACTGGAGCGGCTACTGGCTTGGCGTTGAAGACGGCGTCGGCACTGCGGCCAGCCGCCGTTCCGGGCTCATTGGTGTCGATGGTGGCGCGAAATCCGTTGGCGTCAGCGACGTAGTTGACCCGGCGGAAGATGCCGTACTCATCCCGGTAGCCGTACGAGCCGGTCTTGGTGTTGCTGGCGTCGCTCTGCTCCTTGTGGTATATCCGCGTTCCGTACTCGTCCGTGTTGTCGTAGCCGAAGCTGTACGGCTGTGGAGGCTGCGTGAGTTAATCGCGAGTGCAGCGTAAGTCAGCGAGAGAAGCAATAAATTGAGCATACCTTTGCAGGATACTGTTTTCTTCAGAAAAATGAGGAAACTTCAGTCCAAAGCTAGGGTAGAACGCCGTTAAAGTAGCTTTTTTAGTTATTATATCTCTCATTGGTTTTCGCGACATTTGATTGCTTGGGTTAGTGGATAAGTCACTCGCCTGTTACTTTGATTCTATAGGTTCGATTGCCGTTCCTTTTGCGGTTTTTTTTACAGCAAAGCTGGTTAGAAGTATGTTGATTCTGGCGGTTCAGAAAAACGAGTATAACAATGTAAAGAAAAGAAATCACCGGGACCAGAACCGGCAAGATTCGAACGTGTGTCTGGTAGATCTACGGATTCAGAGTCAGTCGTCTTACCCCCTCGGGTATTTATTTATTGCAGTCAGCCACGACCGTAATGTACTACCCGAGAGTCAAACGGCTTACTCACTGGGCTGTGACTATGGGGGGAGGAATCACGCCACCTGCTCCACACAGAACACTTGATAGGGTACACGTGGCACCTCCGGGCACCTAGTTTAAGTGTGCGTGTTTGGTTCGTTCGTTCTGCTTCTTCGATTTTCTTGTTTTCGCCGTTATAGCAACAAAGATGGAGTAAAGTTCCTTGAGGCAGCGAAGAAGAAGCAAATTCGCTGCAATTATGAACATAGAGCATCGTGATGGTTGTGAGGGATTACACACAGTTTCGCTACCTTCATGGCTTACGCGTTAGCGTAACTAAGGCGTTAGTGTAACGCAGCGACCCTACAACGCAAAAAAGGCTCAATATTTCAGTTTACATGATGGCGCCTGAGGTTTTAGTGTCATCCCCTACCTACGACAGCAACATTTTCCCCTCATTGGCAAAATATGATACATTCATGTGTCGCAAGTTATTCGTTCACGTAGTCGCAAGTCAATGCATTCACGTGTCGCCAACTTCCACTTGAGGCTCATGACCCAAGTTAGTTTAAAGCAAGCAATGCAAGCATCTTCTTTCGTTAACACTTAACTTCCTACCAGAGTCTAAGCTCATTACTGCGGCGAAACATGTTTAGCATCAAGGAGGATAGCAAGAAATCGGCGCAGTACGTCGCTTATAATGAGTGGACTGGTTAAATTAAGAATGTGCAGGCATGCTTTCGTACTACCCCATTTTATGCTCACCAAACAACAAAACATTTTTTATTCAAATATCCGTTTTATTCAAATTTTATTCAAATATTTTATTCAAATAAACAATCTTTTATTTTCTTAACAGGTAATAGAACGTGTTTTATTATTCCCGGTTATCGGAGCGTGCCATTTCACATTTTTGTAATGCGTGTTCGCGGCTGATTACTCCGTAGAGATGTAGTAACGAATACTCTATAATAAAAAGAACCGCACGAACTTTGTCCGCATTAATTTACATATGTCACGGTGCAGGATTTTTTAATACAATCGACAGGGTCTTCCACTAAGGCATCTTGGGATCTAGCTGTAGTCAAGAAACTTATATCAATTTGTGAGCTGCGCTAGTGACCACATTCGTGTGCTTTCTTTACGGGTGCATTGACAGCAATGGCTTGCCAAATCGGGGAAGCGGTGGGTCACGTTTACAAGCTTAAAAATTAACGCTTCTTTTTATACCTTTATTTTCTTGATAACTCTGTTACACGAATGTTTTAACCCTTTTACAACATAAGATCTTACCTTCTATTCGCAAGGCTAACGGAAATAAAAATCCAACAGTTTCTCAAAATGTACGATTCAAAATCTTTGTTTCAGTAATAAACGTAACGGCGTTTAAACGTAGAATGTGCACCGGACGCCGTCTTTGGTGCTACTCCTTTTACTCTGCCATAGTGACGTCTCCCTAAGCCTTTTAAATATACGTTGTCAAAATTACAACTTTTCAAACAGCTGGAATGTCACTTCAGTAGAGCAACTGAGGTTCTTACGTAAACGGGATCCAACGAACTGACGCCTGGAGTGGCTGCTGCTGCCTCAAGAGGATCCCCGGAGTCCACTGTAGAAGTTGCCTTGAAACCCGTAGGGGCCTTCGGCAAAGACACAGGCAAGGAGACATGCGACGACAACCTGAAACAAAGCAAAAAGGAAGATGGGAGTGGTGGATATTGTGATCAGTATATGTCTTAGAAATCGTTGTATCTAATTCCAGGCACAAAGTTAGAAAGTTTCTATTATTCTGCAACCATGACGAAAACTTACCTTTACAATCATGGTTGGTTCGGATGAAGTGTGTTTAACAGAACCGTTGAGCTCACAATTCTACTTTCACTTGTGTGAAAGGATGGCTGACAGTAAGGTTAGTGTGAACGTTTCCGGACATCCTAGCCTTTTATAGTGCGTGGAGAGCTTGTACTGCCACGTAGCGCCACCCCGGAAAGAGGAAGATGACACCCTCATCTTCTTGTTTCGCACAAGGGGCTGAGTGAAACAACACGCCTGACGCACGACCGTTCATTTGTTTGCTACTTTGCTCTGGCACTTAGGGCACGTTCTGTGGATGTACGCTTTTTTCTTCATTCTCTGCTTTCTAGGAAGCGCGTATAACTAAAGTGCAGCGAAAACTTATGTCTTCCTTTAAAGCAATGTTGTGTAATCATATGGCCGCAATAGGCTAGATCAAGGCCGGAAGATTTGGAATTGGAATTGGAAAAGAAACGCGCTTTCTCGTAATTGGAAAAGAAACTTTCAGTAAAAAGTTGCTTTCTCGTAGTAAAAAGTTGCTTTCATTTATTGTACCTGTTGCTGCATACACGAAATATGTCGTTGTTTTTGGGTATGTCACGAAATATGTCGTGCGAAGATGTTTGGCACAGCAACACATGTGCGAAAGAGGTGCAAGCAATTTGATATTTGGGAAATAGCAAGTGCTTTATTGAAAAGTGCAATCAACCGCACATGCTCCTACTATAGCTACAGAACAATAGTAATGCTTATAGCAAATTTTAGAACTTGCGCAACCTACAGAAATTGCGCATTGCTTGAAGTTGCTTTATCATGAGAAGTTTGAAAACTCGCCCACTTACCTGCAAGGAAAGCTGGTACGGTTTCTGAGCATTATCGGCAACCAAATGGCAGCAAACGCTGTTAGCCCCAACTGCTAGGGCTGAAAAGGAAATACCAGCGGCAACATTGCTTTAGAGATGAGCAAACTAAGAAACATGCAAGTTCGACAGTGGCACTTTACAAGGATGCCGCACACTTCAAGGTTACACGTACGTTTCGTTTCTGAAGTTTACCAAGACGGGCAATGAAGAGAGCGCCTTCTTACTAGGGAAGCGCGATTTGTGGTACTACCCGCCGCGATGGCTCAGTGGTTAAGGCGTTGCGCTGCTGAGCACGAGGTCGCGGGTTCGATTCCCGGCCGCGGCGGTTGCTTTTCTGATAGAGGCAAAAAGAAAAAAACGCCGGTGTTTATGAGATTTCGGCGCACGTTAAAGATCCCAAGGTGGTCGAAATTAATCCGGAGCCCTCCACTACGGCGCGCCTCGTCACCTGCGTTGCGTCGGCGCGTTAAACCCCTCAATCAATCAATCAAATCAATTTGTGTTACTTGTTTTATAAAGAGGGGTGAATGAAATATCTGTTTCTAAACACCTAACTTCGTTTCGTCGGCTTTTCCTCCCTAATACTGTGTCAAAAATGCACTTTAGGAGGAACCTTAAAGCAGCCTTTCGCATTTTCCAAGCAGACCGAGCCAGAACATAGAGCGAGCTAGCCAGGCTGTGCTACAGGAACAGAATGGCAGCAAAACAAGCACAGAAAAAATTGCAGAAATTCAGAGAATTTTTCAATTAATGCATAGAACTCTTATTCCGCTTGTCTAGTGTGGGACTTCTTTACAGCTAAATATGGGTATGAGTAGCGAAAGACGTTTGATTGTATTATTCTTTTAGTTTCCTTTGTTTCTTTTGGGTAATGATGTAAATTTATACCATTATATAGCGATGAAGTGTTTTTAATTCGTTGTTTATGTTTTTTTCCGCAGATGCCAGGGTTATTGCGGAGTTGGTTCGTTTACGCCACTTTTTTTCGTATTTCCAAAGTTTTCTTGCGGACTTTTCGCGTTTATTCTCAGTATGGGGGGAAATGTATAGGATGCATATTTTGAATTTCTCAGTTCGTTTTTGGGAAGATTTTATTCCTTCTGTTTTTCTTATTTTGTGGTTATTTTACCGATTACAGGTGTTACTTCCGCTAAAATCTGCATATTTGTGGAAATACATGTTGCTACATGGCTACCCATTTCCGAATTTTTTGTTTGTATTGAGAACAGTTTTCCTGCTGCCTTTTTGTGTTTATACTTCGGGTTTAGGGGGAGATGTATACGATGAATATTTTTGATTTTTTCAGATTATTTTTGTCAAAGCGTTCTTTTTATATTTTTCTCATTTTTTTGCTTTTTGAAGATTCTGTTGGAGAAATGATCTCCGTTTACGCTACAATAACAATTAGTGTTATTTACGCGAAATCAGCATTTCCGTGGAAACGCAGGGCTTTACATGGTTGGCAGTTTTCGGTATTCTTATTTGTATTTTGAACGTTTATTGTGGCGTTATCTTAGTTTATTCTTCTGTTTTGTGGGGAAATGTACAACATGCATATTATTTATTTTCTAACATCATTTTCCTAAAAATGTTATTTTCTCTATTTTTCTTACTTGTTCGTTTATCAAAATTGCGACCGACAAATTGTCTTCATTTAAGACTCTTATTGCGATTAAAATGTTACTTCCGGCGAGTTTGCATTTGTGTGGAAATGAGGGCTTTCAACAGTTAATCGTTTTCGCTTTTCTCATTCGCATTTTGAACATTTTTCTTCAGACTTCTTTCGGGTATTTTTACTTTTGCGGGAGGTGTAGAAGACGCATATTTTTCTATTTGGCCAGATCATCGATGTGAAAATTCTTTTTTTCTATTTTCGTATGCTTTTGGTTATTCGGAATTCGGTCTGACAAATTATCTATATTCACTGTATTATAACAATCAAATTTGTTACTTCCGCCAAATGGGCATTTTTGTGGAAATGCAGGGGGTTACACGGTTCGCCATTTTCGCTATTAGGCGGAAACACATTTGTCCAGCGTAGACAGAAAATCCCGAAGCCAGAAAAAAATGCGGTTAGGGAGGTCCCGGGATGCGAAACCGGGACCTTTACACGTGCAACCTGCAACCTAACCTACTGTGCCGCCCCACACGCCCCAGGGATACGGGTTGTACCGGTGGGGAACAATGTGCATGTGCAGCCAATTGGGCAGGAAAAAAAACACTTCCCGTGTTCGGAATCGAACCTGGATCCCTCAGGGTATGAGACCAGCGTCTATCACAATTGAGCTATTATCGCGTTTTTTCGTTATTGCGATTGAGATATCATCGCTTTTTTTTCTTTATTGCCGGTTTCGAATATTCCTGAAATCAGTGCTACATATTGTAAAAACGATGAGTTTACCTAAGCTTAAACTGGGCATGCAAACCACTTCCCCAACTCTAGGCAGCCACTCGGAAGTACATGGTTTGCCTTTTCCCACCTCGACAATGCGGCTAACACTTCAGCAAAAATACTGCCTTGCAGGCCTTTCATCAACGTCCGAGCGTGACGCCGCCATTCGAGACCTCCATATTGCATGGAGGACCTATAACATAAGCCGGTCATCATTGCAATCAGGGAGGACAGCATTTGCTAAGGGTTCGTAGCGCGGGCGTTGGCTTTGGATCTGGCCGCGGGTTGTAGCGCGTGCTAACGCAGTCAATTTTGGTGGAGATGTGAAAGCCTGCGGACGAAACGATCCGGGCTTGCCAGTCGAGGAAACCTTTGAGCGGAGAGTTCCGAAATAAATGTCGGGTGATGACATATATGGAGCGAAAACTTCGCGCCTTACTAAACTTCTTAAAAGCAAACTTAGGCCGCCTCAATAGGCCATGGAACAAATAATGATCGGAGTAACACTTTGAGACAGGACGTTGGCTTCCTGGATCAGCGAACGAACTAGAGTAAAAGATATCATAGTTCAAATAACCAAAAAGAAATGGACTTGGTCTGGCCACGTAATTAGACAAAATGACCATCGGTGGACTACCAGGATGATCAGAGTGGACTACCGAGAGACGGGTGTAGAAAAAGAGAAAGGCCACTTGCTCGATGCAGGGACGAAATAAGGAAATTCGGAGGCAAAGGGTGGACTCCACAGGCGCGGGACAGGAGCGGTTGGAGGTCGATGGGAGAGGCCTTCTTCCTGCAGTGGGCCTAAGGGGCTCCTTATGATGATGATGCGGGAACAGCCGGGGATTTCAACGAAGGAAGAATGGCTGCCAGATCTGCTATTTCTCTATCTTTGACAACAAGTGCAAGCTGTGCAAATTTTTTCTTCCTATTCTTTTGCGGACGCCAGCGGACCAAACTGAAGCTTAAACACATCCGGTATTAAAGCAACCTGCATGCCAGCGCGGGTGAGGCTGCGAGGCAGCTTCACCTGCCCAGTTGGCATACGGGAATGTCAATGTAGAGATGGCTTCCGTAGAGTGTAACACGGAGTTGGACGCGCTCATTGGGAGGTTAAGAGCCCGTGTAGCATCCACACTGCTGCGTCCAGCTCTTTGTGGTTACACGAACACGGCCGCTCGATGGAAACAAGGCCTGTTTCCATCTAGCGGCCGTGACACGACACACATGCGGCCGCATTCCGACAGCGTCTCGGTAGGACGTGAGTTAAACAGATGCGCACTGTTCTTCAGATCCTGATTTGGGATTGCGGAAATAGAGGGGCTGGCGCGAACGCCTAACCCCACTACCAAAAATTACATACCCCACCTACCCCAGTTAGAAGTAGGGGCAAGCTTCAGCCGATCTCAGTGCAATGACCGGCCTCCACTTGGGTGTGAAGAGGTTTATTTGTCCATCGAAGCAGATACATAACATGCCTCGATGGAACTATGCATCAGGTAACAAATACACATTACAAAAGGGAAACACACACAAAAACAACAGTCCAGAAGTGGCTGCCGCTGGCCTAGATACAAGTTGTAACATTTTGTACCACGCAGGGTACAACATAGACAGAGTGGAAAGTTGAGTTGTCGACAAATGCGAACAGCAGCTTGAGGGTGCTACCCACGAATGTGGGTAGCACTGCTACAGTCTTAGATAGTTACATGGTAAAGTGAACACTGCAGATAACTATGTATCCGTATTCAGTCTGGTTACAATGCTAATATTGTAAAGTGTTCTAGAATGGTTCGTATTTCCAAACGCGCGTTGTTATTCGTATTTCCATACCTGCTTTGTTAACCTTGTTGAAGCGGCACGACCAACGCAGGAGGAACGCTCCTTCCCCCAACGTGGCGAGTTCCGCTTCCAGGTGTTCGAAACAGACGCGTGCGCATGCGGATCAGCCCCTGGGAACACAGCCTTGTGGGGCCAGGACCGGAGTGCCGCGACACCACGACACCTCCACACAACAATTGCTCCACACATAGCAGAAAAGTCACTAGGGCGTCGCGAGATTTTGTGCGCTCCCCTAGGTGTACTTTATGCATCCTAGACATCAGCATCCAAAACGTCCTTGCTATAGAACACTGAACGATTGCGTGTCAGAAAGTTTCATTTTGTCAGCATTAAGGACACCGCGCTGACGGTGTTACGCACCACGCTGCTCAAGCTGGTCTCTAGTGGGAACGACCCCCAAACACGCTCCCACCCGCAATCTTTTACGTCCGTGGGAGGGCCGAAGAAGTCAGCTGCCTGCAGCGCGCCATTTTAGACCGGTTCTTTCTGTTCCACAGTGAGTTCCGCCACATGCAAGTTGTTCGCAGAGAAGTTTGCTTGGGCAAACGTCCGAAATTTCCAGTCGGGGATCTATGCTAACCGTTCCCGAAAGGTTTTCGTGACATGGCACGTAGGAACGTCGGAGGTTATCCTCCAAAGGGCCGATATAGGGTTCCCTGTAAAACACGCCATCGCTATGTTCCCAGGAAGTAGTTTAGAAAACTGCTTCCTATGTAGTCCGGGTTTCGCGTCAAATCTACAAACCTACGCAACGGCCAGGACGCTGCACATTTTCGACATGCATGGAAGGCTGTATCCCCCCATGCTGGTTATCTCAGTGCAATGACCGTCCTCCACTTGGGACGCCGGCCTTATGGACTACCGAACAGCCCGGCACTAGGTAAGAATGCCCGTGCAAGCCCTGCGGCCAGACCCCCTTTGCCAAGGGAAATCATGTGGCGCCGTTGCGCGGGCTCGCAATAGGTTAAACATACTCCAGAATTAATGCAGAAGCTGCTCAACGGAGGGCGGCGAAGTACTTCGCATGTCAGAGTCCAAATATCTTTTATTGGAAGCACCCCCGTAGTTGAGTCGTCATGCGTTGTAGGAACATTTAGCGTCGGAAGACTGCCCAGGCGCGAGAAAAGACGGCCTGCGAGGAGAGGCACGCGACAGCCTCAGAGTTGCGGAAATTTTGAGTGTGGTCACGTGACATTACGTGTATGCAGGCCTTCATCTTTCAGTGGTCCTCATGGGCTGCGGCTGTGATAATGCAACAGCCGAGTGTACGAGTAAGGGCGAGGGGCTGTCAGCTCTCCTTTTTCTCCAGCCTTGTCCCACTAGTGCAAAGGGCGCCAATTTTTATACGTATTTTGAATGTTCTTTCGAGAGTTTTTCGGGTGCTTCTGCGGTTTTTGGGTGAGATGTACCAGGATCCATATATGGTCATCTTAGATCACCTTTGTGAAAGGTTCATTTTTTTCTTTTTTCTTGTATTTTATTCTTCACATTTTTCTACGACACATTATCGCCATTGAGGCCATTATAACGATTAAGTGTGTTACTTCCGCCAAATCTGCATTTCAGTGGATATGTAAGGCGTTACACTGTCCAGGCTGCAGGGGGGGGAGGAGCGGAGAGGAATACGCTAGCAAACGACTCCACACATTAAAAATGTGCACGTACGCAATCCCTACATGGATCGAAACAGACACGCAGACTAAAGGTGCATGGTACGGGATGTAAGCGCGAAGGCGGCAGAAATATTTTCTTGAAAGATTAGGTTGAATATATTTTGCCAGATTACGCTACTATTGAGTGCACCAGTCCAAGCCATCAGCTCCTGACTGAGCGTACGCATTGCATCTCAATTATAAGCTTGCCACTTGACTCTGTTTTCGTCCGTCCCTTTAAATACGCATGTTTGCCACAGTTACAAGGTACATAGCGAGCCTACAGATAAGCTTAAATCCGGCCTTTTTATTGAGCGTTCCCGGGTGATGTATAGACGTGTGTGGCGTACACTCCGAACCCTATTTAGCAAGGCTGAGAAAAATTCTGCACACACATAAACACAAGACGTTGAACTGCTCCTTCACAGGAGCAGTTGAACGTTTATTGTGCATCGATGTGAACTTGCACATCGCTATTTATATTTCATCGGTATGGCACCGTAAGAGGCATCAATATTAGACACTGGATTACATGCGCCGGAGCATTGCGTAAATCCTACTGAAACCACTTGCGCTCGCAAACCGTGCGAACGAAACCGAAACTGGTTGTCAGAGAATCGTTTGGTGAAGTCACGGTCCGCGGCAGCGAAAAGAGCATGATTTGGGGGTAGGCAGCCGTCTTGTGGAAGTGCTTGGAGACCGAAGTCCTGCTGGCGGGTCGCTTCGGCAGAGGTTCGACCACTTCGGTCATGCTCCGTGCGTCTACGGCAGACGGTTGAGTTGGGAAAAACTCAGCGTGTGGAACGGGAGAGGCAGAGTTCGCGGGCCGCAGCAGTAGCACCAATTATCAGCGCTCATTAGTGTCACAAAGCATTACATCGCTTCACCTCTCCTAGGACGACAGCACCATTTGAATAGAGATTCTTAAAGGGAAGGATATGAGGCGCATTCGTAGAGCTGAACAGGCGTGAGCCCAGCTGGCAAGAGCATCTCACACCTGCCGTTGCGGCCAGAGTGATCGTGGGCTCGAAACCACACTGCCGCGTCAGTGGACCTTTTTCTGGCGATGTCATTTCCGCGACCGGTATGACGTTGGTGAGGTCTTGTCTGTACCCCGTAATAAAACACTTTTGTGTTAAAACCTCTAAGCTAACCACACTGGCCAATATTTCTGCATTACACGCACGCCAAACCACCTATTTTTACATACATTGCAGTGGGTTTCAAATTAAGGGCACAAGATATGCTTACCGGTATACATTCCATTTATTTTTCGCCCCTTTGAAATGCATTATTGCCTCGCACTTACAAAATCCCAATCCTTAATCCGGCAATTCAAGATTTTTGTACACTAAAAAATCCTATAAAATTCTTCTATGAATATTTTAAGCACTATTTCAAGTTAAATTATGCGCACGTACGTATTCCTTTGTACAAATTAGTTGTGATAGTGTACTGACCTGCTTTCCGCGGACAGAGTGCTTCATAAAGTTCACTGAAGAATACTTCAGCATGCTCACGCTAATTGTGTACTCTCACAGCTTCAGCTAGCTTTATTAGGAGCTGACGAAGAACACCTGTCTTATCAGAGTCGCCGCACATTGTATGATCATCATCTACTGCTGCAAGCTTTGTACATGCGTTCTTAGAAGGTACCAATCAATCCACGTTTTCCGTCGTGGCATGAACTTTACTCTCATGCCTGCATGCAAATCTTGAAGCGCTCCGACCCTTTAATCCAGCACCGACATTCCCCCTATGTTTTTGAGCGCAGAGCTGCTCAGGCTGACACAAATTCGTCTGGCGGAGAAAGAAAACACCTAGCGCACGTGACCGCGTGCGTCGCGGTGACCGCTCGGCGTAGTCCAGTCTTGCGCGTGGGCTTACGCTACCTGAGGAGCTCTAGCCTTCGTCGTCGTCGTCGTGTAGCGACCGGCGTGCCACGGGTGCGCCGCGCCGAGAACCATCCGCCACCACACGTGGAGACGGCCACCTGACCAGCTGCTGAAGAAGTGACGAGGACGCGCTACAAGACGATTTGCCGTTCGCGGCTGTACCGAAGTGACGGAGGACGCGCTCAAGACGATTTGCCGTTCGCGGCTGTATCACCGCTCCATACTTTATTGTGCTGCTAACGTACTGCTTGACCCCAAGTGCGGAAGAAGCTCGGTTGACCTTGTCTGCTGTTTCTTGCCTTTTAGGCTTGCACCTTTAGTGTGAGCTGCACTGATTATTCTATGCAGTCGCTGCATAGAGGTGCGCTTCTGCCCTTTATCCTTCCCATGAACCGAATGCCCTCTTCACTCACCTGCACTGGTATGGCAGAATGACTACAATCTCGTGCTTTGTTGTAAACCTAAAAGGCGACTGCAACGACTGCACTGCAAATGAGAACGCCCCCAGCCAGGACCTGTCTGACGAACTGTTTTGCGCGTACTGCCGAAGGTGTTCGCTGGCTCCCTGTCGAAGGCTGTCCGGTAACTGCACTTGTTCGACTCGTTGTGCAACTGCTGCTGTTTTTGACGCACGTCATGTCACTTTGCATTCGCGCGTGCAAGAAACCGCTAACTCCATAGGCTGGGTACGCACCCATTTACGCTACCTACTCTCTCTGGCAGCCGTCCAGCCAGTCCAAGGTGAGACAGCAGCCGAATGCAAGGTTTACCGCCTAGGGTTTTGTCTCCTGCCAGAGAGACCCAGGAGAACAACCGCTGCAACCAACACTACATGGTTCAAAACGTAACTTCACCAATCGTTCTGCAACAACCTGAGGGAACCGGCCATTGCCTGTGTGAATCGCCTGCTGAAGACCCAGAAGAGTGGATTGAAGGGCTGGAGCGCGCGTGGATTTCTAACAGCTGGTATGAAGAAGAAACGCACCGGCATGTCCTTTTTATTTTGGATTCGCTTCTTGAACTTTGAACGACAACCATAAGAGTGCGCTAACGTCCTGGAGCCTGCTCACTACATAATGGCTGAAAACATTCCCTGCAGTAGTTGGAAAGGAACGTGCTAACATCTCTGATGGAAATGCGTTCCAACACCCAACGAAAGTGTTGTTTTGTTCGTTGAAGAAATGAACGGGCAGCTCCGTCACACTGACCCTGGCATGGCGGAAGAGAAAAAGCTGCAATTCCTAATACGAGGTGTCAAGCACGCGCAGTTCGCTGCACTACTGCGTGTCATTCACAAAGAAACCATCGCTAAGTTCTCACCAGAAGCTGCCATGATTGAGAAAACTCTGGACATGTGTGCAAGACAGTACGACTACAGGTTACAGTCGTAGCAGCTAACTCGTCTGATGCCCTTGAAGCCTCAAAGGGTGCCTTGCGTGAAACAATCAGCGCCATAGTTAGCGAAGGGAAGATAAATGCGCGAGTTTTGCGGTAACTCTCCCCAACCACGAAACCACCTAAGCTTGCAGCATTATGTGATGTGATGCTGAAAACACGCGAAAAGCTGCAGCTATCGTTCGGCGCTGTGTCATCCGCTCGTCATGAAGCTTGATGTCTGTACACTCAGGGACGCCCTTTGGGACCCCCGTTGAACAACGCCCACCCGACCACGTGCATTTCAACGCCTTACTTCAAGGAAGGCTGAGGTGTAGCGAACTCCAGATCACCGTCCGGGGTGCTAACATTACATCTACCGTCGCTGCCCTTACAAACTATTCGGCGTGCGAGGTTTCTCTATCGAAGCACAGCGTCCTTTGCCAGGCCAACGACTAGGTGAGATCGATGAGTACCTTTTTCAGAACACCAGAAACCTGCCGCACGTCAAGCGTTCGCCGTCACCCTATCCTTAGGCATTACTTTGCCGCCGCAGCTACGCCGACGTCAAAATGTGGAAGGTCACACTTCCCGTGAAAGGGAAAATAAAAACAGCAGATTCTTGAGGTGAAGTTGCACTGCGGCGATAAAACCAGCCCACTCCAACTACGCAACTACGCAACGAAGGCAAAACGCTCTAATCGACCCCTGATTTGACACGTGCCCCCATACGACGGCCGCGACAGTGCGCGACATCCTGCCGACAGCACCAAACCCGCTGTTAACAAGACGACGAGAACGCGAAGCGTTGCCACCGACAATCAATGAGAACCAGCTGTGACACGACGCCTAGACGATCCCGACACTCGAAAACGACCACTGCAGATGTGCACAAATCTTTCTAGGGGTTTGACATATTCGCACTAATAGACACTGGAGCCGACTATTGAGTGATGAGCCCACCATTAGAATCGAAAGTGGAAACATTAAGGACAAGTTGGTACGGGCCGCACAAACTCACATCATGAGGCCATTTCGTCCCGCCTAGTGCACCCGTACGTCGCGCATCACAGTAAACGCACCACGTACCCTGCTGCGTTCGTTTATTGCCTAACCGTCGCATCAAATATTACTAGGCATGGACTTTTTAACCGACAATGGTGCTATTATTGATTGGCAGGTCAAGTCGATTAGTGTCCGCGCAGATCGCGCCATGACCCCTAATCCAAGCGCAGAAGAAGGTACTTCCCTCGGGACTATCAAAGACCCCGTCCCCCTGCCTCCCCGCACAAGCCCGATGATCAGCCGTCTTTATACTCTCAAGATGGTGCTCCTAACACCGAAGCTATCGAGGAGAGCGACCTGAGCTTGCTTCTGGAGGCGGTCTCTGTTACCAGAGGTATTGTGGGCTAGACGGAAGAAAAATGCAAGTTCTGATCACGAATTTCACGGAGGAATAGCAGCCCATAAAGAAGGCGCTCATTTTGCATTTCTCTAAGAAACTCAGGAACAAAGTAACGTGATCGTCGTTGGCGACTTTCAGCGCGAATCTGGAGCCGCTTCTTGTGTGCTCACCTCTTTGACGTGACTCGGCACTGCCAAAAGAAATGAAAAAGTCGCCATCCCGCCCTGTGAAAGCGGACACCCAGAGAAGCGTGTCTAAACCACTACAAATTCTGATGGGGGTGGGCATGAAATGTTTCTCGACGTCTCGGTGGGCTTGTCGCTTGCGCTCGGCTTTTCTTGCGGCAAATGCTGGGTCCTGGCTAGCCTGACGCGTGCGATCGGCGTCTTGGGCAAGATCTTCTTTATTAAGTGACACTTGCCCTGCACAGCTTTCAAAGATATTCCGCAAACGCAATCATTGCCAGGAACACATTGTGGAGGGGGTTGAGGGACCGGGGCAATTTGAGGGCTTTCTGCACCGTCACAGCGACTGTTTATAGTCGACTTAAGCTTCGTTCGACGCCCCTTGCAAAGCACGAATTATCACCGAAGATGGCGCCCGACAAAGGCGACAGTCACCATACTGCTTGTGAGGGTGAAGCTATGCCCACTCAAGTTGAAGGCATGCTCTACGACGACATCATGCAACGGCCCAAAAGCCCCTGGGATGCTCCACTTGTGCTTGTGAAAAAAAAGAGTGCACTCTGATATTCTGCTTGAATACCGGCTATTGAACAAAGTCACAAAAAGAAGTATACCCCCCCTCTTATGAATCTTGGATGCCCTTGACCCCCTGTTCCACGTGAAGTGCTTCTCTTCGACGGACTAGGAAAACGGGTACTGGCAAATTGGACGGGGGGAGAAGGTCCACGAGAAGACCGCGTTTATAACAGCCGGATGGCCTGTATGATTTCAAGGTAAGTGCGTTTGGACTGTCCACGGCACCAGAAACGTTTTAAAAGAGTAATAGAGCACTAGTGCTACCATGCCTCAAATGGAACACCAGCCTCGTCTACCTCGACGACGTTGTGGTACTCGCCAGGAGCATCAACGAGCACATCCCAAAATTGGAGTCCGTGTTGTTAATGCAATCAGAATAATAATATTAACGCACGCTGAAACCTGAGAAGTGCTGCTTTCCGTAGAGCAATTAAAGATTTTGGCCCACGTCGCCAACGCAGAGGGAGTCCTGCCTGACCGACCGAAAACTTCAGCCATCGCCAATATAAGAGCCGGGTAACTTGCCCAATTACGTTTCCCGTAATTTCCAGGCTAAATGCAAGTTTATTTCCAGAGGAGGAAGTCGACGAAAAAGTAGCAATGGTGTTTTATTTGTACGGAAATTTAGCAAAAAAATTCACGGAATCGTACGTGGTGGTAAATTTGGATAAATGTACCTAAAAATATTCAAATGGATATTGAACTAAGAATAATAATAATGATGGTGCGTCATGTGTTTAAATAAAGCTGCCGCGTGGTTAAAGTTCCACGAGGCCAGCTATAGAGGAGAGCCCATTTGTTCCACAAGAAAGGGAAATATGGGGGCGTCGAATAGAAGTAGCAGCAGTCAAAGAAGTATGTAGTAAGGTTTCGGTCATAATGTTATTAGAAAGTTAGGTAGATAGACACTGTTATAAGGCTTTATTTGGCGAAGTGTTGCTATTGTTCTGGCACAAAACAACAAAACAAAACTAGTACACCAAAAATCACCAAGGGTAGGGCAGAGATGACAAGGGTACCTAACCAGTAATGCTATTTATGATTTTCCACCGTTAATTCAAGAAACTAAAGAACGCTGTCAGGAATGCTGGCACTAAAGTTACCTATAGTGAAACAGATGGAGCAATTATCATGCAGCTGCTTTCAGGTTGTCTAAATTCTAGCGTCAAAATCTGCTTGATCGCCTTGCCCACGGAGACCTGGCTCCAGGCACAGTGTATTTTCCGCCATACACGGGGGCGGGTAGATATGCAGCGATGGGGGCGGAAGCTGCTGACTTCGCCCGTACTGGAGCGGCGACTGGGTTGGCGTTGAAGACTGCGTCGGCGCTGCGGCCCGCCGCCGTTCCCGGCTCATTGGTGTCAATGGTGGCGCGGAATCCGTTGGCGTCAGCGACGTAGTTGACCCGGCGAAAGATGCCGTACTCATCCCGGTAGCCGTACGAGCCGGTCTTGGTGTTGCTGGCGTCGCTCTGCTCCTTGTGGTATATCCGCGTTCCGAACTCGTCCGTGTTGTCGTAGCCGAAGCTGTACGGCTGTGGAGGCTGCGTGAGTTAATCGGGAGTGCGACGTCAATTGGTGAGGGAAGCAACAAATTCAGCATACCATTGCAGGCTATTTTCTCTTCAGAAAAATAAGTCACCTTCAGTCCAAAGATAAGGGTAAAACGCTGTTGAACTATGTTTTTTAGTTAATATTTCTTTCATGCGTTTTCATATTTTATTCTTCGGGTTATGTGGCTAAGTCACTCGCCTGTTACTTTGATTCGGTTGGTTCGATTGACGTTCCCTTTGAGGGTTTATTTACAGCGGAGCTGGTTTGAAACGTGTTGATTCCGGCGTTTCACAAAAATGAGTATAACATTGTAACGAAACAAATTACCGGAACTGGAACCGGTAGAATTCGAACCTGGGTCTGGTAGATCTACAGATTTAGAGTCAGTCTTCTTACCACCTAGGCTACGCCCGGTATTTTTATTTACTACTGTCAGCCACGACCGTGAGTTTGTACTCGGAATTCAAGCGGCTTACTCACTCAGCTGTGACTATGGGGGGAGGAATCACGCCAGCTGCTGGACACAGAACACGTAATAGGGTACACATTGCCCCAGCGGGCGTCTAGCTTAAGTGTGCGCGTTCGGTTTGTTTTCTTCGATTTTATTTTTCTTTTTCAGCGTTATATAACAAAGATAGAGTAAACGTCATTAGGCAACGAAGAAAAAGCAAATTGGCTGCGATCTTCGCCATTAACCGTCGTGATTGTTGTGAAGGTTGCACACAGTATCGCTATCTTCATGGCTAACGCGTTAGGGTAACTAAGGCGTTAGTGGAACGCAGCGCCCCGACGTCGGTAAAACGGCTCAATATTTTGGTTTGCATGATGGCGCCCGAGTTTTTAGTGGCGTCCGCTACCTACCACCGCAAGAGTTTCCCCTCATGATTAAATATGATACATTCATGTGTCGCAAGTTATTCATTCACGTGTCGCAAGTCGATGCACTCACGTGTCCCATAATATGTTGCATACAAGTGTCGCAAACTTCCAACTTAAGGCTCATCACCCAAGTTAGCTTGAAGCAAGGAATGCACGCATCTTCTCTCGTTAACACTTAATTTCATACGACAGTCGAAGCTGAGAACTGTGGCGAACATGTTTAGCATGAAGGAGGATAGCACGAAATCGGCACAGCACGTCGCTCAAATGAGTGCACTGGTTACCCTAAGAATACGCAGGCATGGTTTCGTACTACCCATTCGATATGCATACAAGAAAAAAGACGGTTTGGGTCAAATACCCGTGGTTGTTTATTATTATTGAAAATATCAAAAAGATTACCACACGAACGTACTCGGCATTAATTTACAATTGTCGCCTTGCAGGTTTTTTTATTACGATCGCAAGGCCTTCGACCAAAGCTATTTGGGATCTCGCTGTAGTCAAAAAGCTTACAATTATTTGCCAGCTGCGTTAGTGAACGCACTCATGTGCTTTTCTACGGGTGCATTGACATCCCCGGCTCGCTAAATCGTGGAGCTTCTGGGTCAAAGTTTCAAGCTTAAAAATAACGCTTTTTTCTGGTAGCCTTGTTTTCTTGATATTTCTGTTACACGGATGTTTTTACCCTTTT
This sequence comes from Haemaphysalis longicornis, assembly GCA_013339765.2. Classification (NCBI taxonomy): domain Eukaryota; kingdom Metazoa; phylum Arthropoda; class Arachnida; order Ixodida; family Ixodidae; genus Haemaphysalis; species Haemaphysalis longicornis. Next base: position 181,382,889 of record CM023450.1, read on the forward strand.
ACAAGATGAGATCTTGCCTTCTATAGGCAGGCTACCGGAAATAAAAAATCCAACACTGGCCTCAATGTGTACAATATGAAACGTTTTTTTAATAATAAACGTTACTGCCTTCAAAAGTAGAATGCACCCGCACTACACCGCACGCTGTCTGTGGCGGTACTCGTTTTACCTCTGCCATAGTGACGTTTCCCTAAGCCTCTTGAAATATACGCTGTCAACTATTACAACTTTTCAAGCAGCAAACAAAATGTCCCTTCAGTAGAGTAACTGAGGTGCTTACGTAGATGGGATCCGACAAACTAACGTCTGGAGTGGCTGCTGACGCCTCAAGAGGACCTTGGAGTCCCCTGTAGAAATTGCCTTGAAAACCATACGGGCCTTCGGCAAAGGCACAGGCAAGGAGGGATGCGACGACGACCTGAAACAAAGCAAAAAAGAAAGATGGCTCCGGTGGGTGTCGTGACTTGCATATGGATTGAGGAATCGTAGGATCTAATGTCGTGCGCAAAATTAGAATGTTTTCATTATTCTGCAACAATGCCGATATCTTACCTTCGCAATCATGGTTGGTTCGAGCGAACTATGTTTTAACAGAACTGTTGAGCTCACAATACTGCTTTCACTTGTGTGAAAGGATGGCTAGCAGGTGAGGTTAGTGTGAATGTTTGCGGGCACCCTGGTATTTTATAGTTCGTGGAGAGCCTGTACTGCCGCGTAGCGCCGCCCCAAAAAGAGGAACACGACAACCTCCTCTTCTTGTTGGGTAGAACTTGCGGAGTTAAACAACACGCCAAAAGCACGACCATTTATTTGTTTGCTGCTTTCCTCGGGGACTTAGTGCACGTTTGCGGATGTAGGCTTTTCTGTTTTATTCTCTGTCTTCTAGGAAGCGCGTAACTGAAATGCAGCAGAAAATGTCTTCTTTGAAGCTTCCTTGTGTGATTATATGGCCGCAATAATGCTAAAGCAAGGCTGCAAGCCAGTCTAACGCTGAATTGGAAAGAAACTATGCCATCAAGGAAAAACCTTGTTTGATCATAGTGAAACGATTTTTTTATTAACTGCTCCTATGTTTTCATAAATAAAATATGTCGTTTTCTTTAGTGTACCACAGGAACACATTTGCGAAGATACAAGCAAGTGGGCAATAAAAAGGTGCTGATACTGGTCGAAGAGCGAGTACTTAATTGAAAAGGGCAATCAACCTAAACAGACCCCGCCTCTTATTCCCACATGCTTTCAGTAGTTACAAAAGAAAAGTGATGCTTGTACCAAATTTTATACCTTCTGCCACCTTTGTCAAGGGTTGTTGGTAGTTTATAAAATTGTTGCTTTATCATCATAAGTTTGAAAACTTGACTACTTAGCTGAAAGGAAAGCTGGCATAGATTTTGAGCATCTATCTGCCACCAAATGCCAGCAAACGCTGTAACAACAAGTCCTAGGGCGGAAAGGAAAATACCGGCAGTCGCATTCTTTAGAGCTGACGAAAGTAAGAAAAATGTAAGTTCACCACTCGTACTTTACAAGGATGGCGCATACCTCTAAGTTACACGTTATAATGAAAACGTTGTTTCGTTTCTGAAGTTGAATTACCGAAGCTAGCAAGCTTAGCGAGAAAAATATTGGAGAGCCCTTTCATACCAGAGAAACGCGAGTTGTAGTACTCGTTTCATAAAGAGGGGTGAAAGAAATAACTTTTTCTAAACACATAACTTCGTGTGCCCTGCTTTTTCTCCCTAACACTGCGTCGAAAATGCAGTTTAAGAGGTGTCCTCAACGCAGCCTTTCGCATTTTCAAAGCAGACACAGCGAGAACATATTGTCACGAAGCCAAAGACGACGCAGTATACGAGGAAAACAAGTTTATTGGAGTGAACTTGTGCTCCTCTAACAACTCAAAGAATACACAGGCGGTGAAGCAGCAGTCAACAAATTAACGTGTGCAGGCGAACGTTGGCGAGTCGAATGCCGCGGCGTCTGCTTTGCCGGGAAGTTATCTTTGGGCACGAGTGTTTCTCGAATTGTCGGTTTCATTCAGAACAAGGTAGATCAAAGAATAACATTTTAGGCTTCTCATGTAAGTTTGAAATGCTCTCCATATCAAAAGAGGTAACTGTGATGAGCTGTCGCTGCACCAAATCAAGGGAAACCAATCCACCGAATTCGACTGGTGTTCCCTACGAAAGACACGAGTTCCGAGGAAGAAGAGCTGGAGGATGTGGCTCGATCTCGGATGCAGCAAGACGGCCATCCTCGCGGTATAGACCCGAGGACCGTCGCTGGCTATCCCGTCCGAGCCACCAGCCAGGCTGTCAACGACACGACAAGAAGCTGTTGCGCCCCTGGGCGGAAGCGCAGCGAGGCCTTGCTGAGGATCAGGCCTAATACTCTTCTCTCCCGCCACTAGCCATCGGTAACCATCACGTTCCTGGCCAGTGGGGCAACCCATCTGCAATTAACTTCAGTAACCTCCTCTTTTAGACCGTCACTACCCATCGTCGACCACAGGGAAGTAGCTTTATGAGTCATCACTTTGACACGGTGCCGCCTCTACGATCGTCTAAAGAGTATGACTTGTGCTTTTTAACTCTTTCCGCTCTCGTCCTGTCCTGATTGTATTTCCGCGTCTACTCGTACGTGCGCTTGAGTGTCCATTGCACTGTGCGCATATCTCACCTTAATATTGTTACGTGGCGGCAGGACAATGATGAGGTGAACCATGGGCGACGATGAAGTGATGTACTTACAAGATGTTGCCGCAGAACGATGCGATCTATTTACAAGCGGCCATGATCGCTCGCGCCAGCCGCACCCCCTTCGTCGTCTTCGGTGACGGCTTATGGCGCTATGGGGCATTGATAGGTGGTCCGGACTAAGGTGGGCAATGTCTCACAGCCCCTTGACCGAGGAACGATGTACGACACGACGACGTTCCTGGCGCGCATCTTGCGCGAGGTCTCTGTCATGGCCGCTGTGCACATTCTGTAAACAGATCGCTTCAACCCCATCCCAATAGTTCGTCATCCATCCTGTGTCCTGCCCGCAACGTAACATTGTGGTGAAGTATGCGGGATCATCCCCATCCTGGCCTCCACAGCAGCGTCTTTGCCTTGGGCGAAATCGTCGAGGGACCACCAGCCATGTCTGGCAGCCCCAGCCCACTGCGACCTGCATTCAAACTACGTCCCCAGCCCTGTGTCCCCAGCCCGTGTGCAGCCACGAAGACCAGCCGATACAAGCCGAGAACAGACCAAGAAGACGCCGTGTCCCAGCCCTTTCGTCCGACGTGTTCGAATTCCGCCGACGGTTCAGTCCTGCTTGAAGAAAATCGTTTCTGTGGGGCCAGGCGGGCAACAGGGACGTCATCTTCAGCTGTGGCGGCAGGCAAATCTCCACTGTATGTTTTCATCGCATCGCTCACCGCATCGCAATCCTCACGTTGCCTCGGCATCCACCGGGACGGTCGCCCTCGACCCGGGGAGTCGGGACTAAGGTGTGCAATGCCTCACAGACCGACCGACGATTACGACGACGACGACGTTCCTGGCGCGCACTTGCGACCGTGGTCTGTCATGGCTGCTGTGCATCTTGCATTCTGTAAATAGATCGCTTCACCCCATCCCATCGGTCGTCTCATCTGTGTCCTGCCGCAACGTACAATATATTTGTTGTGTGTGCGTTTCCAAGAACGTAGTCAGGGTTCGGGACTCTCTAACCGGTCTGGCCCAACATTCCTCACTATAAACACGTGCGCCCATAAAAATAAAGAATGAACACGGGCTTCACTTAGCACACGGAAAACACAGAATAACACATCCAGGCACTGCCAGTCGCCAAAAAAAATAAAATAAACAAACCCAATGCTTGGTTCGCGGCATTACTCCCCCCCAAACCTCTAAGAGTGCATCGACCCGATGGTAAAATAAAAGACACTCCGAAAAAAAAAGATCCGTCATATTGCGCAATAATATTTTAGGCGAACCTCTCGGACAACTTCGTGCCGCGTGCGTCGTCGTGATGTTCCGGAACCACCATCGGGGTTCACCTCCTAGGTAAGTTGGCCAACACGTCGTAGAATCTGTTAGGGTCCAAATACCGTCGCAGAAGCTTCTCACTGAGTCCGCGTCGTCGGATGGGAGTCCAAACCCACACACGATCCCCTGGGTGGTACTCGGCGTCTGGCGTCGGAGGCTGTAGCGCCCGGCATCCACCAGCTGCTGGTCTGTTGTACGAAATCGAGCGAGTTGGAGGTCCTCCTCCGCACGCTGACGGTATCCTTGGACATCGGGTTGAGGTCCTCGTCTTCTACACGAGGAAGCATGGCGTCAAGCATCGTAGTCGGCCGTCTTCCGTAGACAGCTTGAATGGCGTCGTCTGCGTTGTTTCCTGGATAGCCGTGTTTTACGCAAACGTGAAATACGGGAGCACTTCGTCCTAAGTCTTATGTTCAACGTCGACTTACATTAACAGCATTTCCGCGGTTGTCTGTTCAGACGTTTCGTTAGTCCATTCGCTTGGGGGTGGTACACCCTCGTTCTTTGGTTATCCGTGTTGCTGTAGCTTAATAGTTGCTGTAGTTGCTGTAATAGTTGCTGTTGCTGTAGTTGCTGTTGCTGTAACCCTTCCCTCAGCTCCACAGTAAAGGCCGTTCCGTGGTCCGTCATTAGAACTTCTGGGGCTCCATGTCGCAGCACAACTGGTTTATGAAGAACTTCGCGACTTTTTGTGCCGTACCCCTCGGAAGAGCGGCAGCTTATGCGTATCGGGTCATGTAGTCTGTCGCGACGACAACCCACTTGTTCTCAAATCGTGACGTAGGGAACGTGCCCAAAAGGTAGAAAATGTTTCTTCATGATGGCAGAATTTTTTAGCCTGAATGCAGGTAAGTTGCGTTTGAAGGCCCTAGGGACAGCGAGTTGCGTCCTTCGAGGTAGTCGATCATGACGCGTAACTCAGGGTCGGCACCTGCTGGGCGGCTAGATCGCTACTGAAATTCGAATGTGTACTACGGGCTAGGTCGCTCTCCGACACGTTCCAGGAGGAAACGCGCTGTCTGCATCGGAGTCTTGGTGTGGTGGGTCGATGGGGGCGCGGGACAGACAGTCGGCGTCGTCGAGTGTTTCTTTCCGGATTTTCAGACTACTGCAATATCGAATTCTTGTAGGCGCGAGCTCCATCACCCAAGACAGCCATAGGGGTCCTTAAAAATGGCGAGCCAACACAGCGAATGGTGGTCTGTCACAACCTTTAACGGTCTCACCATACACGTATGGGCGAAACTTTGAAATGGCCCATATGATAGCCAGACACTCTTTCTCTGAGGCAGAGTAGTTTTTCTCATCCTTCGAAAGACCCCGGCTGGCATAGGCGATTACCTTTTAGCAACCGCTTTGCTTTCGTACAAGGACGGCACGCCAAGCCTATATCACTGGCGTGGGTGTGCATTTCCGTTTAGGTGTTTTCGTCGAAATGAGCGAGCATGGGCGGGCTTTGTAGGCGTTGTTGCAGCTCGTACAGAGAGAGAGAGAGAAACAACTTTCACTGAACCCATTTCAGGTGCCGCTCGAGGCGTCAGACGGGGTGGAACCCTATTCACAAGTCCCATATGAGTCCAATAGCTCCTGGCCCCTGGACGCGAGCTCTTGCTGCGTCGACAGGTCGGGGCTGGACATCAAGATCTCCCATAGCTCGGGTAGGGGGGAAAGGAAAGGGGGAGGGAAGGTAGGGGATTCTTGAGCTGAGTACACTCCGCCAGTATGTGCGGCAGGGTGCCTTCAGTCTTTTTGCAGAACGGGTAGATGGGGTCGTGTTCTGCCGGGAACATCTTGTTCAATAAATCTGGGTGCGCCAGTGACCCCGCTTGTGCGCGGCGCACTATTGTTTGTTGCTTGCGGTCGAGTTGCTGGTGCGGCACGGGAAGCCGATGCAGCTCGTAGAATGCTTCCTTTCCTTGCTGAAAGGGGTGGTATTGTAGCGCCCTCTGGTTGGCGCTCTTAGCCGGCGCCTTGGCGCCGGCTATGAAAGACGAGAATAAAGAAACGAGCGGCGCGTGCTTGGTGCGCCAGCACGGCACGGGCAGTTCGATTCCGAAAGCCTGCCACGCTGTTACTTTCTCCCGTGCGCTGCGCTGCGACCCCGTGGTACCCGACAGTGGTGACTCCGGACTAAGACATGACCGACCCCAGCAACCTCGCGCCCTCAGGGCCCTCTTTTGCCTGACGTTTCTCGCGGCCGCCGGACGTCGCAGTCATACAGCTCCGTCTGCCCACCTTCGTGCGCAAGAACCCACACGTTTGGTTCGCCCAGGTCGAAGCCGTCTTCGATCTGCACCGCGTCACCTCGGAGACTACTCGGTTTCGCCACTTGCTTTGCAACCTGCCTCCTGAGGTGGCTGATGAAGTGGCAGACGTCATCGGTGCACCTTTGAACGATGCTCCGTACCAGCGGCTCAAGCAGAGTATTCTGGACCGAACCACGGCGTCCGAGAGCGCGCGCCTCCGGCACCTGCTCACCCACGAAGAGCTTGGAGATCGCCGCCCTTCCCAGCTGCTCAACACCATGCGACAGCTCGTAGGCGCGAGCAACGTGGACTCGAACGGTGCACTTTTAAAAGAGCTCTTTCTGCAGCGCTTGCCACAGTCCACTCGCATCGTTTTAGCTGCTGCAGGGACTTGACCCTCGACTGCGCCGCCAAGCTTGCTGATAGAGTTCACGACGCGAATTCTCCTTCAGTCGCCCCCCTCGCTTCGACAGCAGAGTCATCGGCCGTGTCCCGCTTAGAGACTCGGATCGATCAACTCGCCGCTTCCATTGAAGCACTTCGGACGTCCTCTGATCGCCGATGCGGCTCCTCCCCACGTCCTAGCCGTCGTTCGTCTTCCCCGGGCGGTTCTTGCTCGCGCAGCCCTCGAAGCTCGTCTATCTGCTGGTATCATCGCACTTTCCAGCACCGCGCCCGTCACTGCACTTCCCCATGCAGCTGGTCGGGAAACGCGACGCGAGATCCCTGATGGCGGCATGTGACCTCGCCTTACAACCTGGCCGCCTTTTCCTGGTCACGGATAGCATTTCTGGTTTGCGCTTCCTTGTAGACACGGGTGCTGAGGTCAGTGTATTACCAGCCACCAAGGATGAGCGTACTTTTAAGTCACCTGGTCCTACGTTTCGTGCAGCGAACTCTACCTCTATCGCCGCGTATGGTCAGCGGTCCCTCACCCTCGACCTTGGTTTGCGGCGTGCCTTCCGGTGGGTCTTCGTAGTAGCCGACGTCAATCAGCCCATCCTCGGCTCCGATTTCCTCACCCACTTTTGACCTAGACGTCAGCATGCGTCACCATCGCCTGATTGACAGCAAGACGCGCCTTTCCATCCTGGGCGTACTGTCTACTGTCGCTCCAACTGGCATCCGCACGCTGCTTCCCTCATGCCCGTACGCAAGAATCCTCGAAGACTTCCCTGAGGTTACGAGACCCTGCAACCTAAAGCAGCCGCCCAAGCACAGCGTTACCCACCACATCGTCACGCGTGGTCCACCAGTCGCAGCTCGGCCGCGCCGCCTCTTCGGTGAGCGTCTGGCGACTGCTAAACGTGAATTCGAGCACATGCTGGAACTCGGTATTATCCGCCCATCGTCCAGCAACCACGCGTCTCCACTGCATATGGTTCCTCAGAAAAGTGGAGACTGGCGTCCGTGCGGCGATTACCGGGCGCTCAACGCTCAGACTGTCCACGACAGCTATCCCTTACCCCACATCCAGGATTTCACAAGCCACTTGGAAGGGTGCACAATCTTTAGCAAAGTGGACCTTGTCAAAGCGTATCACCAAATCCCCGTCGAGCCTGCCGATATCCCGAAGACGGCCATCACTACACCCTTCGGCTTGTTTGAGTATGTGCGCATGCCCTTTGGGCTACGCAACGCAGCCCAAACATTTCAAAGGTTCATTGCCGAGGTGACGCGCGGCCTTCCGGCTGTATTTGCGTACATCGACGACATCCTAGTCGCGAGTCCTACTCCACAAGATCACGAGCGTCACCTCCGAGAACTCTTTGAACGCCTTCAACAATTTGGCTGGTTGTCAACGCCCAGAAATGCGTCTTCGGGACGTACGAGCTCGAGTTCCTTGGCCATCACATCTCGGCGCAGGGAATTCGCCCTTTACCCTCTCACGTTCAAGCCGTGAAGGACTTCCCCGAACCTACCAGCCTCCGCCAGCTTCGTGAGTTCCTGGGCCTGGTGAATTTCTCGCGACGCTTTATACCCCACTGCGCCGAGCTTCTGCATCCACTGACTGAGCTTCTTCGCACAACCAAGAGCTCCACATCCAGCACTTCCGACACTTTTTGGAGGGCCAGTCCTTTCACGTTCTTACGGACCATAAGCCTCTGGCGTATGTTTTCCGTACGAACTCCTCCAAGTACGTCGCACGGGAACTCCGTCAGCTCGCCTATATTTCGGAATTCACGACGGACATTCGGCACATCAAAGGTACCGACAACGAGGCTGCTGATGCGCTTTCACGCATTACCTCCATCGGCAGTGCTGCATCTGCTGTGGACTGGGAACGCCTAGCTCAGGCGCAGATTGAGGACCCTGAGCTGCAAGCACTGCGGGGCCACCCGGGTTCCCTTCGTTTGCAACTTGTGCCTCATCCGTTCGTGCCTGGCTCACTGTGGTGTGACATGTCAGCGGCGGCGCCTCCGACCCCTTCGTTCCGGCTGCCTTTCGTCGTGCTGTGTTTCACTCGGTCCACGACATCTGCCACCCCAGCATCCGAGCCACGCAGCGCCTCATTACACAGCGGTACGTCTGGCCGAGCATCAACACTGATGTCCGCCAGTGGGCCCGTTCGTGCCTCGCTTGTCAGACAGCCAAGGTGACCCGCCACACGAAGACCCCAACGCAGCCTTTTTTGCCACCTAGCTGTCGCTTTGACCACGTGCATCTTGATTTGGTCGGACCATTTCCTCCCTCCCGTGACTGCCGGTACATTCTCACAATGATTGACCGCTTCACCCGTTGGCCCGAAGCCGTACCAATTCCGGACATCACGGCAGAAACGGTCGCAAAAGCCTTCGTTTCGACATGGGTTTGCCGTTTCGGCTGCCCCGGCATTGTTACCACGGATCGAGGCAGGCAGTTTGAATGTACTCTGTTCACTTCCCTCAGCCGCTTGCTTGGCACTAAACACTGCCGCACCACGGCATACCATCCCTGTGCCAACGGCATCGTTGAGCGGCTCCATCGCCAGCTAAAAAGTGCTCTCACTGCGCGCCTGGATAGAGAGCACTGGGTCGATCACCTTCCTGTAGTGCTTCTTGGCCTGCGTGCCGTCCTTCGTCATGACCTCGGCTGTTCAACTGCTGAACTTGTCTACGGCGCACCCCTGCGGCTTCCTGGCGATTTGTTCGTCCCTACGGCCTCCTCGCCCCAGCCGCTTGAGTACCTCAATGCCTGCAGGACTGCATGCAGCACCTGCGACCAGTCCCTCCATGATCTTCTGACCACCGCATCTTTGTGCATCCCGACCTGGCGTCTTTGACACACGTTTTTTTCAGTTTGGATGCTGTAAAGGTGCCTCTTACCCCCTCCTACGATGGGCCGTACCGTGTCCTTAACAAACCCAGAAGCCCGCCACCATCCTCTTGAATGGCCGCGAAGAAGTCGTCTCGTTGGACCGCCTCAAACCGGCCTACCTCGGACGCCACCCAACGAACTCCCCGCAGACATCGCAGGCCTAAACACTCCACTGCTCGCCCCCAAAGCCAACGCCCGCCTGCCTCGCTGTCGCGTGACGTTCGACATTTCGTCTGGGCGGGGGGCCCTGTAGCGCCCTCTGGTTGGCGCTCTTAGCCGGCGCCTTGGCGCCGGCTATGAAAGCCGAGAATAAAGAAACGAGCGGGGGTGCTTGGTGCGCAGCACGGCACGGGCAGTTCGATTTCGAAAGCCTGCCACGCT
>CM023450.1:181392949-181447819 GCA_013339765.2 Haemaphysalis longicornis
ACTCTAGGTGGGTAGCATTCGTGCGCTGTTTTGCAGTCGGCATCTCCGTCCCGCCTCCGTGGCGCAATCGGCTAGCGCGTTCGGCTGTTAACCGAAAGGTTGGAGGTTCGAGCCCTCCCGGGGGCGACAGCAAGGGTGCTTGCGGGCACGTTTTTTTCTTGGCGATTATTCCCGCGTGCCTTTTCTAATGAAAGTTCTATGGATTCATTTTTTGACTGCGGACTCTAGGTGGGTAGCATTCGTGCGCTGTTTTGCAGTCGGCATCTCCGTCCCGCCTCCGTGGCGCAATCGGCTAGCGCGTTCGGCTGTTAACCGAAAGGTTGGAGGTTCGAGCCCTCCCGGGGGCGACAGCAAGGCTGCTTGCGGGCACGTTTTTTTTCTTGGCGATTATTCCCGCTGTCTTTTCTAAAAGAAAGTTCTATGGATTCATTTTTTGACTGCGGACTCTAGTTCGGTAGCATTCGTGCGCTGTTTTGCAGTCGGCATCTCCGTCCCGCCTCCGTGGCGCAATCGGCTAGCGCGTTCGGCTGTTAACCGAAAGGTTGGAGGTTCGAGCCCTCCCGGGGGCGACAGCAAGGGCTGCTTGCGGGCACGTTTTTTTTCTTGGCGATTATTCCCGCTGTCTTTTCTAAATGAAAGTTCTATGGATTCATTTTTTGACTGCGGACTCTAGGTGGGTAGCATTCGTGCGCTGTTTTGCAGTCGGCATCTCCGTCCCGCCTCCGTGGCGCAATCGGCTAGCGCGTTCGGCTGTTAACCGAAAGGTTGGAGGTTCGAGCCCTCCCGGGGGCGACAGCAAGGCTGAGTTGCGGGCACGTTTTTTTTCTTGGCGATTATTCCCGCTGCCTTTTCTAAGAAAAGTTGTATGGATTCATTTTTTGACTCTCTAGGCATTCGTGCGCTGTTTTGCATTATTGGCGCAATCGGCTGCGCGTTCGGCTGTTAAAACTTTGAGGTTCGAGAGGGGTGCTTGCGGGCACGTTTTTTTTTCTTGGCGATTATTCCCGCATTCTATGGATTCATTTTTTGACGGCGGACTCTAGGTGGGTAGCATTCGTGCGTTGTTTTGAAGTCTGCATCTCCGTCCCGCCTCCTTGGCGCAATCGGCTAGCGCATTCGGCTGTTAACCGAAAGGTTGGAGGTTCGAGCCCTCCGGGGGGCAGCAAGCTGCTTGCGGGCACGTTTTTTTTCTTGGCGTTATTCCCGCTGTCGTTTCTTAAAAAAGTTCTATGGATTCATTTTTTGACTGCGGACTCTAGGTGGGTAGCATTCGTGCGCTGTTTTGCAGTCGGCATCTCCGTCCCGCCTCCGTGGCGCAATCGGCTAGCGCGTTCGGCTGTTAACCGGCGATTAGCCCCCGAGGGCTTGCGACGCAAGTGCTTGGCTAGCGCGTTCGGCTGTTAACCGAAAGGTTGGAGGTTCGAGCCCTTGCTTTTTCTATTATTCCCGCTGCCTTTTCTAAGAAAGTTCTATGGATTCATTTTTTGACTGCGGACTCTAGGTGGGTAGCATTCGTGCGCTGTTTTGCAGTCGGCATCTCCGTCCCGCCTCCGTGGCGCAATCGGCTAGCGCGTTCGGCTGTTAACCGAAAGGTTGGAGGTTCGAGCCCTCCCGGGGGCGACAGCAAGGCTGATTGCGGGCGCGTTTTTTTTCTTGGCGATTATTCCCGCTGCTTTTCTAAAGAAAGTTCTATGGATTCATTTTTTGACTGCGGACTCTAGGTGGGTAGCATTCGTGCGCTGTTTTGCAGTCGGCATCTCCGTCCCGCCTCCGTGGCGCAATCGGCTAGCGCGTTCGGCTGTTAACCGAAAGGTTGGAGGTTCGAGCCCTCCCGGGGGCGGAAGCAAGGGTGCTTGCGGGCACGTTTTTTTTCTTGGCGATTATTCCCGCTGTCTTTTCTAAAGAAAGTTCTATGGATTCATTTTTTGACTGCGGACTCTAGGTGGGTAGCATTCGTGCGCTGTTTTGCAGTCGGCATCTCCGTCCCGCCTCCGTGGCGCAATCGGCTAGCGCGTTCGGCTGTTAACCGAAAGGTTGGAGGTTCGAGCCCTCCCGGGGGCGACAGCAAGCTGCTTGCGGGCACGTTTTTTTTCTTGGCGATTATTCCCGCTGTTAACCGAAAGTTTTCTAAAAAAGTTCTATGGATTCATTTTTTGACTGCGGACTCTAGGTGGGTAGCATTCGTGCGCTGTTTTGCAGTCGGCATCTCCGTCCCGCCTCCGTGGCGCAATCGGCTAGCGCGTTCGGCTGTTAACCGAAAGGTTGGAGGTTCGAGCCCTCCCGGGGGCGACAGCAAGGGTGCTTGCGGGCACGTTTTTTTTCTTGGCGATTATTCCCGTTGTCTTTTCTAAATGAAAGTTCTATGGATTCATTTTTTGACTGCGGACTCTAGGTGGGTAGCATTCGTGCGCTGTTTTGCAGTCGGCATCTCCGTCCCGCCTCCGTGGCGCAATCGGCTAGCGCGTTCGGCTGTTAACCGAAAGGTTGGAGGTTCGAGCCCTCCCGGGGGCGACAGCAAGGCTGCTTGCGGGCACGTTTTTTTTCTTGGCGATTATTCCCGCTGTCTTTTCTAAATGAAAGTTCTATGGATTCATTTTTTGACTGCGGACTCTAGGTGGGTAGCATTCGTGCGCTGTTTTGCAGTCGGCATCTCCGTCCCGCCTCCGTGGCGCAATCGGCTAGCGCGTTCGGCTGTTAACCGAAAGGTTGGAGGTTCGAGCCCTCCCGGGGGCGGCAGCAAGCTGCTTGCGGGCACGTTTTTTTCTTGGCGATTATTCCCGCTGCTTTTCTAAATGAAAGTTCTATGGATTCATTTTTTGACTGCGGACTCTAGGTGGGTAGCATTCGTGCGCTGTTTTGCAGTCGGCATCTCCGTCCCGCCTCCGTGGCGCAATCGGCTAGCGCGTTCGGCTGTTAACCGAAAGGTTGGAGGTTCGAGCCCTCCCGGGGGCGGCAGCAAGCTGCTTGCGGGCACGTTTTTTTTCTTGGCGTTATTCCCGCTGTCTTTTCTTAAAAAAGTTCTATGGATTCATTTTTTGACTGCGGACTCTAGGTGGGTAGCATTCGTGCGCTGTTTTGCAGTCGGCATCTCCGTCCCGCCTCCGTGGCGCAATCGGCTAGCGCGTTCGGCTGTTAACCGAAAGGTTGGAGGTTCGAGCCCTCCCGGGGGCGACAGCAAGGGTGCTTGCGGGCACGTTTTTTTTCTTGGCGATTATTCCCGCTGCCTTTTCTAAAGAAAGTTCTTGTTTTGCATGGATTCCGTCCCGCCTCCGTGGCGCATTTTTTTAACCGAAAGGTTGGAGGTTCGAGCCCTGCGGACTCTTGCGGGCAGTTTTTTTTCTTGGCGATTATTCCCGCTGTCTTTTCTAAATGTAGCATTCGCGGACTGCGCTTGTTTTGCAGTCGGCATCTCCGTCCCGCCTCCGTGGCGCAATCGGCTAGCGCGTTCGGCTGTTAACCGAAAGGTTGGAGGTTCGAGCCCTCCCGGGGGCGACAGCAAGGGTGCTTGCGGGCACGTTTTTTTTCTTGGCGATTATTCCCGCTGCCTTTTCTAAAAGAAAGTTCTATGGATTCATTTTTTGACTGCGGACTCTAGGTGGGTAGCATTCGTGCGCTGTTTTGCAGTCGGCATCTCCGTCCCGCCTCCGTGGCGCAATCGGCTAGCGCGTTCGGCTGTTAACCGAAAGGTTGGAGGTTCGAGCCCTCCCGGGGGCGACAGCAAGGCTGCTTGCGGGCACGTTTTTTTTCTTGGCGTTATTCCCGCTGTCTTTTCTTAAAAAAGTTCTATGGATTCATTTTTTGACTGCGGACTCTAGGTGGGTAGCATTCGTGCGCTGTTTTGCAGTCGGCATCTCCGTCCCGCCTCCGTGGCGCAATCGGCTAGCGCGTTCGGCTGTTAACCGAAAGGTTGGAGGTTCGAGCCCTCCCGGGGGCGACAGCAAGGCTGCTTGCGGGCACGTTTTTTTTTCTTGGCGATTATTCCCGCTGTCTTTTCTAAATGAAAGTTCTATGGATTCATTTTTTGACTGCGGACTCTAGGTGGGTAGCATTCGTGCGCTGTTTTGCAGTCGGCATCTCCGTCCCGCCTCCGTGGCGCAATCGGCTAGCGCGTTCGGCTGTTAACCGAAAGGTTGGAGGTTCGAGCCCTCCCGGGGGCGGCAGCAAGCTGCTTGCGGGCACGTTTTTTTTCTTGGCGTTATTCCCGCTGTCTTTTCTAAAAAAGTTCTATGGATTCATTTTTTGACTGCGGACTCTAGGTGGGTAGCATTCGTGCGCTGTTTTGCAGTCGGCATCTCCGTCCCGCCTCCGTGGCGCAATCGGCTAGCGCGTTCGGCTGTTAACCGAAAGGTTGGAGGTTCGAGCCCTCCCGGGGGCGACAGCAAGGCTGCTTGCGGGCACGTTTTTTTTCTTGGCGATTATTCCCGCTGTCTTTTCTAAAGAAAGTTCTATGGATTCATTTTTTGACTGCGGACTCTAGGTGGGTAGCATTCGTGCGTTGTTTTGAAGTCTGCATCTCCGTCCCGCCTCCGTGGCGCAATCGGCTAGCGCGTTCGGCTGTTAACCGAAAGGTTGGAGGTTCGGGCCCTCCCGGGGGCGACAGCAAGGGTGCTCTGCGGGCACGTTTTTTTTTTCTTGGCGATTATTCCCGCTGTTTTTTCTAAAAGAAGGTTCTATGGATTCATTTTTTGACTGCGGACTCTAGGTGGGTAGCATTCGTGCGTCTGTTTGCAGTCGGCATCTCCGTCCCGCCTCCGTGGCGCAATCGGCTAGCGCGTTCGGCTGTTACCCGAAAGGTTGGAGGTTTCGAGCCTCCCGGGGGCGAAGCAAGGGCTGCTTGCGGGCACGTGTTTTTTCTTGCGATTATTCCCGCTGTCTTTTCTAAAAGAAAGTTCTATGGATTCATTTTTTTGACTGCGGACTCTAGGTGGGTAGCATACGTGCGCTGTTTTGCAGTCGGCAATCTCCGTCCCGCCTCCGTGGCGCAATCGGCTATCTGCGTTCGGCCTGTTAACCGAAAGGTTGGAGGTTCGAGCCCTCCCGGGGGCGACAGCAAGGGCTGCTTTGCGGGCACGTTTTTTCTTCTGGCGATTATTCCCGCTGCCTTTTCTAGAATGAAAGTTCTATGGATTCATTTTTTGACTGCGGACTCTAGGTGGGTAGCATTCGTGCGCTGTTTTGCAGTCGGCATCTCCGTCCCGCCCTCCGTGGCGCAAATCGGCTAGCGCGTTCGGCTGTTAACCGAAAGGTTGGAGGTTCGAGCCTCCCGGGGGCGACAGCAAGGGTGCTTGCGGGCCGTTTTTTTTCTTGGCGATATTCCCGCTGCCTTTTCTAAAGAGAAAGTTCTATGGATTCATTTTTTGACTGCGGACTCTAGGTGGGTAGCATTCGTGCGCTGTTTTGCAGTCGGCATCTCCGTCCCGCCTCCGGTGGCGCAATCGGCTAGCGCGTTCGGCTGTTAACCGAAAGGTTGGAGGTTCGAGCCCTCCCGGGGGCGACAGCAGCGGTGCTTGCGGGCACTTGTTTTTTATCTTGGCGATTATTCCCGCTGTCTTTTCTAAAGAAAGTTCTATGGATTCATTTTTTGACTGCGGACTCTAGGTGGGTAGCATTCGTGCGCTGTTTTGCAGTCGGCATCTCCGTCCCGCCTCCGTGGCGCAATCGGCTAGCGCGTTTCGGCTGTTAACCGAAAGGTTGGAGGTTCGAGCCCCTCCCGGGGGCGAAAGCGAGGGTGCTTGCGGGTCACGTTTGTTTTTCTTGGCGAATTATTCCCGCTGCTTTTCTAAGAGAAAGTTCTATGGATTCATTTTTGACTGCGGACTCTAGGTGGGTAGCATTCGTGCGCTGTTTTGCAGTCGGCATCTCCGTCCCGCCTCCGTGGCGCAATCGGCTAGCGCGTTCGGCTGTTAACCGAAAGGTTGGAGGTTCGAGCCCTCCCGGGGGCGACAGCAGAGGGCTGCTTGCGGGTCACGTTTGTTTTCTTGGGCGATTATTCCCTGCTGGCCTTTTCTAAAGAAAGTTTCTATGGATTCATTTTGACTGCGGACTCTAGGTGGGTAGCATTCGTGCGCTGTTTGCAGTCGGCATCTCCGTCCCGCCTCCGTGGCGCAATCGGCTAGCGCTTTCGGCTGTTAACCGAAAGGTTGGAGGTTCGAGCCCTCCCGGGGCGACAGCAAGGCTAGCTTGCGGCACGTTTTTTTTCTTGGGATTATTCCCATTGCCTTTTCTTAAATAAAGTTCTATGGATTCATTTTTTGACTGCGGACTCTAGGTGGGTAGCATTTCGTGCGTTGTTTGCAGTCGGCATCTCCGTCCCGCCTCCGTGGCGCAATCGGCTAGCGCGTTCGGCTGTTAACCGAAAGGTTGGAGGGTTCGAGGCCCTCCCGGGGGGCGACAGCAAGCTGCTTGGCGGGCACGTTTTTTTTTCTTGGCGATTATTCCCGCTGTCTTTTCTAAAAGAAAGTTCTATGGATTCATTTTTTGACTGCGGGACTCTAGGTGGGTAGCATTCGTGCGCTGTTTTGCAGTCGGCATCTCCGTCCCGCCTCCGTGGCGCAATCGGCTAGCGCGTTCGGCTGTTAACCGAAAGGTTGGAGGTTCGAGCCCTCCCGGGGGCGACAAGCGAGGCTGCTTGCGGGCAGTTTTTTTTTTGGGCGATTATTCCCGCTGTCTTTTCTAAGATGAAAGTTCTATGGATTCATTTTTTGACTGCGACTCTAGGTGGGTAGCATTCGTGCGCTGTTTTGCAGTCGGCATCTCCGTCCCGCCTCCGTGGCGCAATCGGCTAGCGCGTTCGGCTGTTACCGAAAAGGTTGGAGGTTCGAGCCCTCCCGGGGGCGAAAGCGAGGCTGCTTGCGGGCTACGTTTTTTTTCTTGGCGATTATTCCCGCTGCCTTTTCTTAAGAGAAAGTTCTATGGATTCATTTTTGACTGCGGACTCTAGGTGCGGTAGCATTCGTGCGCTGTTTTGCAGTCGGCATCCTCGTCCCGCCTCCGTGGCGCATCGGCTAGCGCGTTCGGCTGTAACCGAAAGGTTGGAGGTTCGGAGCCCTCCAGGGGGCGACAGCGAGGGCTGCTTGCGGGCTACGTTTTTTTTCTTGGCGATTA
This sequence comes from Haemaphysalis longicornis, assembly GCA_013339765.2. Classification (NCBI taxonomy): domain Eukaryota; kingdom Metazoa; phylum Arthropoda; class Arachnida; order Ixodida; family Ixodidae; genus Haemaphysalis; species Haemaphysalis longicornis. The sequence continues at coordinate 181,400,054 of CM023450.1, forward strand.
TTCCCGCTGCCTTTTCTAATAGAAAGTTCTATGGAATTCATTTTTGACTGCGGACTCTAGGTGTGGTAGCATCGTGCGCTGTTTTGCAGTCGGCAATCTCCCGTCCCGCCTCCGTGGCGCAATCGGCTAGCGCGTTCGGCTGTTAACCGAAAGTGTTGGAGGTTCGAGCCCTCCCGGGGGCGACAGCAAGGGTGCTTGCGGGCACGTTTTTTTTTCTTGGCGATTATTCCCGCTCCTAAGAGAAAGTTCTATGGATTCATTTTTTGACTGCGGTGGGTAGCATCGTGGCTGGGTCATTCGTGCCTCTGTTGGCTAGCGTCGGCATCTCCGTCCCGCCTGTTGGCGCAATCGGCCGGGGGCGACAGGCTGTTTGCGGTTGGAGGTTTCTTGGCGATTATTCCTGGTTTTCTAAGAGAAAGTTCTATGGATTCATTTTTTGACTGCGGACTCTAGGTGGGTAGCATTCGTGCGCTGTTTTGCAGTCGGCATCTCCGTCCCGCCTCCGTGGCGCAATCGGCTAGCGCGTTCGGCTGTTAACCGAAAGGTTGGAGGTTCGAGCCCTCCCGGGGGCGGCAGCAAGCTGCTTGCGGGCACGTTTTTTTTCTTGGCGTTATTCCCGCTGTCGTTTCTTAAAAAAGTTCTATGGATTCATTTTTTGACTGCGGACTCTAGGTGGGTAGCATTCGTGCGTTGTTTTGAAGTCTGCATCTCCTTCCCGCCTCCGTGGCGCAATCGGCTAGCGCGTTCGGCTGTTAACCGAAAGGTTGGAGGTTCGAGCCCTCCCGGGGGCGGCAGCAAGCTGCTTGCGGGCACGTTTTTTTTTCTTGGCGTTATTCCCGCTGTCGTTTCTTAAAAAAGTTCTATGGATTCATTTTTTGACTGCGGACTCTAGGTGGGTAGCATTCGTGCGTTGTTTTGAAGTCTGCATCTCCGTCCCGCCTCCGTGGCGCAATCGGCTAGCGCGTTCGGCTGTTAACCGAAAGGTTGGAGGTTCGAGCCCTCCCGGGGGCGGCAGCAAGCTGCTTGCGGGCACGTTTTTTTTCTTGGCGTTATTCCCGCTGTCGTTTCTAAAGAAAGTTCTATGGATTCATTTTTTGACTGCGGACTCTAGGTGGGTAGCATTCGTGCGCTGTTTTGCAGTCGGCATCTCCGTCCCGCCTCCTTGGCGCAATCGGCTAGCGCGTTCGGCTGTTAACCGAAAGGTTGGAGGTTCGAGCCCTCCCGGGGGCGGCAGCAAGCTGCTTGCGGGCACGTTTTTTTTCTTGGCGTTATTCCCGCTGTCGTTTCTTAAAAAAGTTCTATGGATTCATTTTTTGACTGCGGACTCTAGGTGGGTAGCATTCGTGCGCTGTTTTGCAGTCGGCATCTCCGTCCCGCCTCCGTGGCGCAATCGGCTAGCGCGTTCGGCTGTTAACCGAAAGGTTGGAGGTTCGAGCCCTCCCGGGGGCGCAATCTTGCACGTTTTTTGAAGAACCCGCTGCCTTTTCTAAATCGAAAAAGAGGGGGCTTTTTGCAGAAAATTCCCCGGACTCCGTGGCGCAATCGAGCGCGTTCGGCTGTTAACCGAAAGGTTGGAGGTTCGAGCCCTCCCGGGGGCGGCAGCAAGCTGCTTGCGGGTACGTTTTTTTTCTTGGCGATTATTCCCGCTGCTTTTCTTAAAAAAGTTTTATGGATTCATTTTTTGACTGCGGACTCTAGGTGGGTAGCATTCGTGCGCTGTTTTGCAGTCGGCATCTCCGTCCCGCCTCCGTGGCGCAATCGGCTAGCGCGTTCGGCTGTTAACCGAAAGGTTGGAGGTTCGAGCCCTCCCGGGGGCGACAGCAAGGCTGCTTGCGGGCACGTTTTTTTTCTTGGCGATTATTCCCGCTGCCTTTTCTAAAAGAAAGTTCTATGGATTCATTTTTTGACTGCGGACTCTAGGTGGGTAGCATTCGTGCGCTGTTTTGCAGTCGGCATCTCCGTCCCGCCTCCGTGGCGCAATCGGCTAGCGCGTTCGGCTGTTAACCGAAAGGTTGGAGGTTCGAGCCCTCCCGGGGGCGACAGCAAGGGTGCTTGCGGGCACGTTTTTTTTCTTGGCGTTATTCCCGCTGTCGTTTCTTAAAAAAGTTCTATGGATTCATTTTTTGACTGCGGACTCTAGGTGGGTAGCATTCGTGCGCTGTTTTGAAGTCTGCATCTCCGTCCCGCCTCCGTGGCGCAATCGGCTAGCGCGTTCGGCTGTTAACCGAAAGGTTGGAGGTTCGAGCGGGCACGTTTTTTTTCTTGGCGTTATTCCCGCTGTCGTTTCTTAAAAAAGTTCTATGGATTCATTTTTTGACGACTCTCCAGGCGGGCTTTTTGACAGCATTCGTGCGCTGTTTTGCAGTCGGCATCTCCGTCCCGCCTCCGTGGCGCAATCGGCTAGCGCGTTCGGCTGTTAACGAACGGTTGGAGGTTCGAGCCCTCTCGTGGGGGACAGCAAGGCTGCTTGCGGGCACGTTTTTTTGTCTTGGAGATTATTCCCACTGACTTTTCTTAAAAAGTTCTATGGATTCATTTATGACTGCAGACTCTGGGTGGGTAGCTATTTCGTGCGTTGTTTTGCAGTCGGCATCTCCGTCCCGCCTCCGTGGCGCGATCGGCTAGCGCGTTCGGCTGTTAACCGAAAGGTGGAGGTTCGAGCCCCCTCCCGGGGGGCGACAGCAAGGCTGCTTGCGGGCACGTTTTTTTGTCTTGGAGATTATTCCCACTGACTTTTCTTAAAAAAAGTTCTATGGATTCATTTATAACTGCAGCCTCCTGGGTGGGTTAGCATTCGTGCGTTTGTTTTTGCAGTCTGGCATCTCCGTCCCGCCTCCGTGGCGCGATCGGCTAGCGCGTCGGCTGTTAACCGAAAGGTTGGAGGTTACGAGCCCTCCCGGGGGCGACAGCAAAGGCTGCTTGCGGGCACGGTTTTTTTGTCTTGGAGATTATTCCCACTGACTTTTCTAAAAGCAAGATATATGAATCCATTTTTCGACAACAGGACTGTAAATGGGTAGCCCACCAGCTTTCGTACGTTGTTTTGCAATCGGCCTCTCAGTCCCGCCTCCGTGGCACTTGAATGATTTTCTAATGTGCATGCCTAAGTTAGACGACGAGGTTAAACAGTGCTTGGAGCAGGCCATCGGTTTGAAGAGTTAAACTAACGCCATCTGACGCACTCTGCCGCTGGAAAATCGCCTGGACCTGACTGTTTGGGGGAGGGGTTTTACAAGGCCTTTAAGGGCGTCGTTGCTCCAATATTGCATGCCGTTATTGGCGAGTCGTATTTAGTAAAGCGCGTGCCTCGATCATTCACTACAGCTAATATGGTATTATTCGCGAAAACGAACGATCCTGAAAAATTGACATCGGTGGGGTCTTACCGCCCTATAAGCCTCACGAACGTTGATTATAAAATCTAAATGAAGGTACTCGCAAAAAGAATGCAAACCGTGATAACACAAGTAGTCGGGCCTCATCAGACATGCGGTATCAAGGGACGCACGATTGCGACAAATGTGCATGTGCGCGGAGTGTGCTAGAGTGCTGTGACGCTTTTGAGAGTCGCGTAGCTATGATGCAGATCGATTTAGCGAAAGCATTCGACCGGATTTGGCACGAAATATTATTGGATGTCTTGGAGCATGTTAATGTCGGGAACGTTATTTTGGAGGGGGTTAAAGTGGTGTATAGCGAATGCACGACGCTCATTGTTAGAAACAGGTCTCTACATGGAAGCATACCTGTTAGATCGTCTGTAAGGCAAGGTTGTCCATTGAGCGCGTTATTGTTTGCAATGTATCTGGAACCTTTTTCTTTGAGTGTCATAAATGATGACAGTACAAAGGGCTTTAAAGTACACACCACAGAGGTCAAAATTCTTGCATATGCAGACGACATAGCGGTGTTTTGCACAGACAGCGAAAGTGTATTGCAGGTTGAAAAAACCGCCAGACATTACTACACCCAGACTAGGACTGAAATAAACTGGGGGAAGAGCGCTTGGTTCTGGCAAGGAAGCTGGCAGAACCCGCCCGAGTATTTTGCAAACATGCAATGGACATCGCTGCCGGGCACATACCTGGGTGTTCCACTAGGTTGTTATCCAGAAAGCGCAGAGTAATGGGTGGGGGAAAGGAAAAAAATGAAGGAGAAGGTGCAGGCATGGCAGGCTCGAGATTTTTCTATGTTTTCACGTGCAATTTGTGCAATGTGTTTTTAGTTGACAAAGTCTGGTATGTATTCCAAGTGCTCTTTATGTCTCGCGTTAGTGTCCAAAGATACACAGAGTGTTCGCAATGTTCATCTGGGGATCGAGCTGGGAGCGAACCAGCCGAACCAACTTGTTCCGATCTGTGTGGTGTGGAGGGCTTGGCCTTGCCCACCTCTTTGTTCGGCCACTTGTTTCACGCTTTATTTTCTTACGAGACCAGAGTGATTTTTTCTTGAGTACTGTAATTAATGTGCGTCTTCAAAGGCACCTACCGGAGCTTATTGTGTCGTCTACGCAGTGCATGGGAAGGTCTGTTAGCGGGTATTTGCGCGAAGTTATCTTGGCCTTCCGGTTTTTAAGTGTTCGGTTCTCAAGGGAGTATCTAAGAACAGTTATGAGGAAAAGGTTGTACGGCGATTTAGTGGAAACAATGATGCCTGTTCCGCTTTATCGGGCAAATTATATTGGTACAGCGGGTCAAGACTGTCCTGAGAAGGGTGAAAATGATGCCAGTAAAACCACCAGTTAAGTCGTTCTTTTTTAAGATAAACACAAACACACTAGCAGTAAAAACGTGCCTCCATGAAAAAGGGTTTTTCTACCGTAAGACACTGATTGTCGCCTTTGCAAAACCCCAGAAACAGTAGAACATGTGTTTATTAATTGTTAGGACGCCGTGTTTCACTGGGATGTGCTGAAAAGAACCCTAAAAAAAGAACTGCCCATCAGCCCACATGGTATTCGCTACTTGCCCGTTGTTAAATGATGGAGGAATACCGTACGACATAATAATGTTGTTGAACCTGCACGCAATGTGGAAAACTAGAAAATCTGTCGACAACGCAGATGCCCATGCCCGGCCTGTAAGGGAAAATTTAATTGAAAGTGTGTGCTACACACACGATGTGTATCAAGCCCAGCATGACCCGCCTGAGTGGACAAGCGTGCTTGATATTCTGGCATGTTTAAAAAAATTCTAGGCACAGTAGATAACAAATGAGTTGGTGAGGTGTCCTGTGTATTAGTGTGTGTTTTTTTGTTCTGTATAGTTAACAGGCAATAAAAAAAGCCTCTGTGCGCAATCGGCTAGCGCGTTCGGCTGTTAACCGAAAGGTTGGAGGTTCGAGCCCTCCCGGGGGCGACAGCAAGGCTGCTTGCGGGCACGCTTTTTTTCTTGGCGATTATTCCCACTGTCTTTTCTAAAAAAAGTTCTATGCATCATTTATTGACGTCGGACTCTAGGTGGGTAGCATTCGTGCGTTGTTTTGCGGTCGGCCTCTCCGTCCTGGCTCCGTGGCGCAATCGGGTAGCGCGTTCGGCTGTTAACCGAAAGGTTGGGGGTTCCAGCCCTCCCGGGGGCGACAGCAAGGTTGCTTGCGGGCACGTTTTTTTTTCATTGCGATTATTCCCGCTGTCTTTTCTAAATGAAAGTTCTATGGATTCATTTTTTTACTGCAGACTCTAGGTGGGTAGCATTCGTGCGTTGTTTTGCAGTCGGCATCTCCGTCCCGCCTCCGTGGCGCAATCGGCTAGCGCGTTCGGCTGTTAACCGAAAGGTTGGAGGTTCGAGCCCTCCCGGGGGCGACAGCAAGGCTGCTTGCGGGCACGTTTTTTTCTTGGCGATTGTTCCCCTGACTTTTCTAAAAGCAAAGATATGAGTGTGTTTTTTTTTTCTGTATAGTTAACAGGCAATAAAAAAAAGCCTCCGTGCGCAATCGGCTAGCGCGTTCGGCTGTTAACCGAAAGGTTGGAGGTTCGAGCCCTCCCGGAGGCGACAGCAAGGCTGCTTGCGGGCCCGTTTTTTTTCTTGGCGATTGTTCCGACTGACTTTTCTAAAAGCAAGATATATGAGTGTGTGTTTTTTGTTCTGTATAGGGCAATAAAAAAAGCCTCCGTGCAATCGGCTAGCGCGTTCGGCGTTAACCGAAAGGTTGGAGGTTCGAAGGCGACAAAAAAAAGGCTGCTTTTCAAAAAGCGAAGATATATAGTCTGTTGCGTGTTTTTTGTGATGTATTGCATTTTCAAGCCTTGCCGCAATCGGTAGCATTCGGCTAGCGCGCTTCGATCTGTAAACCGATATAGTGTCCAAAGCGAATTCAACTCATTCGGGCGGTTTTTTTTCTTGGCGATTGTTCCCACTGACTTTTCTAAAAGCAAGATATATGAGTGTGTGCTTTTTTGTTCTGTATAGTTAACAGGCAATAAAAAAAGCCTCCGTGCGCAATCGGCTAGCGCGTTCGGCTGTTAACCGAAAGGTTGGAGGTTCGAGCCTCCCGGAGGCGACAGCAAGGCTGCTTGCGGGCACGTTTTTTTTTTTCGTGGCGATTATTCCACTGTCTTTTCTAAAAAAGTTCTATGGATCATTTTTTGACCGCGGACTCTAGGTGGGTAGCATTCGTGCGTTGTTTTGCAGTCGGCCTTTCCGTCCTGGCTCCGTGGCGCAATCGGGTAGCGCGATCGGTTGTTAACCGAAAGGTTGGGGGTTCGAGCCCTCCCGGAGGCGGCAACAAGGCTGCTTGCAGGAACGTTTTTTTCTCTTGGCGACTCTAGGTGGGTATCGGTGAGTATCGGCCTTTTGGAGTCAGCCTTTCTGACCCGCCTCCGTCGCGTAACGAATTTCTTCTGGTTGCGCTTGGATGCGCAGGCGGAATGTCATGCTTCATTTAAGAGCAGTTTTGGCGGCTCAGTGGGCTCGCGGTAACAGGAAAAAGGCTACTCCTTCTCAGAAATACCATCATTTTGCCACAATTCCTTGTAGTTTCTGGAGTTCTAAATAGTGTTTCTGCACGCTGACCCGAGTGCAGGACCATATCGTGTCAAAGATTTCCGAGACATGCTCGTTCTTGTGGGACTGCTGCCACATGTTATCCCTCTAGGAGCATACCAAATGAATCACTGTTTGGCGGTCACTTTGAAGAGCAATGACGACATAAGGAAGCTGCCTGCCTCCCCAAGCGCCTGTGTGAACGACCGATGGTGCCTCGTTGTGGACCCTGGCTACCACGACGTTCGTTGCATGCTGCAGCCGGTGGTGTACAACGTTCCAGACAATGATATATGGCAGCGTTTGCAGCTTACGGGATACAGATGCAGGTGGCTAGAAAAAAGTGGCGAGTACCGGGTTGCGCCGAAAGAGGCTTGACGACGCGCACCGTTTCATTGAAGCTGTAAGCCAGGTGCTCACCGCAAGCGACGCCAGCTCGTCGTCGTACCTGCTGGCTGACAGTCTGTTCGAGGGCCACAACGCTAGACATATCCGTCGAGAGTGCCGTGTGCCACGCGGTTCCTTGTTTCATCGCTGCGGACACAACAAGAGGTGGTGTATTGAAACATACGCGAGTGTCATCGTGCCCGTGGGCGGCCACAATATATCGCACCCTCTTAAGGACGAGGTGGATGCCGAGGCAGCCGCTAGCAATGGAGGGGGCGGAGGCCGATAACCATGGCGACTGTATTGGCCGAAATACTGGGGAAGGCTCATCGGAGGGAAAAGCGTCTACTTTGGTGCGGGCACAGAAGGAGGCTGTATCAACATCGGAAGCGACTGAGCCCAACAGTGTTCTGCAGAGAAAGCCTCACGTTTAAGCCGCTGCGCAAGCAATGGAAAGTGCGACCTGTGCCCGCGGTCCTCTCTCCGGGCGGAGAGAAATAGGGAGACGTGGACACTGCTAGCGTCGATACCACCAGCACGCTACTGAAGCGGCAGTGTGAACGCAGGCGTGACCTGACCGGGACCGGACATTTTGCAGAACCCGGATCAGCCCCCTCCTAAAGCGGCTTCTATGCGTAACTCAAATTTTCACCCAAAGCCCACTATTGCAACGAGTAGGAAACTGGCGGCAAAATAACTCATGCAAGTCAACGCTTAGTCAGTGCGGGTGCAAGTGAGCAACTCGAAAGACGATTCGACCAAATTTGGGAACAAGAATCAGCTGTGTGTGATGCCCCTTGTGTTTTTTTCTTTTACTTTTTTCTTCATTTCATTGCCACAGCCTGGTGCACACAATCGTTGAGCTGATGTGGTAACTACGATGTGCATTTGTTTTAGATGCGGAGCATCTCTTGCTCGCGGGGATGTCACTTCTCTGTGCCCTGTCCGCAGTGCCTGTGATGATGATTGTGGCAGGAAGCCCCTAGAAATTGGCCAACCAAAAATCCACCACGAGATAGCTTCGCGTTCAACCACCGACGTCGTCTTCCCGTACGGGAACCGCTGAAGAAGAAGAAGGAGAAGAATACAAAGGCGCGAAGAGGAGGGCGTGTACCTTGCTAATCCATCACGACATAGCTTCGCGTTCAACCACCGTCGTAATCTTCCCACTTGGGAACCGCTGAAGAAGTAGAAGAAGATAAAGCTGCGAAGAGGAGGGCGTGTACGTTGCTCTCAGCCGGTGCACCAACCTCCACAACTTTTACCTCACCTGCGCTGATGGAGACTACCGGGTCTACCACAAAGACGACAACATCGACAAGAACATAATGGACGAGTTTTGGCTCCTCGAGAATCACCGCCTACTCACCGTCACACAACAGTACTTGTGTGCATTTGCCACCGGTGTGGACCCGGACACGGAATTCCCTCCGGCGCTACCAAATACCAGATCACTCAACATAACCGCAACACAATGGAACCACACGGAACCCCCATGATGCTTCGCATCCTCATCAGGGTTCCCCAAGGGAAGATGTTGTAAGGTTTTTGCTTGTAAATTACACTTACAACAGAAACAGTACCAGTCATTGTTACGCGTAGCGTTCGAGGACTGCCTGCGAAGCTGTGACAGTATCAACTTAGCCGCCTTTTTATGGAACGGGAATTTAGACGTTAAAGGTTTTAAAGAGACTAGGACTAAGAGCCAAGAACAAACTGACCGGAAGGTACAGCCCTTTGCAGCTTGCTACAATGTATGTGTGTGTTATGCCAATTGGGCCATTGGGGAGATGTGCTATCTTCATTGATTGATTGATTGTGGGGTTTAACGCGCCGACGCAACGCAGGCGATGAGGCGCGCCGTAGTGGAGGGCTCCGGATTAATTTTGACCACCTGGGGATCTTTATCGTGCGCCGAAATCTCGTACACACAGGCGTATTTGCTTTTTGCCTCCATCAGAAAAGCGGCCGCCACGGCCGGGAATCGAGCCCGCGACCTCGTGCTCAGCAGCAGCCAACGCCTTAGCCACTGAGCCACCGCGGCGGGGCTATCTTCATTAGCAAAACTGTTGGTATAACGAAGGAGAATGTTCTTGTTTGCGTAACGGGCCGCGCAGTCGCTTGCGATTTTTCGTATTAAAGAAGCAGTGGCGTGTGATGTGGGTGTATGACCGAAGGAAGAATGTGAGCGCGGTAGTTGTTTCGAATGCATTGACCAGTTCCTGAAGGGCGAAAGAATTATCGTATATACGTCCTACTCTTTTGGGGAAAAAAAACAAATTGTCATCGAAGATGATGCCCGACCTCAACGAGTCACCTTACCGCGTATCTTCAGACGAGCGTGAAGCCATGCCGAATTATTCGAAGACATGCTGTGACGCGACAGCGTGCAGCCGTTTAAAAGCACCTGGACAGACCCAGCGGTGCCTGTGATAAAAAAGGCGGCCCGCTGATGTTTCGCGTAGACTACCGCCGAGTGAGCAGAATCATAAAAAAGGTGTATACCCACTCCCACGAAAACACGCCCTCTAAACCACCTGTGTAGTACGCGTGGTATTGGTCTTCAGTTAAAATGAATACCGGGAACTTATATAGAAGAGGAGGAGATGAATCTTATTAAGACAGCATTTAGTACGCCGGGCGGGCTGTATGAGTTAAAGGAATTGCAGTTTCCAATGTGCACGCAAAACCAACGTTACAATGAGGGATGGGCACTGTGCTAGCCGGCCCAAAGTGGCACATATGCAGCGTCTACATCCACAAAGTTGACGTATTGCCCCAGAGCTTAGGCGAGCATCTCATAATGTTGGATTCAGTATTCGAGAGAATCAACTGTGACAAGGCTGCAGCGATTCAAGAGCGGCCAATCTACCGAATACTATCGGCGTAACCTACCAGGAAAAAGAAGAAGAGAAGCTGTTCGCTCTCGGAGGCAGAAAGACGGCCATTCAAAATTTTCTTTCTGCCTCAGGTCGTTTGAATTGCTAAATGGTGCTGATTAATGGGTAATTCGGGTTTCATTCTCTACGAAGTTTCTTTTTACAGCCTCTATCCGGAAATAAGTATTTTGAAGTCCCCACGTATTTACCCGGTTTAGCCCTGGCCAATCCCCCCTTGTGGGTACGTGCCAAAATATTTGAGGACATCATCATCATCATCATCACTCTCGCGGTGTAGGCCCGACGATCGTCGCCAGCTATGCCGTCTGAATCACCACCCGGGCTGTCGACGAGACCACGGCCATCCGTCGAGGTGTAGGCCAGAGTAATGTCTCCGACGCTACTGCGAGAAGCTGGTGCTCCCGATCAGAAAGAGGTGCATCGGTGGCGTGGAGCGCGGGCAGTGTGGTCTCGCTTCTGAGCAGGCCTAAGCTCTTCCCTCCCGCCGCTAACCATCCGCCACCGTCACGTCCTTGTCCAGCGAGACACCTCCTCAACGACTACAGTAACCTGCCCCGTAGCCAGACCGAGAAGTGCGTCTCCGAGTCGCCCCATCAGAGATAGTCTCTTTTCTGCGATCGGCGGCTGTGAGCGTTTCACTTCCTTTATAATTTTCTCGCAAGCATCCCCACCTGAGTGTTTCTGCTTGCAGTCCGTCCGTGTCCTTAGGTGTCCATTCCCGCTTTGTACATCAATCCAGTAATATAGTGTGTGCGTGTTGGCCAGAACTTAGTCCAGGTTTGTGATGTTCTATGCGGTCCGGCCCAACATTCAATACATTAAACTCAAGAATACCTTTTCATTTGCGCCCTCCAATTCAGCATGAAGGACAGTGGTCACTAAATAAAATCGGCGTCAAGCAAATAATCGTGACACTTTGGTGTAATCTCGAGCGAAACTTACACTCGCTCTAAACAGGCATGACCTCTACCCTGAAAATGATCGAATGACACTGTTTGCCCTCCTTCCAACACATCGCTAATACCTTCCTAACCAAATTATTGGACCGTTTTCTGCAGGACGGAAGTGTTTGCATGGTGGAAACGTGTTTCACGGGATTTATCCCAAGCCGAACAAACAATTAAAATCCCCAAGAAGAACAAGACGGTCTGCATACATTGAGAAGTGTAGTTCTTCATAAAACACTTTTCTTTCGAAGAACATTGAAAGCATAGTACGAAAACAAAAGTGAAACATTTTCCAAGCCATCAACCCCTCTCCCACCCCGGACACTCTCCCTCCCCTCCTGAAATAAAAACTTTTCGGCAAGAACAAAGCATGCCTTTTGCTTTTTACTCCCTGTAAAAACTCACGCCGACGGCACCAATTATAAAGTTTCCCGATGCATTTCTGAAAGCAGAGCACACATCGGGACAAACTACCTTTGAGCATCCCATGCACTTCACGGCGGCTTCGCGCCAGCGTGGCCGCTGTCGTACGTCCCGATGTTCAGGTTCAGATTAAAGCTTGAATTACGACCGATGGTTTCTTTAGACGACCCTATTTTAGATGCGGGGCATCTCTTGCTCGTGGAGATGTCAGTTGTCCGTACTCTGTCCGCAGTGCCTCTGATGATGACTGTGGGAGGACGCCCCTAGGGATTGGCCAACCAAAAAATCCATCACGAGATAGCTTCGCGTTCAACGACTGTCCTCATCTTCCCGAAGAGGAACCGCTGGAGAAGAAGAAGGAGAAGAAGACAAAGGGGCGAAGAGAAGGGCGTGTATGTTGCTCTCAGCCGGTCCACCAACGTCCACAACCTTTACCTCACCAACGCTTAGATGCGAAGCATCTCTTGCTCGGGGCATGTCCCTTGTCCGTGCCCCATCCGCAGCACCTCTTATGATGATTGTGGCAGGATGTCCCTAGAGATTCGCCAACCAAAGAATCCATCACGAGATAGCTTCGCGTTCAACCATCGTCGTCATCTTCCCGTAGGGGAACCGCTGAAGAAGACGAATGAGAAGAACACAAAGCTGCGAAGAGGAGGGTGTGTACGTTGCTATCAGCCGGTGCACCAACGTCAACAACCTTTACCTCACCAACCCTGACGGAGACTACCGATTCTACCACAGAGACGACAACATCGACAACAACATGATGGACGAGTTTCGGCGCCTCGAGAATCACCGCCTACTCTGCGTCACACAACAGTACTTGGGTGCCTTTGCCACCGGCGTGGACCCGGACGCGGAATCCCCACTGCCTCTATCAAATACCAGAAAACTCAACTTAATGGCAACACAATGGAACCACACAGAACCCCCATGATGCTTCGTATCCTCCTCAGGGTGCACAACGGGAAGATGGTGTAAGTTTTTCTCGAATGACACCTCGTGCAGCGTAGCCGCCTTAGGACGCTTCGTCGCATTCATGTTGTCCTCGCGCTCCTCGCCCATTAGTGTAGGCTGGGAGTCTGTCTCGTCATTTGTCGGCCCCTACTCTTTACCTCCCTTAGCTTCGAAAGGACGTAAATTGAGACTTGTTGGTGATGCTTCATATTTAATTGCGCTAAGTAAATAGACAAAGATGGGCGATAACAAGACTGGGACGAGGCGCCTCGTCCCAGTCCTGTTGGCGTCCGCTTTGTCTGTATACGTAGCGCAATAAAATATGACGAATCTCTTTGCTTCGGCAATTTTTGGCTATGGTGGGTAGTCGGTGTCGCCTGACGGATGATGAAACACGCTCACTTTGTCACAAACATTTTTCACTGCACTGACGACACCTTACGTTCCGTCAGTCATCTTGTCGCTCTGTTCCAGTGTCATGGCCGCATTTGGGTCCCCTCCCACCGCACGTTTTCGTTTCCTCGACATCCATGACGAGGTCGTTGGTGACGTCGCCATCTGCGGGTCTGGCTACGGCGGTGTATGACCGTGTGCATGGTGTCGCTTCGTGGCCGAAGCGGAGGCAGACAATTCTACCTTACGTTCACGGCGCATTTCCCACGAACCGTGGTGGCGGAAGCACTGCGGGGTCCTTCCGGGCACGACCACGAGCGCCTTTTTGCCGGCCACGCGAAGATAGTGCGGCAGTTCCTCAGCCCTCACGGCTACGTTGTACTGGAGGATCACGGACCATGTCTTCGAGCCCTTGTCTTCAACAAATCGCACACTACAACGCTCGCTGGAGATGTCACTCAGCTTGCCATAGTGAGCGAAAGCATCACGGACGTCCTCTTCTGTCAGATTCTGAAGAAGCCAACGCAACTTCAATCTCACGTCCTGGTTGGCCAGGTCTATGACGGCGCACTTTCGTACCTTTACTTCCCAGTCGGGAACCTCCAAAATCTTGGCACCTTGCTCCACCTTGAACGTCACTGCCCATATGTGACTCATCGGAAACGCCCCCAGGGCGAACACCTCGGGGGGAAATCCCGACGAGTCAGCGTATCGCGGGAACCTTCCACGCGGTATGAGCGAGCACACACGCTGCCGCGCAAAAAATAGAATATAAGTGCTGCTCCACAAAAAATAGAATATAAAGTAATCTAAACTGTTGGCAGAAAAGTCAAAAGAAATTTGATTGTTGTCTTCATTTTGGGAAAAATTCAGGGGAGCTTGCACTCACGAGCAAGACATGAATGATCAAGCTGTAGGTGAGAATTGACAGACACATAGTTATGCTTTATTGTTTATTCTATAGTGCAAGTCATTGTCGTCGTATGCGTCGAAGAAGTCGTGTTCATTTGTTGATGGTGAAACGTCACTGCGCAGACGCTTCCAAGCGAAGGGCTCTTCTACGATGCTGAGCGAATCCGCACGACAACATAAAGACTGGCCCTTATACGAACGAACCGAGAGGCGCACGCTATGACGTGGCGTATCGATTCGAGCATGGGTTGTGACGATTGTGGCGTCGCTCGTTGAACGAACGAACCGAAAATGAACTCGCGCACGTTGTGGAATACACACTTGGAATATCCTGCGCGCGAAGGCTTTCATTATTATTGTATTAATTTTGTATAAAACAAAACACCAGATTACAATTATTTTAACATTCGCCACCTTCTGCGATGACACAAGTTCAAAATATCTTAAGTTAAACAAAGTCATGTCGCATCGGAAGCAATTCAGGTGGTTCGCTTACCGCCCTGTATAGCTGATGTATGAACCATATTTTCAATGAAGCACTCTCTGGCTGGCCGTGTTCCGGGATGGACCTGGGTGTCAGCTTTCCTTGTGCGCTACAAGCTGCGCACGCCCATTAGCCAAAACGCGTCGAATGGCACGTCCCTTGTCTCACCTACACAATGGACACGGATCCCAGAAGATTGTATGGGAAGATGTTTTTTGAAAGTACACTGGCGGATGCCCCACCGGAATATCGCATCTGAACAGTCCACAAACATGTGGTCAATAGTTTGCGGCTTTGAGCATATGCGATAGGTAATGTTTCATGGTATGCTTATTTCTTTTGCTTGGAGCCATGGATTTGCAAGAAGCGGCGCACTGTGAAGCTCGAAAAAGAAACTTGTTACCGACGCCCGCAGAGGCATTCTTTTCACCATCTTTACCACATCCCCTTCCCATCGCACAAAATATATACATGTATAGAGGAATGGGTAACATAACATCAATGAGGCCTTTGCACAACTTTTTGCGTGTTACAGTGTTCAATTGTTCTAGTGAAAAGCGCATTCTCAGTACTACAAACAACCGTGAGCATCTCCCCACATGAAACCCACTATCATAAGAAGACACAACCAATGATATATATAATTCTGGAGCCGTATTGAATGACAGTACGTGAAAATATATTATTCTTATACCTTAAGAAACGAAACTTTACACAGTTTGTTTCAGAAAGGGGTGGCAAATCGTCAGTCGTCCTTCTCGCACGGAACGGCACCGGTTCTAACGAGTGGTTTGCTCCCAAGCCGATCGCCAAACAAGAACAGCGAAAAATATGCGGAGCTCCTGAACACAAACTCTCGTCATCGAAAACACCTGAAGAACATAGAACACCTTGGCTACAAGAGAGAAATTGCGCTCAGCGGCATGCCTAAACATCAAAAAGTCCCTTCCACTCCCGCTTTCTGCTCTCTTGCGCGCTCTGAATCCACCGCCCAATAATCTGTGGGCTGCCCGTAATTCTTCAGTGCGGGCCCAATTATTTGAACAGAGTAACCCTCCATTGCATATTTTGGAACACCTCAGGCGTCTCTTACCACTCCCCGTGCCAGAACTTAGCGACTCATTCCAGCTTATAGAACTAACGGTGGGCTGAGACAACTTTCCAGCCTCTTTTACTGGCTACTAAACGCCTTGTTTCTCCTTAAATAACAGGGCTATATCATAAGCGTATGCCAATACTTTTGTTTCATTCTCAAAGAACTTTTAACGACGTATTTTTTCCTGTTAAACAAAATCTTCAAGGCAGATGAAATCAACAGAGCAAACAAAGCGCAGACTTCCTCAACCGACGATAAAAATTTAATGCGTCGCGTGACTGGCTTATGCACAATAAGACTGGCGAAGAATTCTGAAAACACATTTTCACCTCGTACAGGATCAAAGGACCCACATTCGCCAACTCCAAAGAACAAAACAAGTTTTCATGTGTAGCACGATAGCGCGCTTTTTAAAGATTGGTTTTAGCATTGCTGCTATGGCCATTCACCGGCATCGCAACACTTCAGTGTGCATCTGAGTGTATATATATATAAGTAAAACATGTTCTGCCTTCAGTTCCAGAGGTTTCGTGCACGTCAACCAATATAGTCATTAGTTTTTGGAATTTTTCAGCCAACACCTTCGTGTATATATTGTAATGAAAATTTCTGAGACTAATCGGGCGGTAAGAAGTTACAGAAAGTAACCGAAAAGAGTCCTCGATTGAATTATAATAAGTAATTGAATAATTTTAACACATCCGCATCATTACTGTTTGTCTGATCAAATATTTTTATTAAATCATTAATACTTAATTCAGTAACAATTGACCAATTGATTGATTGATTGATTGATTGTGAGGTTTAACGGTCCGACGTTGCACAGACGTTTTAACTTTGGCCACCCGGGAATCTTAAACGCGCACAGGAGCAGAGTTATTAGTTTGCGGTACCAAAACGAAAGGGGCATCAGGTACTCTTTCTAAGCATCGACCAGCAGGCGATGTAAAGCAATGGGCATTTCCCTTTTGAACATTTTGTGAAAAGCCGCCCCTGCGCAATCACTTTCGGGCGATTTCCTTGACGGTAGCTTATAAACTACCTGCTCAATTTCCCTCACGTTTATCCACGTTCTACCTCCGCCCTAACGTCGTCAATAAGTTAGGTCGAAAGAGGCAAGAATGCAGTTTTGAACCCTTTTTAAACGTGCCATTTTTATCGAACAAGATACCATAGTAGTTGATAAACACCCCGCTATTTCCATTGGGTCACCAGTTACCTCGTTTTGATGACAATTCTGCCTGATTTCTTTCCTAACCGCATAACTGTTTCATCACATAGGATGCACTTAGTAGGGGCTTCGTCATCATCATCATCACAAGCTTCCCCCATGCACAAACGTTCTGTTCACGCTCGGACAGCTACTGCTCGGTATCTATTTTGACCTATAACCTCCATCTTTTGCTTTACTTCCCTTGTTTCTTCGTGAAAATTCCACTGGTCGAAACAATTACTACTTATTACGCACTGCAAGTCGCAACTATTCTCGCTTTCTTTTTTCATTTCCTGCTTCTACGATACACACAATATTTCGATCGCCAGGACTTTGACCTAGTTTTTAAACTCTTCCCATGGCCAAATGAACGTCTCTGACTTTGCTTTTTAGACTTTCGAAAAGGCAATTGGCAACGGTGAGAAAGCACTTATCCTCCAGTAGCTTATCACTAAGCTTCCACAACTGTTAAATGAAATGGTAGTGTTTCTGTTTTATTCCTGTAGCAAAGCAGGCCTGGCAATGATCACTGAAAGAAACAGGCGTGGCTTCATATTCCCCACACAATGTGACCAATTCTGCCGAGATGTGCGCAATATCTGCAGACGTGACTAGCCTGCTGATAGTTCACGTAGTGCGGCGATTTACCGCAAGACATAATGGCACCACCACCACCTACGAATCCATGCTTTTGAATCAGCTCATTCAGACTACGTGCGCTGGAACATTTTCCAATCCAATCCAATTCAAACTCTGTCCACAACATAGCATGCACAGTGGAAATCACTTTTTTCTACCGGACAGGTGACCTAACACAAGCACCTGCTTTTGTCATTATTGATTTCATTCATTCATTCGTTCATTCATTCATTCCTTCCATCATTCACTCATTCATTCACTGGACATCAAAGATACGTCCTCCGGCACTGGCTACAGGCTGCTCCACCTCCCAACACCTCCCTATCCACTACACAAGTGCATACCCTTCGGGCAATCCAGCTGAACACACTCATCCCTACAGCACGACTCTACCTCTGCGGTTATCGTTTACTCCCATCCTGTCCCAACTGCCCCTCTACGTATGCAAAATTTCAGCACATCCTCTTGTCCTGTCCAACCACCTAATAGTCCCCTCATTACCTTAACCACCTCCACCCCCACTCGTGGTGGCGGGTGGCGTCCGTGGCCATTGTTCACCTGCTGGCCATGGTTATTCTGACGGACAGGGTGTCGAACCGGAACTAGAAACGAACCGAAAACCGAAACCGAACCCGAATTTTCGCCCTGTACCGGAAGTGAACTGGACCCGTATATTTTCCGCCTTTATGGAACTGAATTCGAACCACAACGAATCGAAGGAACCATTCCGGAAGGGTTCTGGGGCTTCAAAACTAATTTCTAGTTTTCGAATATGGTTCCCTACCTTGCGTCTGAAGATATTAGTACCACTCGCCCGCAGCACCACGAAATATTTTGCATAGTCTGCAGTCCCACAATAACCCATCAGGCCCTCTTTTTATTATTACCCTCATTTAACTTAAAGTTGTCCCTATATGCTCTCAGTTTGCGTTAGATACGGCCTATCTCCCCCAGTTTACTTTTGCATTTAGAAACAGTTAAACTAGAACGTATATTCCGAGGCAGTATATAAAGGATTGTTCGTCAGGATTTCTATCTGCATGGTGTTTACTATTGTAAAAACTGATTATTGTGTTGTTACTTTGAACGCATTCCTGCCCCCTTAAGGGTCGTTGTTTGTAGGTGAGGCATTGTGTAGGAGGCGCACACGCACCTCCTAAAGAAAACACTAAACTAGTTTGTGTCCCGGCCCATTTCTTAGTTCAAAGGTACAAATATGCTCGCAAACAGTCCCGATCGTTAAGCTCCCGGGCCACCGTGGAGGATGCAAGGAAATGCAACGCATCACCAGTTACACAGATATATATTCAAGTACTCCCGCGAAGGTAGGAAGACATTTCGACCCCCCCTCCTTGACCAGGGCTTTACAAACGATATGAAGGCAAGTTCAGGCCGGCTCCTTTCCCCGCCTTTGCGTCGTAAGCTTAATATACCCAGAATGATACGAGAACACATGCAGTCATTGCAATGCACTACGCATCCTCCGGCACGTCGTCGTCCTACTCCTTAGCATCATCATCCTTATCATCATCATCATCAGCCTGGTGTGTTTTTACTCCAGGACGAAAGCCTCTCCCAGAAATCTGCAGCCACCCCTATCGAGTGCTAGCTGAGTCCATGCTTTCACCCCGAATTTTCGTAGCTCATCTCTACATCGAGTCCTCGGCCGACCCCTATTTTTTATGGTATGTTGAAAGCTATTCTGTTAAACGGATGATCCACCTTGTTCCCCAATGCGCACGACATAGGGGAGCAAAATTTCTCGAAAGACCACCCCCACCTATACCAATAACTATTCCCCATACTGCCCCCACCCTTCATGGGCGATGGGAGATCTTGCAATCAATACCCGCCCTGGAGAACAAGTTCCGACTGATACACAGGGGCCAGGTGGCCCGGGAAGCATATGGAACACATGAACATGGCGCCACACCACTGGTGCTTAAGGGGACCAATTTTATGAGGGAGCAATAAAGTTGCTTCTATCTCTCTAGCCGACATTGACCAGCCACGTATGTTTTCTCATTCATGAAAGACTGAGTATAGTAAAAGTTGTGATATGCCAGACCCCCATGAGTTTGGGGTTTCTTTTGGCCCTACTGGAATTAACCCCTTTTTTAAGGGTATTTTCCCAAAATATGCGATTACTGTAGTACACCATATCACCAATCCTATTTTGTACTTGTCTGCTGCTGATTTAACTCGGTCGAATTGAGCGGTGAGGAAAATACGACCAAACAAAACACTAAACAATAATTGGTGTCCATGTTCGTCTGCACTACTCTCACCATTGGTCTCACGAATCTCGTCAACGTTCCAAGATAACCGACGTACGAGAGTTCTATTGTACATGACGTTGTTCTTTCTTGTAGCCCCGATTTTGCTGTAACCCTCACATATATTCTAGGCTTTTATAATGTCAAACATCCACATGTTATATACTTGAGATTGAATACTTAGCAGACAGCAAAACAGCGCTTCGTGCAACAACTGACCACCTACGGATATATCAAGATTTTAAAAACTTTCTTGAACGTTTAGGTAATACCCCGTACCATTGACTTGAAACTAAATTGTCAGCCTGAAAAATACCTAAGGTATAAAAGTTCTATTGCGTAACGGCTACAACCTTAACACGGTGAAACCACGTTTACGCGTCTCAGCACCAACACAAATAAACGCGATCTTCAAATGCTAAAATAACAATTATGTAAAATAATAAATTCAATTTGTCGATGTGTTCTCTAGCTGTGTAAAAATAATGGTAATGCATGTCCTTGGTATCTAGGTTGCCGTATTTAAACGAATGTTCCCGTCATAGTTTACGTTGAGCTTCTCTGCTTCGAAGCAAATTTGAATCGCAATTGTGACTTTAATCATTATTTGCTAAAATTAATCGTGTTGTCTTCAGCACCACAGACAAGTCCTTCGTAACTAGAGACCTTCGCACCCACCATGGTGACTCAGTGGCTAAGTCATCGAGCTGCCGAGAGCGCAGACGCGGGTGCGATTCCCGGAAGCGGCGGCCGCTTTTCTGATGGAGGCGAAAAGGAAAAACGCCCGTGTGAACAAGATTTCGGCGTACGTTAAAGATCCCAGGTGGTCAAAATTAATTCCGGAGCCATCCCTTACGGCGCGTCTCATCGCCTGCGTTGCGTCGGCGCGTTAAACCCAACAATCAATCAATGGAGACCTTCGCTCAGATTGCAAATCGACTCTAGCCCCTCTTGTACAGAGGTTATTGAAGGTATTTCTGAGAATTTTAGATGCGTACAGATCATCTTTTTCAGACATTACACCGCGTTGCCAAGTTTGCTCTGTATCTTATGATCTATCTTTTACAGAATTTCATAAAAATAGGGTACCAAGAAGTACAATATTGCAGCACTTTCTTTCTTTCCAATATAAATATCCGTTTGAAGAATTTTACAGAGATGGCTCTAAAACCTCCACTATGGTGTCTTGTGCTGCTCATGGTCAGAATTTTAGTTCCTCGAGGACCATGAGCGTACACGCCAGCATTTTTTCAGCAGAAGTATATAGAATTTTACTCATTGCGCAATAAATTCTTAAAAACGAGATTTCCAAGTGCGTCATCGATACAGATTCATTAAATATTGCTCGTGCGCTGTCATCTCACAAGCCCAGAAAAAACGACGAAGTTCATGTGGTTTTCAACACCATAATGTCTGTGTATGCTGAAAAAACTCGAACTGGTCCTCTGCTTGCTCCCGGGACACACTGGGATAACTGGAAAGGAGGTGGCAGATAAAAGTGCAACTGCTGCGGCACTCAAAAAAGCAAAAGACATATCAGCTGTACCCTACACTGACTTCAAACCACACATCAGACGACGCTGTCGTAACACATGGCAAACACACTGGAGTAAATAGACAACAAAGTACACGTAGTAAAACCATACTTGGGACCATATATTCATCACACACGCAACAGATACACAGAAATCGCCATGGTTAGGCTACGGATAGGGTACCCACATGAAATGCACCCTTATCTGTTCGTGGGATCTTCAAGACCCCGGTGTAGCAGGGCGGATACGCCCTGGCCGTAGTTCACATCCTAATTCCGTACAATTGCACTCGACACCACACATACAGTTTCCGGAATATTGCAGACAACATATCCCGTTACACCCATTGTATGTTTTTCATTAAGCAAGTTTTTCAGTTTTTAACCGACGTGAAACTTTTACAGCTCCTTACAAATCACGCATAATGGTCCTGGCCCTATACACAAGCCATCTTCATTGTTTTGTGTTTCGTTTAAGTCGCAGGTTGTAGAATTTACAGTGACATGTATCCCTAAGTAACCTTGTTTGGCACTCTTTGCCCTAGTTGGCTTTGCGCCATTAGGCATCAACCATCATCATCATCTCTTCTGGAGAATTGCGAATGGCGCAGTTTTTCTTCCGCTGTGGTCTAACCACCAACACGTACAAAGGTTTTCTTCATTTTACTTATACTAGTCAGTATGTGCTCCCCTTGAAAACTTTTATTTGGCGTCATAATGTAGTTCCGCTTCCCGTGAATAAGGCAGCAAGCGTTGGAATTTGAAACCGTGCTTCCTTGCGTACCAGCGTGACGCTTCCTAAGAGCCAAACGCCGTCTACATATACGCATGGTGTCTCATTTTGTCTTATTTGTGTGCAAATATTGTGCTCAGTACATCAGGCCCGCGATTGCTGTGCAACATTAGCAGTTTTGAACATCTTCTGAAGCATTCACATGCTCCACAAGGCGAAGCACCACCGCTCTAAGTGTTATTACGTCGCGTTTCCCTTACCCACAATCCTCCCATTTACGCATAAGATCCTCTAAACTCACGCAGCGCACCGTACTGTAACTGATAGGTATGTGTGCATTTGATAGAAGGGTGAAAATATCAGCTAAAAGTATTTTCTTTTCCTTTCTGACAACGTAAGAAAGTGGTTCTCTGTAACTACAATAGACGACAAGCGTAGACGCGTGTAATTGATAGCACAGAACACTAGGAAGCAGCGCATTCTAAACACCTATAGCACACCTCCGTGAACAACTTCCATTTTCATTGCGTCGATGTTTCCTCAGAGTCTGGTTTCGCTATTCAGCTTTGACGGAATAATCGCCAACTCAACTGCCCAAATTCGCTTCATATGATCTCCGAATTGAGGCCAGCAATACTTTTAACATGGAGTGTATTACAGAAGAAGTGAGTGTTATAATTTATCGTTCGACACTAGTGCGTTCGAATAAAAAATTCGCAAAGACCTGAAAAACATTTCAGCGCGTAATAATTTTACTCTTCCATTAATTTGTAGCAATTGTACAGAGCTGGAAATTTGGCAGATAATTTAGTAATAAAAGCTGAGTGCGGCACGAACCAATAAACTTGAACAAAGGGCAACGTAATACAACTGAACTTAGGGTACAACACTGCGATTTCAGTAATCTCAAATACTTTATTTCATCCTGAACTGCACAGTCGTCCTGCCGAATGGCCTGGACACTCAGCCACTATTTTTAGTAACGACGAAAATACAGGCGTTCAGGTGCAGTTGCCTGGATGAACTTTGTTCGGCCCCATAGAGAAACGTTTGTAGAAACAACTACATTTGTTGTAATATATAACGCTTTGCCGTCCAAATACTTTTACTCAGGATTTCGTTCAATTTTAAACGTTGACGCAGGTATAAGTTCTTTCTACGCACGTTCTTTTGCTCGATTTCAGTTTATTTAGCACTCGGAAAAGAGAGCTTAATATCGTTTGAAAGCTATAAGTTGCATCAACTACCTTTCAGCTAAAATGAGATCCAGAATTCGTTTACTGACCAACAATTTCGTTGCGTATCGCCATATAAACACAAGGGAGACAGGTACTTGGTCATGTCATGAACGTGCAAGCATAATGGGCAATGTATGAGAAGGAAATGCGTTTATTAGGCAGCCTTGACAAGCGTGAGCACGCAAGTATTCGACTTTTTCTTATTCGACGCCTTCAGATAGGGCGTGCATAGCGCAGAGCGCCGCTGCCCCTCTTACTGCCGTGATGCTGTCACATGTAGAGGGCGACGCCCAGTTGCTGAACGGCGCTAAAGATGGAAGGTGTGGCGACAAGGAGTGATTAGGTGAGAGTAGCGGGTATGTCCTTGCCGCCACGTTGGAGGATAAGTGGGCATGGTGAACTCTCATTCGAGCAATCGCTTTGTCCTCCCAAGGCGCTGAAGAAATGCTTATTACAGTAAAACATGTTTTACTGCCGTATGCTGTTTCAGAAGCCACATGGCTTCTGAAACGCCATGCGGCAGCCCATGTTCGTCAAGGCTCAGCGGATTTGGCATGATTGGTTTGGTTTCCGGGAGCCCAAAGAGTCTACAGGTATATGGGGGGTATAGATGGGTTGCCCGGGTTACGTGGGAGGTGAGGACCACAAACCTTCAAGCAAGCAGGGCACGGCAGCACTGCAGGCTTGCAGATCAGTAATCCGTTCGTCTTTTTCGTCCAGATTATCGTCGCCTTGCTGCCGCTACCAGTGCTATGGAGGATCTGCGCAGGCGCCAAAAGTCACCAGACTGACTTACGACTACGACGCAAATGCCGCTCCGACACTGAAAACCATCGGCACCTCTGCACCGCCTACAGGCGCCAAAAGTCAACCCACGATGCAAGACTGTCCTTTTCGTCCAGATTATCTCGCCTTGCTGCCGCTACGAGTGGACTATGGAGGATCGAGGCGCCAAAAGTCGCAAATGCCGCTCGACACTGGGAACCATCGACACCTGCTGGTTTCACCGACCTACAGGGAACACACAGCACGCCTGCGCAGGTTACAACGCTGCCCTGGCGTCCTTCCGGGCGCCTTCGGGCATAAAGCCGGGACAGCGCCAGCCAAGCTTCACAGGCCACGGCAGCACTGCAGGCATTCAGATCAGTAATCCGTTTGTCTTTTTCGTCAAGGTGAGCAAACGCTACGGCAAATGCTTCCGATTTAGCGATCCTTGCTTGATTGTGCTGCCGTGACCAACGCTGCTTTTTCCTGTGCTCTCGGACATGTTGTACGTTTCGGATTTACTGGTTTTAAGTGGTGACGTCGAGACTAACCCGGGACCTGACTTAGCTAAGATAGCGAATCAGATAGAACTTATAGCTCATGATATAAAAGAGATCAAAGAGGGACGGTTAGCTTCCATTGACGCGAAATTAGAAAACCTGACCGTACTCGACAGCAAGATGTCAAAGTGTTTGCACCAAGTATCT
Organism: Haemaphysalis longicornis; assembly: GCA_013339765.2. Taxonomy (NCBI): domain Eukaryota; kingdom Metazoa; phylum Arthropoda; class Arachnida; order Ixodida; family Ixodidae; genus Haemaphysalis; species Haemaphysalis longicornis. The sequence goes on from CM023450.1 coordinate 181,424,641, forward strand.
AACCTGCAGAATGAAATAACAGCTCTTGAACTGAAATTAGATGACCTCTAAAATCGCTCCAGGAGATCTAATCTAATATTCTACGGCATTCAGGAGGGCAAAAATGAAAATATTGAATATCTTGAGGACATAACAATTGAAAAAATTCTCAAGAACATTCTACAGATAGACCCTGTAGCCATTGAACGGATACACCGTCTAGGGTGAGCTGCCGAAGGGAAAAATAGACCAGTAATCCTGAAGCTGTTAGATTTGCGAGATAAGGCAAAGGTTTTCAAGAACTGTCATTAACCTAAAAGAACAGACTTTGCTGTAAGTGAAGACTTTGTACGCCGAGTGCGAGAGATCAGGAGGAAGCTGTAGAATTGTGCAAGAGAAAATAAAGATGTGGGTGACGAGGTGACGTTGTCATACGATAAATTGTACATAAAAAGAGAAACGTTTATCTGGGACGATGAACAAAATGACAAAGTACCAATCAAAGAACACCCGAAATCATCCGCCAACAACAAAAACTCCCAAGACGATACACTAACAGCACGCACTCGCAGGCTGCGAAATCAGAAATCAGCTTCGTGATCGTAAACGATCGTAGCATACTTAACAAACTAGCATGGCTAGAACCCTTACTGCTGGGACTTGACCCAGATTTTATTGGCCTGACCGAAACATGGTTAACCACCGATGTCATGAACGATGAAATAGCGCCCCCAAAATACGCAGTAATACGGAAGGACCGGCGGACGTGAGGCGGGGGAGTGGCTGTTACGGTAAAGAAAGAAATCAGTTACTCAGTTCTTCCGGAGGTTGACAGTGTGGAGGCTGTTTTCGTCAGGCTAATGTTTGGGTCATGCGCTGTTACTGGTGGATGCTTCTATCGCAGCCCAACAAGTGACTGTGACGTCATGCAATCACAGGAAGAATACATGCAACGACACGTATTAGGTTGGCGGCTGATATTTTTGGGAGCTTTTAATCTACCAGGTGCCAACTGGCAGACAATGCTGTTTTCTTCCACGTGCTCAGAGATCATGCTTGATATTATGTTTTCTTTTAACCTTGTTCAAATTGTCACCCAAGCGACCCGAATTCAGGGGTCTTCCTCGAATATATAGGATCTAATATTCCTTAGCGAACACTTTCCTTCGGATGAAGCGAATATTGAAATTCTTGATGACGTATCAGACCACAAACTCACCCCATGTACCCTTCCCGTTCAGGACAGGCCCGTTTACTCCAACATAAAATAACTTTTCTTTACTTTAACTCCGCTGACGACACTGCGACAGTAGACCACCTCGATTTCGAATTCTCCTGGTTCGAAGAACATTCAACCGACAGCGTTACTGATATCGAAACGCTATGGCAAAAGTTTAAAGAAATAATTTTCCACTGCATAAATAACTACGTTCCCCATCAAGTTAAAAAATCCCGAAAACATAATCCGCGGATAACGCGCGACATAATACATTCTAAACGTAAAGTAAAAACGATTGAGGAATCTTTGAAAGCAAAAGTCTGAAGAATCTCCGTGAAACAAGCTTTCTGACGGCACTTGACGACATGAAAGTCGAACATAAATGTAGCCAAAAACAACTACTTCAGACAAGTAACTCCCGGGCTTTCTGAAAAAGCTCTCCTAGAAGGTTTGGAACTACTTCAGCAACAAAAAGTCCAGAAAAAAGGTAAAAAACCCAAGAAAAAGATTGTGTCACTTCTGAATCACTGAATGGTTTACTTTAAATCCGTCTTCACTATCGACAACAATAATATATTACAAATACAGTCAAACCCGGGTATAACCAACCCGAAAAAAAAAAAAACCCAAGAAAAAACATACTCCTTATAACGAAGTTCACATTCGATATATCGAACTTGTGTCACTTCTGAATCACTGAATGGTTGCGCCTTGCATTGAGCGACGTGAAGCCCGAAACTTAAATCCAACGCGCGGGACTCACGACGAAACCCGCCCACTCTTCACTATCGACAACAATAATATATTACAAATATACAGTCAAAAAACAATAAAATACGTACGTTAAGGCAAATTTTAGATTCACTATGTTTACTATTAGAATGGCAAAGCGGAGGTGTTGTTAAACCTTTTGCTAATCGAACATTCGCTATATCGAACACAAAAAACGAGTAACGGTCCGACAATATTTCAAACGCTTTTTTAAAAAGATATGCCGAACTGGTAGCAAAATATCTGGTCTTGACTTTCAAGAAGTCATTGACAACATCTACATTATCAAAAGACAGGAAAACGGCCAAAATTGTTCCCGTACCCAAAGTAGGCTGCAATGACGCCGAGTCAAACTTCAGACCAATTTCTTTAACTTGCACAGTAAGCGAGCTGCTTGAGCACATTATCCTGAAGCGCATAACTCTTGCCAACACGGTTTTCATCAGGGTCTATCGACAATAACTCAACTTGTTGAACTAACACACGATATATCTGCAAGCACAGACAACCAAAATCACGTCGACGTAATCTTCTTCGATCTTTCAAAGGCACTCGATCGGGTACCACACAATAAGCTAATAAAAAAACTAGAGTTGGTTATCAACGACGACTTCATGATTCCCAGTATAAAAAACTACTTAATCAACCTTTTCCAGTACGTAGAATACAATGGCAAATTTTCTCCATTAACATGTCATATCCGGAGTTCCCCAGGGTTGCGTCCTGGCCGCAATCTTATTTCCTATTTATATAAATGACTTGCCTTCCAATATTTCAGCCAACATTCGATTATTTGCTGACGATTGCGTGATTTACTGGAAAATTAACACCATAGAAGACCTACCTTATATTACAATCTGCACTAAACTCTGTTTGTTACTGGTGTAATGACTGGCAAATGTCCTCAATGTAGACAAATGCGCTCATTTATCAATAACAAGAAGGAAGAATTGTACGAACACATTTACAAACATAAATATTAGACCTATAATCCGGGTGCACCAGCACAACTACTTGGGATCGATCTTACGCAAGACTTCAGATGTGATGCCCACATAAACACTATCGCATCGGCTGCACTAGGAAGGCAGTTTTCCCTCAGAAGCGCCTTCGATCAGGACCACCAGAAACAAAGAAATTAGCCTACAACGCCTTTGTGAGATCTTTATTAGAATACTCTAACATTATCTGGTTCCCGATGCTAAAGTACACATAAATAAACTAGAGCGATTACAACAAAAAGCAATTAGGTACCATTTACAATCGGTACGGACACAAATACTTCACCACCAGACTACTGAGGAACGCCGGTATGCTTACCCTACAGAATCGTTCAAAACCTAGGAAGCGTTTAAAATTCCTTATATCACTTCTTTTCATAAAAATCGAAACCTTGATACTTCAAAGTATCTCACTAACATTGAAGCGAGGCTCACGCCGCCATAATCAGGACTTTAACTTTTAAAGAACTACAGTTTATCTCATGATTGCCTAAATATTCCTTCTTCCCACTAGCTGTAAGAGAGTGGGAAACGGCATGCACTCATCCATTACCGGCTAGCGCACCTATAGAACGACTCCTAACTCTAGTCTGAAAACCACCTCCACGAAACAATTAACCAGAACGGACAGCACGATTTAATCAAATAGGTCTACACGGTTTTCCTTCTCTCTCTGGGTCACTTATGAATTTCAATATTACTGAATTAGTTCTTCATTAGTTATGTTATGGTCTTGGTTTCTTAAAACTGTTTGGTTTCGTTCGTTCTTCAATCGCTGCTGTAAATATTGCCTCCAAATTCTGTCTGTGTTTCATCCTGCACTTGAATTTGATTATGTTTTGTTGCTTGTTTTTTCTATGAACTTGGTGACGTTTGATGTAGAGATTTGAGATTAATATGTAATATGTAACCTTCGCTTGTCATGTAGAAAACCTATCCCGCATGTTCATACCGTTCTCTTCCTGTATGAAAGAAAACAACGTTTGAATTTTGTGTATTTGAAACTATGTATCGCCCCTCCTGCAAAAATGCCAAATGGGATTGGCAGTATGTTAAAATAAATAAATAAATAAAACCCACCATGGCAGTGGGGCGACAGGGGTCCGGCATGGAGATGGACACAGCACTTCTACGAACCCATGCTGCGCATTTGCAGAGTCTTACGCCGCACCTTTTTGTGTGACAACCTCCATCATGACCTGAACCTCAGTTAAACTTGCGGGTAAAATATTACGTGATTAAATACAAATAAAACATAGTGGACACCGTTGTGTGTTCGTGGTTTGTCGGTAGCAAGCTACGAATTACGCGTTGGATGAATTTGAAATTGTATCTGCAACCTTCTTAAAACAATTTGGCATTACTTTCACTAAGGATTTCCTTCAGAAGTCCTCTTTGCTAACGTGGCTATCGATGACAGCGGCAAGCATTATCCGCTCCTAACCCAGGGTAATTTTACAAATCCGCTGATTTCATACCTCACGAAACAGTGTTCATATAAAAGTAAAAAAAAACAACCATTCTCGTTCATAGCATTTTTTATTTACGTAGTAATAAAAGCACGATAAAAATTGCTTTATAAAGGTCATTGTACATACAATTGTAAATTCTGCATTGCGTCATGCACTGTTTGGTTTGGTTTGTGGCGGCCACCATTTTTCCCCAAATCCCAACCCGTCATTTGATCAGTCGGAGGGTGGGATGACAAGTTCCATCCCGGATCATAAACAAAATTTGTAGACGGCCGAGATAGGCCTCCCGAAACCAGGGCTTTCCGGACTAACGAGGTCCAACACCTGGCTGTCAACCAAACAAATTTCACAACTCTAAGAAATCTCTATTCCTTCTCCTTATCCTCTCGACTTTCATTGTGGCACTCACGTAGCTTATATTAAATGTGAGAAGAATGTGTTATACTGGAAGACACAAAACAAAAGTCAAAAGCAGCGAAAATTCAAAGTGATTCATTCATGTCGACATAACTGTAGCGAATATAGAGTACATCTAATGCGCGAATAAAGCTGTCGAAACCTACGTACGGGGAAACCGACTGCCCGCTTGTAGTGCTACCACACAAGACGGCTCTTCCTTCAAATCTTCATGCGGTAGAGCTAAAGATTTAAGCGGACAAGGTTTACATGGCGATATAAGGACAACTTGCTCGAAGCACAGCTAACGACCATTGACACCCAGATCACAATACTATTTTTATTAAATTTTAGTAATGAATTTGCCAATGGGGTTTTCACGGGTCCTACTTCAATATCACGCCCTGGTCTGCAAAGTTAATCAGTAAAATTTACGCTTATTTCGTGCTCAGCAGTTCTTTTAAAATAAAATGACGGTCATGACACCGCAACACAGGCGTTCTATAACGGGCTTTGGAGACTGAGAACAATATAGTAGTAGTACACTGCGCACAATAAGTAGGGAATGCGGGTGCAAGCGCTATAAAGGTAAAGCCCTCACAGCGAATTGTGCTGTAGCTTCATTCCCATAAAAGTGCTTCCTTCTAAGCAAACGTATAAATTGAAATTCCCTTCGTGGCGTGCATATGATCCCTAGTATTGGCATCCAGGACTGGCGCCAAATACACTCGCAACTAAATTTTTTTTACTTTGGGGTAACGCCGTCTTCTCGTAAGGCTGAGTTCAACAGTAATGTGCGAAGTCTAGTGGCTCTAATTCTCGTGAAGCTAAGCACGAGAACGGAAATGTTGTTTGTTATACATTCAGGACACGTGGTCACACTCAGGTGGAATAAGCAATGTATTGCTGTTCATCACGTCTTACCACAATGCAGGGCTTTAGCGCTTATGTTGTTTTGTAGCTCCATTTACGCCGGTAGCTCCGGTGCATACCAACAAAAGGCCACTGCTTGAAGAAAGTTTTTGCCCACCATGGTCTGGCCGAAAGTCAACTCTGGCCGCAAATCTTCCTATGGGAATTGGAGGTATAACTACATCTGTAAAAATAATTCTATGTCTCAACCGACGCATTCTTTCTGATTTTTTAACAGCGATAAATATATCGCTCATTAGTTTTTTTTAAACTAAATGCCTCCAAAAGATTTCTTGAAAACTTCGGCTCAAATACTTAGCATGCCACTCTAACTAAACGGTCGCACATTTGTCTACATGGCTAGTTGCGACATTACAACTCACGCTTCTGAAACTAGCGCCGTGACCAAGGTCCCATCAAACACCCTTTTACTACGTAGAACTGCGATTGCGTTGTATAGCTCATGAAATCTGTGGAAACGCTGAAAATGACGAGGTCATACCGCTGAAAGACGCGAAACTCAAGTCCGTGATTGCACGGTGCATTTGATTGCCACACAGCATCCTTTAGCTTTGCGTGACTGCGTCACGTAGTGAGAAGGTTATGGACAACCGCCTTCTTTTGCCTTAGGCGAGAAGGATGAGGACGAGCTACATCCACTCAGGTCAGCAGTATATAAGCAGACGCCTGTTCTTTGCCGCCAGTAAATACTCGTCTCTCAAATTCCTGTAGTTTGCTCTCTGTGGGATTACTTCGACTTCACTTGATCATGGATTACAACCATCAAGGTAATGTATGCCTGCTACCTGTAACGAATGAAGTTCTTGTTGGTCGCTTTTATTTATTATTATTTGGGGAAGTAGTTTTCGGTATCATTTTATTCAGAATTATGCCGTTTACTCGCCGAAACAACACCAGGGATGTCAGGTGGAACGAGGCTTCTCTACCGCAGGGAAACCGCACTGGAATACGTATCGCATTTAGTTTCAAACGGAGGTAGCTTTTTCTGTGACCTAAGCGCTTTCTTGCCTTTTTATGGGTGTGTTTGGGGCCTTGGTGGGGGGAGTGGATATTTCTGCCGTAATACAGGAATACTAGAAAGTATTCAGCCGTATGACCAATGAATTTTTCGGCGGCGATAGCGCAAGGAACAAGATATGTATTAACTTTGGGGGCGGAAGTTGGGCCATTGGTGTACACCAAACGTGGGCATGAGAGGCGCTAGAAAAATGGAAGCCAAGCCACAGAAATCCCCAAACAGTAGATAGAGTAGATTATGTTTCACCGTTAGGTATTTGCAGTGCGGTGTCCTTTTTATACGCGCTAGTTGTGTAGCCTGCCTTTTTGTCTTGTAGCAACGTTTTAAACAAAGTACGTTTGCTAGGTACACCTCAAAATATGTTTGATCTGCAACATATTGTTTTTTTTCAAATGAGCCCAACTTGCAGTCTGTGCGAGAATTTGCGAAAGCACAATCTTTTATTTACGGAGTCCGGAGTTCGTGGAGGGTTATGTTTCAAAGATTGCATTGCCGCCAAACATTCTTATAAGCGTCCACATTTCATTTGCTTCGCGAGTCTTACAGGAGGTGCATTAAAGCGCACGTACTTCTTAAACACAGTGCATTCGTATTTCTCTTCCTACTCGGCTAAAATGCGAGTCGGGTAAACGCGTTGTCTGCCCGCTAAAAAACTTTTCACACAGGTAGACCTCATTATCATAGCCACCACCACCCTCATTATCATCCACCTTGTCCCGCTGCGTTGGGAGCACTGCTGTCCGCAAAGGCATTTGTATCCTGATTCCCGAATATCATCACTGCACTGGAGACGACCTAATCCTAATTGCAATTCAATTACCTAATGCTTAGTTAATTTTACGGTTGTGCATCGGAGGAACGTTTCAGAGTTGCACGTCTAGCAAAACGCCTATTTTTGTAACTTGCTCCTCGGTGCCTTAGAGACGAAGTATTTGGCTAATTCAGGAAGCTAGATTTGTATTTTAGAGGTTTAGCTTTATCACGAGGTTAATAACACTCTCCATTTGTTACTGTACAGGACCCTCACTGGAACGTGAATTTAACTTCCGAAATTTCGCATGTCCGGAAGGCTGTCCTCTTGCTGGGCCTGGTGTCGTGCGCCTGCTGTGGGAACCGCTTCGGTGGATTCCCAGGCGCCGGAGTCCAAGGTGCCGGGTTTCAAGGTGCTGGATTCCAGGCAACCGGATTTCAGGGAGCTGGATTCCGAGGCGCAGGATTCGGAGGCCCAACTTATGCTGCAGCTGGAGCTCCTGGCTATTCCGGAGTTGGACCATCATTCGTGAGTTGTGCAACTAGCTGAAGTATTGCATTGCCGTGGTGGGGAAGCTATTAAACTTTCAGTGTGTTCCGTATATTCGCCTGAATTCTATAGCACTTATTGAAAAAAACACGCGTTTGATGGATACAAGAAACCAATGCTCTGGGCATATGCAATTTTTTCTCTATACAATGACCTCTGAACAAATATTTAGTAATTGGTGTCCACTTCCACGCGCTCCTCTAAGTAATTGTAAACCGTTCCTTTCATTTGAAAAATTTTAGTTCCACTCGAAACATTTTCAACAGACGGTTAACTGCCACTAACAAGAGCTGTAATGAGGTTACAGACCGAAATATATGTACATCTCTATATATAAGACCTTTTGTCTTCTGAGAATGTTCAGGAAAAGAATTTTTAATTTGTGTAATTTTTATTATAAGGCAGCCGGACATGTACAGGGAAAACACGTTCGGATTGTCTTCGGTGGGCTTCCGGCGAGCTACCAAAAACGGTTTCCGATACAAACAAGTCATCCGCAAACAAAATCTTTTAATTAAGCCGACTTAATAATGCTAAAAACGGAAGAAACTGGGTTAGCTCGATGTGCTAGACAAGAATTTTATGACTTTTGTTATTTTTTTTGCCTCCAACCATTGATACAAGAGGGATACCGCATGTGTTCGTTGCAGTCATGTTCAGTACCAGATACGAAATAACGGTCAAATTGAATAGTCTCTGGAGTTGAGCAGTAATAGGAAAATAAAGTAAGACAGAAATAAATTACACAATAGCCTTTTGAATGCAGGAAGCCTTGACAAACGTGCACACTTAGGAGGCTTCGAATGCATTTTACACAGAAAAAACATTCTTATTTAAATATGCGTGTGCGCTGTTATTCGGCCTGGTATTGTGAGAGCTGGCCTTGATATGAACTTTTAGTCCTGTAAACTCGGCACAAAAGTTCAGAACCGAGGTTTCTGAGTCATCATTTTAAATAATGCCTCATATGAGGATGACTCTTCACACACTTTCCTTTTACTTCCTCTACTGCATCTTGATGCAGCTATAATAAACTGATTATTGAGTTTACTCCAATTGCTGCAGTTTGTGCCGAAGCAATAGTTATGTGTGCTGCTCATGACACAAGTATTGTTCAAGCCATAGTAAAGCTAAAAATGCTTTTCAGTCGTATTAATTAACAAAACTGAACAGCGATCTTTGTGGTCTCTCTTTTTAAAGCCTCTGGAACGAATTCAAAGCGATAAAGATGCATTCCTGGGCTTGTAGTTTGCTGAATGGCTTTTCGTACTTACACTATAGCATACATACCCATGCGTCAAAATGCCGGCGATGGGGTTACAAGAAAGGAAATGGTACGTTTACGCATAGCTAACTCCTGAAGAAGATGCATGGGATGTTTACAAAAGAAAGAAAAGGGTAGGTGTAAAATGGTTCATTTTAACCAGGTTATACTATAAGCTACGCCTGCAACTGTCAGAGTCATCTGACTAAATGCTTCTTAATTTCAAGAAAATGGCTACCTCTTACAGGTACTCTCCTTGGAGCGTACTACAATAGATCTTTTGCTCACTCATGTTTTTTCTTGTTTTGCATTCTCATATCCTCCCAGCCTCCGCAACCCTACAGCTTCGCTACGACAACACGGACGAGTTCGGCACTCAGCTGTTTCATAGCGAGCAAGGGGACGCCAACAACGCCAAAACCGGATCATATGGCTACCGTGACGCCAACGGCCTCTTCCGCACGGTCAAATACGTAGCCGACGCCAACGGTTTCCGTGCCATGGTAGACACCAACGAGCCGGGCACTTTGCCTGGAGCCAGCGCAGATGCGGTGTTCAACGCCAATCCCGTCGTCGCACCACCTGGGACGCAGCCAGGCCGCTATGCGGGCGCAAGGCCTGGAGGGTTCGGTGGAGGAGCAGCGTTTGGCGCCTACGGATCCCAAGGGTCCTGGTCCGGATAGTTATGCCTCATTTTTTAGAAGAATGACTGGCTAAAAAAAGTGACAGCGCAGTCTTTTGTTTTACTTTTTATGAGTGCAAATTAAAAAAACAAAAACAGTAGAGGAAAGGAACGATTTCAAATAAAGAGTTCTTTGTGGACAATCTAAATATTTGTTTGTTTATTTTGCAAACACCAAGATACTCCACAAATACATCACACTTTATTCATATTCTGGTACTCTAAACTGTAGGTGGTGCTTAAAAGCGGGGTGATTGCAAACTGTTGTATTCTTAGATCCGAAAACTTCATAGTGTGGATAGTGCGGATGAACGTGCCCCACAACTGTGGGAGGAATTGGCTATCCTTACAAGATACGACACATAGGACCGTTAGCTAGATAGCCCGACTGAATACCACGGTGGATGAGTCTTGAAGTGCGCAATGTACATTTTGGTTACAGTTCAATTGCTCAACGCCACGCGTGATGTTCATTGGCCAGTTATTGACAAGTTCGCCGTAGAGAAAAAAAAACGGTGTTTAAACGGAAGTGATAAGACGCACCTTTTTTCCGTTTAAATGTAAAGAGATCACACGCACCTCTAGGCAATTTTTCTCACCGGTAAATAGAACCCACATTGCAAAAATATGTATTTTCAGGGAGAATCGCCGATTATTCACTGGCGTCTTCGCCGCTATTATGCGGAAACATTTAGTTACGCGCCGAAAGAGCAGACAACAACGGAAGCCGGTATACTTACTGCACTGCAGTTGACGCTGCTACGTGAAAACTAGATATTATGAAGTCTCAACCCATTAAGAAAGTTTACTTAACCCATTGTTGATAACCGTTTTAGTTATTGTAAAAAACATTGGTATAGTTCTTCACATCTTCAATGGTGCGACCACATGCGATGTGCCTACTTCTGACGGCGAACGTCAAGCGCAGGCTTACATTTTTGTGCAGGGTTGTAACTAGAGCCTAACTGTTTTTCCAAAAATTTCGTACTCGTGTTTTTGACATGTTTTAGTTCTCCTAATGCACCACTGAACTCGCCTTTGTACCATCCCGTAACATGGATCTTCCTTGAGATGTTGATTGTCTTGATTCTGATAAAGTGTAGCCGTATGGCTCTACCACCATTGATTTTTTTCCGCTACCCTTTTGAGGCCCACTGTTTCAACGAAATCGGTCGTTTCAACGAAAGGAAACGGTGTTTTGAAATTGCGATTGAAGGCGTTTCTACCGTTATAATAGAGCTGTACTGGTAACTGTCGCTACAGTCCTGGTGGCAAGCCAGTATCAATTTTTACATGGAAGAGCTACCATAATAATAGGTCCCGCTGTTGTCTCGCAACAATAAATACGAATATTTCAAACGTGGGTGCTGCAAGGCTAACCAGTAGGAGAGATATTTCAAGTGTGACGACATATCTTCATGCTTCACATTATGTTTAAGAAGCTTTTATCAATGCGCTTTTGCTTTCAGCATGGTGGCTTTGTGCTTCTGTCTTGCAGAAACTCTGACTACGTATGCAAAGCGGTTGATGAAGTTGTATAGTTGTGCGAAAAAAGTTTTATAAAGTGAACAACCCACTTGTTTTGCCGCCTAGCTGAGATTCCTAGCAGTACCACTGACCAGATTTGGCGCCAAATCGAAGAATGTCCCAGTGTCGACAGGCCATATAAAAATCAAAATAGTAAAGAAATGAATTAACTAAAAACAGTTGAATCTAGAACCATTGACAAAATATACACATTCGTAACGTTTGAGTACATTTAACCAGAAAAAAGACACACGATTTAAAAATTGGTGCCTGCTGTTTCTCGGTATGGGTATTTTGAAACGAAGTTTTGATGTCAGGTCCCGGGTGTTAAGAGCAGCACTAATAGTTCGCAACCATGATATTCGTGTAGGTAATAAAACTGCATCTAATGTGACGATGAACCCCCATGCACGTTTGTTGTACATCCTGCGCTGTTTATAAGCTCGCAATAGGTTTTTAATACCTACAGCCTGCCCAGGAGTAATGCCGATGTCTGTTCAGCACATAAATAGCATTCAAACCACCACAAGGCTAAAAATTCTTAGTTGAACAGTCCTTGTACGGGTTACCAATGTTTAAAGAGCGCTCCTGTGGTTTCTCTCTTAGAAGCCTACCCAAACAATTTAGAACGTCACAGAGATGGTAAATTTTGATCATTTTCCTCAGGTTCTACCTAACCAGCCTTTAATGAAGGGCCCAAAAAGTAACTTTGTTCAACTTATCTCTTGGCTAACATGCATTTAGTACCATCACACTTTCTATGGTACCAGCTTGTGGTCTATTCAAAGCTTTACTTTTCATTTCCCACAACAATGACAAAACCCCAGCCCCACTTTATGTGCTGAAAAATCTTCTGAAAGAAAATTGCCACCACGCACATTGGGGGAGTAATTTGAATGTATGCAAGGTCATCAAGCATAAATTTTGTAATCGTGATTTTTTTGCCGAAGCCACAGCAGGGCACTTTGGGGCGCCGAAATATACGGCTACGGGATGATTCTGACCCCTTAAGGGTGTTTAACTGGTGCCAAAATTACACACTCCGACGTTATCATTTTGCTCCCCCACCAGAAAATGGTAAGCCTGCTCGGATCGAGCCTGCATACTGCCCGTCATTAGCACAACGCCTTAATTTAACCACTCATCCGTCATGCAGATACCTGTAATAAATTTCCATGTTTCAGTGATTTATTTTATAATAAATTATAGATTGGCCACGGGACAGAGGAAACACGCGCTCCTGACCTATATTTTGCTGAATGCGTTTGGTACTTACACCACAGCGCATATACCTCTTCCGTCGTAACGTCCTACGAGGGGTTATTAGAAAGAAAAAGGGATTTTTAGGCATAGCTCTCTCTTAAATGAGCAATGCACATAAGTTCTTCTTAGAAAGACGGACGTGGCTTACAAACGTTGCATTTTACCCAGGTTACAGTAGAAATCAATCGTGCGAACTATGACAGTCACCAGTAGAAATGCCGCTTCATTAGAACGAAATGGCTACCCCCGTGCAACTTTTCTTCCTGCGGCCTTCTACAATAGAGCTTTTGCTCACTCTTGTGTTTTCCTGGTTCGTCATTCTCGATATCCTCCCGGCTCCGCAACCCTACAGCTTCGGCTACGAAAAACACGGACGAGTTCGGCACTCAGCTGTTTCAAAGTGAGCAAGGGGACGCCAACAACGCCAAAACCGGTTCATATGGCTTCCGTGACGCCAACGGCCTCTTCCTTCACCATCAGATATGTCGCTGACGCCAACGGCTTCCGCGCGATGGTAGACACCAACGAGCCGGGAACTTTGCCTGCAGCCAGCGCCGACGCCGTGTTCCACGCCAATCCCGTTGTCGCACCAGCTGGGGGCGCAGTTTCAGCCAGGCCGCTATGCTGACGCCAGGCCGGGAGGCTTCGGTGGAGGTGCAGCTTTTGGCGCCTACGGTTTCCTTGGGTCCTGGTCTGGCTAGTTATGCCTCGGTTCTTTTTAAACGAGTCACTAATAAAACTTACGGGGCCATCTGTTGCCTCTCGTATTGTAACAGAACATAAAATGAGAGGAAGAGAGGAAGGAATGACTTCAAATAGAGATTTTTTGTCATGTGGACGACCTATATAATTGTTTGGTTAAATCGCAAGCACGCACATGCTGGAGCATATAATCAACATTTGTTATTTTGGGACTGAAAACTATAGGTGGTGGCTAAAAGATGTATTATAGCAAAATGGTTGTATTTTAAAGCGCCGACATCTTCATAGGTCTGATTGTGAGGATCAACAAGCCCCACAACTGTGGGAAGAACTGGCGGTCCTAACAAGACACGACGCATAGGACGATGAACTAGACAGCCTGTCTTATTGGCAGATTGGATGGAAATTAAAGCGAGGTGTACGTTTCAGTTACAGTGCAATTATCTCCCTGAAATTTTCTCGTACTTCTCCGCGGCGCCGGCCACTATGGTGTGGATGTCGGCCACTCACGGATGATCGGCAATCAGCTGGCTCACCAGCTGGCCTGCGCGATTACTAGCGGGCATTGGAGATCCCTTGTCTTCCCCGCCCATGGCGGACCGAGGCATATTTCTAGAAGGCCCTCAAACCGCACTGCCAACACCTCCGGCACTCGCTACTGACTCTTCCTTCACCCCACACTACTCTATTCAGTACACTAGTGCGTACCAGTCGGTCAAATCAACACCATCAACAATCCGTCACAGCTTTGCCGCTGCGGTTATTGCGCAGACCCATAACTGCCCGTCTACGGACGCAAATGTTGAGGACATCCTATTCTCCTGTCCCACCACCCAAGACCTCCATCATTATCCTCACACTCCTCCTCGAAATTTGCGGGTGTGGTTGGCGTCGGCGACCAATGTTGACGAGCTCCTCATGGCTATTCTTCGGAAAAATGCCAATATATCTTAATCTGAACGCAAAAAAAAGTCTCTCTTTTTCTCTCTCAACGCCACGAGTGATGGAGCTGGAGCAGTCGTAAAGTTTCTCCGTAGAGAGAAAGAAGTTTTCAAAACTGCGGGGAAAACACGCTGATTGATTTTGATGAAAGAAAGAGGCAATTCATGCCTCTGTGCAATTTTTCCCTTGGGTAAATACAACTCCCCTTGGAAGAAATTGCATTTAAAACGAAGATATCAGAATATTTATCCGCGCCTTGACTTCTATTACACGGCAAAATTATTGTTACGTGGGTAAAAGAGCAGAAAACCGGTGACGCTGACTACAAGGGTGGCTACACGCCTGTTCATTGTGCTAACTGAAAAACCGATCGAGTGCAGGGCCTTCAACCCAACAAGTAAAACCGCTTAAACCAATGTTTAAAACGTGTAATTGTTAGTAATAAACCTTAGTGGGCGGATGCACTTTATGAGGACGCGACACTAGCGGCTGCACATAATTCATACGATGAACTCCAAGCGCAGGCTTAGATTTGGGTGCAACTAGAGCCCACCAGTCGTATAACGTTTCTTGCGATAATGGCCTACCTGTGTTCCTAGTGCACTTAAAATTTGCCACCGCACCGCGGAACTCATGTTTAAACAATTCCGTAAATTGCAGCTGTCGTAAGGTATTGTTAATTGGGTTTTGATACGTGCTGAGCCTATGAATGAGGGTTCAATTCCCGTTCGCGGTTGCCGCTTTTCTGATGGAGGCGAAAGGCACAAACGCCGTGTGTTCGAGATTTCGGTGCACGTTAAAGATCCCAGGTGGTAAAATTTAATCCGCAGCACACCAGTGCGGCACGCCTCGTCGCCTGTGTAGTATCGGTGCGTTTAATCACCCAATCCATCAATTGTTCTGATGCCCATCAAGTGGAGCCGTTTTATGACATAGCCAACATTCCTTTGCGGTAGCGTCCCTTCTGACGTCCATTGTTTTGGATAGGGCGGTCAGCGACAATAGGTTGTTTGAACGAAAAGTGACGTCGTTTTCAAACTACCATTGTGGTGTTCCTAACGTTATAGTCCAGATGAACTGGTAGCTCTCCGTATATTGTCTCGTGGCAAGGCAATAATCAACTTGGCCGGAAACATCTACAATGAAATTATGAGTACTGCAATTTTCTTGCGACCATTTGCACATAAGTTTCGATCGTCTGAACTGCGGTGATGTTTAGTAGGTGAGACATTCGAAGTGCTTCGGGAATGAAACCTGTATGCATCGCGTTTCGAACCATGTTTAAGTAGCTTTGTCCCCAAGAACACATTTAAGTGCTTTGTTTCTGCTAATAGATAGCTGATCTCACTTTCAGAACGTTTGACGACCGATATGAAGCGAAATTTAAGGTATAAATCTAGTGCAAACAAAATTTTCTACTCTCATAAACCACCTTTCTTTGAACACCTTGATTATAGTGAAACGTAAACCTAAATTAAATGATATGGCGGTTTTGGCTCCCGTAAACTAGACCAGATCTCCCATTAAATCCACGTAACTAGTGTTCCCCTCCTACTTCGCTTACGGACTATTAGAGCTCTGCTTACCGCTTTTGAACACAGGAAGTTTTGGCAGCAACTGCATCTTTATTGGACCGGATTTATGACTTCAATCCCTTAAAGTTGTTGATCACTTCGCTTTCGCGCTACAAATAGCTAGCCTCACAAATGGAAGAGCGAGGTTTCTTTGTGGCTTGTAATAACTTGTGCATTCTCTTCAAGAAACCAAAAACAATAGAATATGTTTTGACGGAGTGTTGGGAGGCCATTTTTGTTTGGGATGTCCTGATAGAGCCCTAAAGAAAAAGTATCTCGTGAGGCTCGTAGAATAAGGTTGATTGATTGATTGTAGGGTTTAACGCGCCGATGATACACAGGCGATAAGGCGCGTCGTGGTGGAGGGCTCCGGAATAATTTTGACCTACTGGTGATCTTTACGTGCTCCGAAATCCCGCACAGACGGGTGTATAGAATAAGGTTACTCAGTGTAAATAACGACGATGGAGTACCGCATGACAATATTATGGTCTTGCGATTGTATAGCATATAGGCTATACAATCCCGAATGGCTTTGCACCAGGCGGATCCCATGCGCACACTGTGAACGCATATTTCGTGTTAAAAGTAAACTTTTTTATATGAAGCCCACAAAGTGAAAAATCCTGATGCTGAAATTTGCCAGTACATCAAGAAAAAAATTCACGCCAATCCTGATGCTGAAAGATTAGCGCAAGTTTTTGTAAAAGTAAAAAGAACTCACGAGTCCCATGCTACCCTACTGGTAATCCCCAGAAACGCGAAGCTGTAAAGTGAGCCAGAACTGACACCCAAATCGCACTTACGCCGCATTCTTTTGTGGCTCTAATAAAAGGAGTTAAACTATTGCGTGATGCACAAATGAATAGCTGTTTCACCACAGTTTATTTGTTACTTTACCAAACAGTATTCTTTGCTAAGATATTAACCATGATCCATGATTGTGGGTTGGTTGAGTTGTATTTGTATTGGCACATGAGTAAACTAAATTTTTAAAAAAAAGCAAGCTCAAACCCGTGGTGTTTAGACGACATCACTACTTCTCCTTCGTCTTCTGCCGCGGCCGTAGAAGGAGACGATGTCGGCAGAAGAGAGGGAGCAGTGAGATGCGATGCCTTGGTGTGAGGTTCCTTTGATCTCTACTAACTCTAGCGCATGCTGAAGGTGCGCATGGGCGGATCGCAAAGCGGCGCGAGAGGTCGCGTTACTCTATCACGTGGTATTAAGCGAGAACGGGGGGGGGGGGGTAAACCGGCAGCTGTACTCGGTGAGTACACTGTATGGCTCCCCCGTCTCCGCAAGGGCTCGTACCTCAATCGGCACGACAACGAGGTCTTTCTCCGTTTCTCTATTGGTTCGAGATTCGATTCCTGGAGGTGCCAGTAGCTTTTTTTATTTGTTCGCCGGAGTTTTCTGTTGACACCAACGGTCGCGACAGAATCCTTGGGAGTAGAGTAAAAAGCTTCGCTTTAAAATTGGCATCCCTTCAAGTTTCAGTAGCTTCCGCCAATAGAAGCGTGTTAGGCGCTTTTTACATACAATCGTTGACATCTAAAATGAAAAAACAAAGAAATAAAGGGAAAAACAAACATAAAGCTAGCCACCTGGTAAGCTCAGTTGCTAGTGTTGCTTCCCCGAGTGGGCGGCGGTCTCGCGTTCGAAACACGGACCGGGGCTAATTTTTCTTCAAATACGAAGTGTCCAATGAATGCGGTAGAGCTAATCTGTGTAGCCGTATGGCTGAATGTCAGAAGTGTACCAAAACATTTTTGCATGCATGTTTACTGTATTTAGTGCTGAGTATTGCTGCTCTCAATGAAGTGGCTTGGCCCATTGTAGTTGTTTCACAGTTCAGTATTCTGTATAGCCGGTGTTCAATAGCGTGGATGCCTGCAGGCAACCATGCAAGTGCGCCGCCATATGTGTGGCCAAGCGTCTGTTGCTAGGCGACATTGTGCGCACGGCCCGCAGATGAATCACCCCTCGTCTCCTCCATGCAAACGTGCGAGTACGCCGTCACTCGTTAGGTCGGGCTACGCTGGATGGCGGTACTTGTCCATGCTAAGCACGACTGTGAAACACATGACCGGTTTTCACATTACAAACTCTACTGAACGCAAAGTATTGCCTCGAGTTCAATGTGAGTGTGATTAATAACATCTCTGTTGACGCCACCGTTGAAATTGAAATGGAGCAGATGACGCACGCCGGTGTTTTTTTCCTCGGCGTGCGGCCGCAGTGGCCCAAGCCGCGCCGATGTTGGCTCATCGGCCATGTCCGTGGCCGTTTTTAGTGTTGCCAAGCGAAGAAATTGACCGCTAAACTTTTCGCGAATACCGGCCTATACCTTGACTTTTTCTTCATAACTTTTTTTCAAAAATGCGTATTTATCTGTAGAACCAGGGTTACATAAAATTAGGGTGCAAGAAACTACCCCGAAAATTAGCACCCATTACGCAATGATAGTGGATGACGAGTGAAGGTGTAAAAATACCCATAATGAACGCAGTATGGAATGTACACGTATTTGTTTCTTTCATATTTTGGTAATGTAGTGTGTAGGGCTTTTTGATCACCTGGTGAAAGTTGGAAGGACTACAGTTTTATGCCAGCAAAAAAACTGGTAGCGGTCTCTTTTCACCACGTGGAAGCCCATGTGTTGTTAGCAAGGGGGCATTCTTTGTGTTTGAAACTTTACTGTGACGTAATCTTGACAAATAAATTGATGCATTGTAATGAGAAGGTCGTCGTAGTGTCATGACAGTGCAATTTTCTAAAGGGGGATTTGGTGAAACGAGAGTTACAGCTGTTTTGTCCTTTGAATTTGAAATATAGTTCGGTTTCCCGAAGGGTGTTTTGCCTGCCCCCTTGAACCCACCCCCGCCATCTCACTAGATTTTGGGACAGGCAAAAAAAAGACACGAAACACTGGACATAGATACCACCGATGTTAAAAAAACTGCAAATTGAACGTCAAAACAGAACGCCCAAGCCCCTTCGGGCGTTCCAGAACGTATTTTCAGTTCAAAAAAACTTTCCAAACCCTTTTCTGCACCCTTAATGCGAGGCGTAGCCTAGAAAAACCATTAAAGGGCGGTAGTGTTATTTGTATTTCCGAAGTGAAACGAGGTTGTGTTAAAAATTAATGGTTGACGACATGAGTGCATCTTTCGTACTTCCAAATTTTCTTGCGCGTACTGAAGGCATTATTTCAACAAAAAATTTCATCATCTGTGTTTTGTAAATTCAAGCAATTTTCTTTGGCCTGGAAAAGCTACTAAACCCACGAATAGTGCATTTTAATATCAGTAGTATGGTCGATTGGTACGTGTTCGCTAAAAACGGTTTTAAAAATGTGGAGAATGCACGGCGATAAGAGAGTGTCGTTTTACTGAGGCGAATGCGTTGAGCTTGGAAGGGGGGGGGGGGCAGGAGTTTTGGGATAGCGCTCCTTTGTTTTTTTTTGGGGGGGGGGGGCTTTTTTTTAAATAGTTTAGCAAACAACTTCAGAGTAAACGGACACGCGATGAGCTTGGCGTTGTTTACGTTGTTGAGGGCTTCACTAGGGCGTTTCCAAGGATCGATATCTGCCGAATTGCTTTGTCAGTAGCCCAAATGAAACTATATAGGGTTGGCAAAAGCGCAAGATAAGAAATTGGCACAAATGTGCACAGAAATTAAATGAACGCCCCTTACAGCAATTGTTTTGATTTCATGACCATACAAACCAGTCTTCAGACGTTCAAGCTTGCATTCATTACACTAACTTTATAATAAAGGCTAAGTAAGCAGTTACCAGAATGGTGTAAATAATATCTTGCACCCCCTCCGTCTAACCGACGACAATGTTTGAACTTGAAGCTTTTCTCGTAATATTTTCTTTGGTTGGCCACTCCCACACAGCTACTCGCTTGCTACTCAAATATAGGCCGACTGTCGATTCTCAGTCAACCAATCAGCAACACATGCGGGCCAATGCATACAGACGGCCTTGGTTCATACCCACTTAAGCTGTGCACAAATGTGATTCGGTAATGTCGACTGGAAGAATGTACATTTTTATGCTTGTCGACTGGAAAGATGATAGAATGTTTAAGTTGGTAAGAGCACTACTAGAAAACGCGTGCGGTGCGTCCGCAGGGCGGCCCATTGCGGTCGTCGGTTACGGCGGCCCGCCGCAGTACCAGACCATGCGACGAGAGTAGCGCAAGACTTAACTGCAGCGCCGCACGTTCGCGCAACCGGCGCTTGGACCACCTTCCTGCGCTGGCGGAGATGCTGTCCTCTGAACCTGAGTTTGCTCGAGTAACGTTAATGAAGGTCCGCGTGTAGCCTTTATAAATATTGAAGTTGTCTCTTTATCTGAATCTGATGTAATGAAGAGAAAAGAACACATCGGAGGGTCCAACTTGGGCCTCTCAGAAAATGCTGGGATCACACCAGCGCGCATCTCACTTCCACAGGGAACAAATATTTTTTGCTACTTAGACTTGAAATGAATTTTCCTTCATTCCTGCTGAAAATGAAGCGTTATCCTGCGAATATTTTGACTGCTGCCGCTCAGATTAGTGCCTCTTCTGGTCAGAATAGCTCATATGCCTGAAGTTGTGCGTGAAAGAATACAGCTCATTTACTGTTTCCACTTGAAGAAAATGACCCGCACGGTGGCTCAGTGGCTATGCCGTTGTGCTCCTGAGCCGAAGAACGCGGGTTAGATTCCAGGTAGCGGCAGCCGCTTTTCTGATACAGGCGAAAAGTGAAAATGCCGTGTGTTCGAGATTTCGACTCATGTTAAAGATCCGAGGTGGTCAAAATTATTCCGGAGCCCTCCACTACGGCGCGCCTCATCGCCCGTTTAGCGTCGGCCAATAACCTCACAATCATCAATCAATTGAAGAAATTGTTAAGGTAATTTAGAGAGGAGATTCAAGAATGCCCTGAGAAGCTACAGTTTGTGCCGTAGGGAAATATTAAGAAGTAATTATAAACCCTTCGCCTGTTTTCGAAAGTCATTTTCTGATAAGATTGCCGGTGCCCCTAAATAGTTTTCTTGCTCGTGCATGCTTGAGTAGCTATTTAGTTAAATATAACTGAGATTTTCACATTATTCCCGCCTGTGCAGCCCTCCAGTTCGGGAACACCCCCGAGTTCGACATCCGGCTGTTTTAAGTGAGTAGGGCGACGCGAGCACAGCCAAGACCGGTCGTATGACCGTGATTCCAGCGGCCTGTTCCGTACCGTCAAATACGTTGCAGACACTAACGGTTTCCGTGCTATTATCGAGACAAACCCCGGCTGATTTCGAGGAGCGAGTGCCGACGCGGTATTCAACTCCAATACCTCCTTCGTCCCAGCTGCACCGCAGTTCGTGCCTAGGCGCTACGTTGGAGCCAAGGCCGAACGATTCGGTGGCGGCGCTGCCTTCGGCCGATACGGCAAACCGGCTCGCAGAGCGATTGGTTTTGTTTAGCCCCGTTACTTGGAGATAAAAGCTATGGTGTCATTTATGTGCCTTAGAGCGCCCCGATTTACATTGGCAGTACTAAAAGGCTGGAGATCAGGGAGAATTTGTTTCTTTTTGTAGAAAACAGCTGCAATGCGGATTATTATAGTAAGGCCGAGGCCCTTAGGTGACGCAGTATCGGTGGCCGCATGCAGTGCCGTAGGTGCACACGGAGTAGAACTGGGAACCCTTCGCAGTGAACGCGTTCGGCAAAGCATCCGATCAAAATTGGCTTGGAGCTAGGATGTTGCTCTGAACGCATATTTCTTCTGTAGCAACTGAAGCACGAGAAATGTGACCCAAGTTTGTGGACGTAACACTTTAAGTGTTTCATGATGGAGACATGTGGCCATTCTTTCCTTGGGTGGCCCTGCGTTGCTGAGACGAACGTCTCAGAAACGCAGGGCAAGCGTTGCTGAGAGAATTCACGGGGTGGACAATCGAAATGTCCGGAAGCGTTAAAAGATCTGCCAGTCAGGGACTCCGCGAACTAGGAGAATGTTTTCTTTACCATTTCGGCATAAAGAGCATTTCAGTTACGGTTCTCCGTAGCTGTAATGACCTGATACCTGAGGGAGGACAGAGCTCTGGGCGGTGAAGCATAAAACGTTAAGCCCGCAGAAGGTTCCCTTCTTCTATTACGGGGAACGCCTACGTCGACAGCAAGCAGTTCAAAGTGTGGTCTTAATAAAACGATGTTTCAAAGACGACGGTCTTTCTTGGGGTACTTAAACACAAAAGTATCGGTCTCTCTGTATGTCTGTCTGTCTGTCAGTCTGTCTGTCAGCCTGCCTGGCTGCCTGCATGCCTGCCTGTCCGTCCGTCTCTTAACTGAGCCTCCCGCCAAAAGTTGATAGAATTCGTCAAAGAAAAGTCTCTACAGGCAGAACCGTTCCAAACTAGTAAAACTGTTCGCGTTAATTTTACATGTCCCCATCCGTTAGCCCAAAGGAAACCGTAGGCACATTTGAGGCAAAATGAAGCCGGTTAACTCACAGCCCCCGTGTTCTTTTAGTTAGGAATAAACGTTGCGTTGGTGTTTGCGATAGTAAGTGAAGTAACAACGCTTAAGATTGGCGCAGAAACGCTTCAGCCTGTGCCAAGATAAAAGCAAGCACAAAAATGGCAGACCTTCTGCTCATGCAGTTCCAGGGAGAACATCAAACCAACAATAAGAAGAACATGCGCGAGTAGTAAGAAGTAACGAGAGCTTTACTGCAGTGAACACTCGTTCAATTGGCCACAAAAGGAGCACGTGGAGAGGGGAAGACGTGAAGGCTGCCAGCGTTGAGTGAGGGGGTTTAGAGGTGTCCGTCGTTAAAAAATCATAAAATCTTTGGAAAAAAACATTTTTTTTTTGTTTTTTCAACCACCACGAAAATTTAAAACATAGATTCTTCGAATAATTTTGTTGTAATGCGAATAATCTGAAAAGAGGAAATCGGTTTCTGAAATGAATGCCTGGATCTGAAATCGTGCGATGATTTTGAGGGAGGTACTCTGCTGGAACTTTTGTGATGCCGCAGTAACAATTATATTTTTTGTCGGTGGTTAACAAAAATCCCGGGAACCTAAGTCTCTAAAGTGATTTAATAAAAACAAATATTATCAAAGGCTTCTTCCCTGTTGCATC
>CM023450.1:181447919-181547919 GCA_013339765.2 Haemaphysalis longicornis
TCTTCTCTTAAATGAGCAATGCACATAAGTTCTTCTTAGAAAGACGGACGTTGCTTACAAACGTTGCATTTTACCCAGGTTACAGTAGAAATCAATCGTGCAACTATGACAGTAACCAGTAGAAATGCCGCTTCATTAGAACGAAATGGCTACCCCGTGCAACTTTTCTTCCTGCGGCCTTCTACAATAGACCTTTTGCTCACTCTTGTGTTTTCCTGGTTCGTCATTCTGATATCCTCCCCGGCTCCGCAACCCTACAGCTTCGGCTACGAAAACACGGACGAGTTCGGCACTCAGCTGTTTCAAAGTGAGCAAGGGGACGCCAACAACGCCAAAACCGGTTCATATGGCTTCCGTGACGCCAACGGCCTCTTCCTCACCATCAGATATGTCGCTGACGCCAACGGCTTCCGCGCGATGGTAGACACCAACGAGCCGGGAACTTTGCCTGCAGCCAGCGCCGACGCCGTGTTCCACGCCAATGCCGTTGTCGCACCAGCTGGGGCGCAGTTTCAGCCAGGCCGCTATGCTGGCGCCAGGCCGGGAGGCTTTAGTGGAGGTGCAGCTTTTGGCGCCTAGGGTTTCCTTGGGTCCTGGTCTGGCTATTTGTGCCTCGGTCCTTTTTAAACGAGTAACTAATAAAACTTACGGGGCCATCTGTTGCCTCTCGTATTGTAACAGAACATAAACATGAGGAGGAAGAGAGGAAGGGAATGAGTTCAAATAGAGATTTTTTGTCATGTGGACGACCTATATAATTGTTTGGTTAATTCGCAAGCACGCACATGCTGGAGCATATAATCAACATTTGTTATTTTGGGACTGAAAACTATAGGTGCTGGCTAAAAGATGTATTATAGCAAAATGGTTGTATTTTAAAGCGCCGACATCTTCATAGGTCTGATTGTGAGGATCAACAAGCCCCACAACTGTGGGAAGAACTGGCGGTCCTAACAAGACACGACGCATAGGACGATGAACTAGACAGCCTGTCTTATTGGCAGATTGGATGGAAATTAAAGCGAGGTGTACGTTTCAGTTACAGTGCAATTATCTCCCTGAAATTTTCTCGTACTTCTCCGCGGCGCCGGCCACTATGGTGTGGATGTCGGCCACTCACGGATGATCGGCAATCAGCTGGCTCACCAGCTGGCCTGCGAGATTACTAGCGGGGCATTGGAGGTCCCTTGTCTTCCCCGCCCATGGATACCGAGTCACATTTCTAGAAGGCCGTCAAACCGCACTGCCAACACCTCCGGCACTCGCTACTGACTCTTCCTTCACCCCACACTACTCTATTCAGTACACTAGTGCGTACCAGTCGGGCAAATCAACACCATCAACAATCCGTCACAGCTTTGCCGCTGCGGTTATTGCGCAGACCCATAACTGCCCGTCTACGGACGCAAATGTTGAGGACATCCTATTCTCCTGTCCCACCACCCAAGACCTCCATCATTATCCTCACACTCCTCCTCGAAATTTGCGGGTGTGGTTGGCGTCGGCGACCAATGTTGACGAGCTCCTCATGGCTATTCTTCGGAAAAATGCCAATATATCTTAATCTGAACGCAAAAAAAAGTATCTCTTTTTCTCTCTCAACGCCATGAGTGATGGAGCTGGAGCAGTCGTAAAGTTTCTCCGTAGAGAGAAAGAAGTTTTCAAAACTGCGGGGAAAACACGCTGATTGATTTTGATGAAAGAAAGAGGCAATTCACGCCTCTTTGCAATTTTTCCCTTGGGTAAATACAACTCCCCTTGGAAGAAATTGCATTTAAAACGAAGATATCAGAATATTTATCCGCGCCTTGACTTCTATTACACGGCAAAATTATTGTTACGTGGGTAAAAGAGCAGAAAACCGGTGACGCTGACTACAAGGGTGGCTACACGCCTGTTCATTGTGCTAACTGAAAAACCGATCGAGTGCAGGGCCTTCAACCCAACAAGTAAAACCGCTTAAACCAATGTTTAAAACGTGTAATTGTTAGTAATAAACCTTAGTGGGCGGATGCACTTTATGAGGACGCGACACTAGCGGCTGCACATAATTCATACGATGAACTCCAAGCGCAGGCTTAGATTTGGGTGCAACTAGAGCCCACCAGTCGTATAACGTTTCTTGCGATAATGGCCTACCTGTGTTCCTAGTGCACTTAAAATTTGCCACCGCACCGCGGAACTCATGTTTAAACAATTCCGTAAATTGCAGCTGTCGTAAGGTATTGTTAATTGGGTTTTGATACGTGCTGAGCCTATGAATGAGAATTCAATTCCCGTTCGCGGTTGCCGCTCTTCTGATGGAGGTGAAAGGCACAAACGCCGTGTGTTCGAGATTCGGTGCACGTTAAAGATCCCAGGTGGTAAAATTTAATCCGCAGCACACCAGTGCGGCACGCCTCGTCGCCTGTGTAGTATCGGTGCGTTTAATCACCCAATCCATCAATTGTTCTGATGCCCATCAAGTGGAGTTTTATGACATAGCCAACATTCCTTTGCGGTAGCGTCCCTTCTGACGTCCATTGTTTTGGATAGGGCGGTCAGCGACAATAGGTTGTTTGAACGAAAAGTGACGTCGTTTTCAAACTACCATTGTGGTGTTCCTAACGTTATAGTCCAGATGAACTGGTAGCTCTCCGTATATTGTCTCATGGCAAGGCAATAATCAACTTGGCCGGAAACATCTACAATGAAATTATGAGTACTGCAATTTTCTTGCGACCATTTGCACATAAGTTTCGATCGTCTGAACTGCGGTGATGTTTAGTAGGTGAGACATTCGAAGTGCTTCGGGAATGAAACCTGTATGCATCGCGTTTCGAACCATGTTTAAGTAGCTTTGTCCCCAAGAACACATTTAAGTGCTTTGTTTCTGCTAATAGATAGCTGATCTCACTTTCAGAACGTTTGACGACCGATATGAAGCGAAATTTAAGGTATAAATCTAGTGCAAACAAAATTTTCTACTCTCATAAACCACCTTTCTTTGAACACCTTGATTATAGTGAAACGTAAACCTAAATTAAATGATATGGCGGTTTTGGCTCCCGTAAACTAGACCAGATCTCCAATTAAATCCACGTAACTAGTGTTCCCCTCCTACTTCGCTTACGGACTATTAGAGCTGTGCTTACCGCTTTTGAACACAGAAGTTTTGGCAGCACTGCATCTTTATTGGACCGGATTTATGACTTCAATCCCTTAAAGTTGTTGATCACTTCGCTTTCGCGCTACAAATAGCTAGCCTCACAAATGGAAGAGCGAGGTTTCTTTGTGGCTTGTAATAACTTGTGCATTCTCTTCAAGCAATCAAAAACAATAGAATATGTTTTGACGGAGTGTTGGGAGGCCATTTTTGTTTGGGATGTCCTGATAGAGCCCTAAAGAAAAAGTATCTCGTGAGGCTCGTAGAATAAGGTTGATTGATTGATTGTAGGGTTTAACGCGCCGATGATACACAGGCGATAAGGCGCGTCGTGGTGGAGGGCTCCGGAATAATTTTGACCTACTGGTGATCTTTACGTGCTCCGAAATCCCGCACGGACGAGTGTATAGAATAAGGTTACTCAGTGTAAATAACGACGATGGAGTACCCATGACAATATTATGGTCTTGCGATTGTATAGCATATAGGCTATACAATCCCGAATGGCTTTGCACCAGGCGGATCCCATGCGCACACTGTGAACGCATATTTCGTGTTAAAAGTAAACTTTTTATATGAAGCCCACAAAGTGAAAAATCCTTGATGCTGAAATTTTGCCTTACATCAAGAAAAAAAATTCCCCCGCACCTCCCCGAGGGGGATTGTGAGGATGCAGAATGCATTGGGTGCACCGATGAATGTGATGCGATTAATGGCGAAGAGAGAGGCGAGAGTGTGAGCGTATCATTAATTTTTTCTTTTCCCACACCCGTCATTTCCCGTTCGTTATAGCGAACGTCTTCGAGACCACGTTTGAGCGCAAACGCCAACTGGCAGAGGATCGTTCACGTCAAATCGTCGGGAATCCGTTTCGAACTCACCGTCAGCATCATCGACGTCGTCTTCCTGCGGTTCCTCTCGTTCCGCGCCGTCATCGAAGTGATCGAGCCGACTCCAATCGACCTGAACGTTGATGGCGCGATACAGCGGGGTGTGTTCCAGGTGCTTGAGCCAAGCCAGGATGTTGCCGCGCTTCACCAACCCGCGCTTGTACGTTGCCGGACTCATCGGCCTCCGCGTGATGTGAACGTCGAACGCAACGTCCCTCGGGTACCATGCGAGGAAGGCACCGCACAACCTTCGATACGTCCGATGGGCACGTTCACCGCCTGTCCCTTGATTCCAAACTGTCCGTGCCTCGAGTCAGCCGCCTGATGCTCATGAAGGGGAGTCGAGGCGCGATGAGCCGCTCTTCGACCGGGTTCAGATCGGGAAGATGCGCCGGCCGAGGAGGATAAACAGGTAGCCAAAACTCACGCAGCCCTCTTCTTCGCAGCTTTGTCTTCTTCTCCTTCTTCTTCAGCGGTTCCCTTACGGGAAGATGACGATGGTGGTTGAACGCGAAGCTATCTCGTGATGGATGTTTGGTTGGCCAATCCCTAGGGCATCATGCCACAATCATCATCAGACGCGCTGCGGACCGCCGGCCAAGGGACGCACGACAACCCCCGACTATAATGCATTTCTGCATAAAAATTCACGCAAATCTGCCCCTAGAAGGTGCTTACAAAGCGAAGCTGTAAAGTAAACCCAGAACTTTGCAAAAATTCCCCCACGTGGCTCTATTAAGACAAATCAATGCTCTTACCACACCTTTTGTTACATCAAACAGATATTCCATAATAACGACTGACTGTGGTTGGTTGAGTTGTATTCGTATGGCACATGAGTAGCAACTAAATTTAAAAAAAAAGCAAGCTCAAACCTGGTGTTAGACGACCTCACTTCTCCTTAGCCTTTGCCGCGGCCGTAGAAGGAGACGATGTCGCCAGAAGAGAGGGTGCAGTGAGATGCGATGCCTCGGTGTGAGGTTCCTTTGATCTCTACTAACTCTAGCGCATGCTGAAGGTGCGCATGGGCGGATCGCAAGCGGCGCGAGAGGGTCGCTTTACTCTATCACGTGGTAATTAAGCGAGAAGGGGGGGGGTAAACCGGCAGCTGTACCGGTGAGTACACTGTATGGCTCCCCCGTCTCCGCAAGGGCTCGTACCTCAATCGGCACGACAACGAGGTCTTTCTCCGTTTCTCTATTGGTTCGAGATTCGATTCCTGGAGGTGCCAGTAGCTTTTTGATTTGTTCGCCGGAGTTTTCTGTTGACACCAACGGTCGCGCAGAGTCCTTAGGGAGTAGAGGTAAAAAGCTCCGCTTTAAAATTGGCATCCCTTCAAGTTTCAGTAGCTTCCGCCCATAGAAGCGTGTTAGGCGCTTTTACATACAATCGTTGACATCTAAAATGTAAAAAAACAAAGAAATAAAGGGAAAAACAAACATAAAGCTAGCCACCTGGTAAGCTCAGTTGCTAGTGTTGCTTCCCCGAGTGGCGGCGGTCTCGCGTTCGAAACACGGGACCGGGGCTAATTTTCTTCAAATACGAAGTGTCCAATGAATGCGGTAGAGCTAATCTGTGTAGCCGTATGGCTGAATGTCAGAAGTGTACCAAAACATTTTGC
Organism: Haemaphysalis longicornis; assembly: GCA_013339765.2. Taxonomy (NCBI): domain Eukaryota; kingdom Metazoa; phylum Arthropoda; class Arachnida; order Ixodida; family Ixodidae; genus Haemaphysalis; species Haemaphysalis longicornis. The sequence goes on from CM023450.1 coordinate 181,453,576, forward strand.
ATGCATGTTTACTGTATTTAGTGCTGAGTATTGCTGCTCTCAATGAAGTGGCTTGGCCCATTGTAGTTGTTTCACAGTCAGTATTCTGTATAGCCGGTGTTCAATAGCGTGGATGCCATGCAGGCAACCATGCAAGTGCGCCGCCATATGTGTGGACCAAGCGTCTGTTGCTAGGCGACATGTGCGCACGGCCCGCAGATGAATCACCCCTCGTCTCCTCCATGCAAACGTGCGAGTACGCCGTCACTCGTTAGGTCGGGCTACGCTGGATGGCGGTACTTGTCCATGCTAAGCACGACTGTGAAACACATGACCGGGTTTCACATTACAAACTCTACTGAACGCAAAGTATTGCCTCGAGTTCAATGTGAGTGTGATTAATAACATCTCTGTTGACGCCACCGTTGAAATTGAAATGAAGCAGATGACGCACGCCGGTGTTATTTTCAATCGGCGTGCGGCCGCAGTGGCCCAAGCCGCGCCGAGTCCGTGGCTCATCGGCCATGTCCGTGGCCGTTTTTAGCGTTGCCAAGCGAAGAAATTAACCGCTAAACTTTCGACGAATACCCGGCTGACTTTTCTTCATAAATTTTTTTCAAAAATGCGTATTTGTCTGTAGAACCAGGGTTACATAAAATTAGGGTGCAAGAAACTACCCCGAAAATTAGCACCCATTACGCAATGATAGTGGATGACGAGTGAAGGTGTAAAAATACCCATAATGAACGCAGCTATGGAATGTACACGTATTTGTTTCTTTCATATTTTGGTAATGTAGTGTGTAGGGCTTTTTGATCACCTGGTGAAAGTTGGAAGGACTACAGTTTTATGCCAGCAAAAAAACTGGTAGCGGTCTCTTTCACCACGTGGAAGCCCATGTGTTGTCAGCAAGGGGGCATTCTAGTGATGTTTGAAACTTACTGTGACGTAATCTTGACAAATAATTGATGCATTGTAATGAGAAGGTCGTCGTAGTGTCATGACAGTGCAATTTTCTAAAGGGGGATTTGGTGAAACGAGAGTTACAGCTGTTTTGTCCTTTGAATTTGAAATATAGTTCGGTTTCCCGAAGGGTGTTTTGCCTGCCCCCTTGAACCCACCCCCGCCATCTCACTAGATTTTGGGACAGGAAAAAAAAAGACACGAAACACTAGACATAGATACCACCGATGTTAAAAAAACTGCAAATTGAACGTCAAAACAGAACGCCCAAGCCCTTCGGGCGTTCCAGAACGTATTTTCAGTTCAAAAAAACTTTCCAAACCCTTTTCTGCACCCTTAATGCCGAGGCGTAGCCTAGAAAAAACCATTAAAGGGCGGTAGTGTTATTTGTATTTCCGAGTGAAGACGAGGTATGTGTTAAAATTAATGGTTGACGACATGAGTGCCTCTTTCGTATTCCAAATTTTCTTGCGCGTACTGATGGAATTTTTTTTATATTTTTCATCTGTGTTTTGTAAATTCAAGCAATTTTCTTTGGCCTGGAAAAGCTACTAAACCCACGAATAGTGCATTTTAATATCAGTAGTATGGGTCGATTGGTACGTGTCGCTAAAAACGGTTTTAAAAATGTGGGAAATGCACGGCGATAAGAGAGTGTCGTTTTACTGAGGCGAATGCGTTGAGCTTGGAGGGGGGTGGGGGGGGGAGTTGGGATAGCGCTCCTTTGTTATTGGGGGGGGGGCCTTTTTTTTAAATAGTTAGCAACAACTTCAGAGTAAACGGAACACGCGATGAGCTTGGCGTTGTTACGTTGTTGAGGGCTTCACTATGGCGTTTCCAAGGATTCGATATCTGCCGAATTGCTTTCGTCAGTAGCCTAAATGAAACTATATAGGGTTGGCAAAAGCGCAAGATAAGAAATTGGCACAAATGTGCACAGAAATTAAATGAACGCCCCTTACAGCAATTGTTTTGATTTCATGACCATACAAACCAGTCTTCAGACGTTCAAGCTTGCATTCATTACACTAACTTTATAATAAAGGCTAAGTAAGCAGTTACCAGAATGGTGTAAATAATATCTTGCACCCCTCCGTCTAACGACGACAATGGTTGAACTTGAAGCTTTCTCGTAATGATTTCTTTGGTTGGCCACTCCCACAAAGCTACTCGCAGTATGTGCTACTCGCTTGCTACTCAAATATAGGCCGACTGTCGATTCTTAGTCAACCAATCAGCAACACATGCGGGTCAATGCAGTACAGACGGCCTTGTGTTCATATCCACTTCAAGCCGTGCACAAATGTGATTCGGTAATGTCGACTGGAAGGATGGAGATATTTATGCTTGTCGACTGGAAAGATGATAGATGTTTAAGTTGGTCAAGAGCACTACTAGAAAACCGGTGCGGTACGTCTGCGGGGCGGCCCATTGCGGTCGTCGGTTACAGCAGGCCCGCCGCAGTAGCAGACGACGCGACGAGAGTAGCGCAAGACTTAACTGCAGCGCCGCACGTTCGCGCGAACCGGCGCTTGGACCACCTTCCTGCGCTGGCGGAGATGCTGTCCTCTGAAGCCTGAGTTTGCTCGAGTAACGTTAATGAAGGTCCGCGTGTAGCCTTTATAAATCTATGACGTTGTCTCTTTCGCTGAATCTGATGTAATGAAGAGAAAAGAACACATCGGAGGGTCCAACTTGGGCCTCTCAGAAAATGCTGGGATCACACCAGCGCGCATCTCACTTCCACAGGGAACAAATATTTTTTGCTACTTAGACTTGAAATGAATTTTCCTTCATTCCTGCTGAAAATGAAGCGTTATCCTGCGAATATTTTGACTGCTGCCGCTCAGATTAGTGCCTCTTCTGGTCAGAATAGCTCATATGCCTGAAGTTGTGCGTGAAAGAATACAGCCCATTTACTGTTTCCACTTGAAGAAAATTGACCCGCCACGGTGGCTCAGTGGCTATGCCGTTGTGCTCCTGAGCCGAAGGACGCGGGTTAGATTCCAGGTGGCGGCGGCCGCTTTTCTGATACAGGCGAAAAGTGAAAATACCGTGTGTTCGAGATTTCGGCTCACGTTAAAGATACCGAGGTGGTCAAAATTATTCCGGAGCCCTCCACTACGGCGCGCCTCATCGCGCGTTTAGCGTCGGTGCAATAAACTTCACAATCAATCAATCAATTGAAGAAAATTGTTAAGGTAATATAGAGAGGAGATTTCAAGAATGCCCTGAGAAGCTACAGTTTGTGCCGTAGGGAAATATTAAGAAGTAATTATAAACCCTTCGCCTGTTTTCGAAAGTCATTTTCTGATAAGATTGCCGGTGCCCCTAAATAGTTTTCTTGCTCGTGCATGCTTGAGTAGCTATTTAGCTTAAATATAACTGAGATTTTCACATTATTCCCGCCTCTGCAGCCCTCCAGTTCGGGAACAATACCCCCGAGTTCGACATCCGGCTGTTTTAAGTGAGTAGGGCGACGCGAGCACAGCCAAGACCGGTCGTATGACCGTGATTCCAGCGGCCTGTTCCGTACCGTCAAATACGTTGCGGACACTAACGGTTTCCGTGCTATTATCGAGACAAACCCCGGCTGATTTGCCAGGAGCGAGTGCCGACGCGGTATTCAACTCCAATACCTCCGTTCGCCCCAGCTGCACCGCAGTTCGTGCCTAGGCGCTACGTTGGAGCCAAGGCCGGACGATTCGGTGGCGGCGCTGCCTTCGGCCGATACGGCTCGCAAAGGCCATTGGCTGCGTAGCCACGAGGTTGGTTTTGTTTAGCCCCGTTACTTGGAGATAAAAGCTATGGTGTCATTTATGTGCCTTGCATTCATCCTGAGCGATTGGCCTTATTTCATAAATTGCACAGAAGATAGTTACAAAGAATGGCAGTACTGAAAGAGCGTAGCTTCACTACTTGAGATCAGCGCGAATTCACTACTGGAGATCAGGGCGAATTTGTTTCTTTTTGTAGAAAACAGCAATGCGGAGTTATTATAGTAAGGCGGTGGCGAGGCCCTTAGGTGACGCAGTAGGTCGGTGGCCGCATGGGAACAGTGCCCAGCGAACGCGTAGGTGCACACGGAGTAGAACTGGGAACCACCAAAATTCGCAGTGAACGCGTCGGCAAAGCATCCGATCAAAATTGGCTTGGAGCTAGGAGTTGCTCTGAACGCATATTTCTTCTATAGCAATTGAAGCACGAGAAATGTGACCCAAGTTTGTGGACGTAACACTTTAGTGTTCATGATGGAGACATGTGGCCATTCTTTCCTTGGGTGGCCCTGCGTTGCTGAGACGAATGTCTCAGAACCGCAGGGCAAGCGTTGCTGCGAGAATTCACGGGGTGGACAATCGAAATGTCCGGAAAGCGTTAAAGATCTGCCAGCCAGGGACTCCGCGAACTAGGAGAATGTTTTCTTTACCATTTCGGCATTAAAGAGCATTTCAGTTACGTTCTCCGTAGCTGTAATGACCTGATCCCTGAGGAGGACAGAGCTCTGGGCGGTGAAGCATATAACACGTAAGCCCGCAGAAGGTTCCCTTCTTCTATTACGGGAACGCCTACGTCGACAGCAAGCAGTTCAAAGTGTGGTCTTAATAAAACGAGTTTCAAAGACGACGGTCTTTTCTTGGGGTACTTAAACACAAAAGTATGGTCTGTCTGTCTGTCTGTCTGTCTGTCTGTCTGTCTGTGTCTGTCTGTCTGTCTGTCTGTCTGTCTGTATGCCTCCCTCAACTGAGCCTCCCGCCAAAAGTTGATAGAATTCGTCAAAGAGAAGTCTGTATAGGCAGAACCGTTCCAAACTAGTAAAACTGTTGGCGTTAATTTTACATGTCCCCATCCGTTAGCCCAAAGGAAACCGTAGGCACATTTGAGGCAAAATGTAACGGGTTAACTGGCAGTCCCCGTGTTCTTTTAGTTAGGAATAAACGTTGCGTTGGTGTTTGCGATAGCAAGTGAAGAAACAACGGCTTAAGATTGGCGCAGAAACGCTTCAGCTCGTGCAAGATAAAAGCAAGCACAAAAATGACAGCGCTTCTGCTCATGCAGTTCCAGGCAGAACATCAAAAAAGGAAGAAGAAGATGCGCGAGTAGTAAGTAAGTGACGAGAAGCTTTACTGCAGTGAACACTCGTTCAATTCGCCACAAAGGAGCACGTGAGAGGGGAAGAGCGTGAAGGGCTGCCAGCGTTGATGAGGGGGTTTTAGAGGTGTCAGTCGTTAAAAAATCATAAAATCTTTGGAAAAAAAACATTTTTTTTTTGTTTTTCAACCACGATAAAATTAAAAAAACATAGATTCTTCGAATAATTTTGTTGTAATGCGAATAATCTGAAAAGAGGAAATCGGTTTCTGAAATGAATGCCTGGATCTGAAATCGTGCGCAGGATTTGAGGGAGGTAACTCTGCGGGGACTTTTGTGATGCCGCATGTAACAATTATATTTTTTTCGGTGTTAACAAAAATCCCGGGAACCTAAGTCTCTAAAGTGATTTATAAAAAAAAAACAGTAATTATCAAAAGGCTTCTTCCCTGTTGCATCGTGTTTGGGGTGCCGTCACGTTCATTTGTGACGCGACACGCATCAGGATGGTTTTATTTCTATTCTGACATGTTACCGTGTTAGCGCTAGAGTCACCGCAGTTGCTTCCTGTTAACTGTCGACTTTGTGATGCCCCAGAAACAAATGAGCGCTGTTTCAGTGACTGTAAAGACGCTATTTTCTTCTTGGATGCGCTTTAACGGGCACTCCAAAAGTGCTTTCAATAACTCCCCACACTGTGCGATACCTGGAGCTTCCTGCGAAAATATCCTTATGGCCTCGTTTTCTGATGGCCCTACATAGTTTTATAGAAAACGCGCATGTTTGACTGACACTCAGAACCGGTGGTATCTTTCAAGTTGCACATTAAACAAATGATAATAAAATAATTTTAGACCTGACTGGCAGCGTGTTTTGCACTGGTGTGTATCATTGCCCGCTTACTAGCGGCAGTTGTTGTCAATGTTTTGTTACCCGAATTCCAGTTTACCCGTTTCTCCATTGTATATTAAACGACATGATTTCTGAATAGTTCTTGAATATATTTGTTAATGTTTGAATTAAATACCATGGAAGAAAAAAAAACAACCGCACTTGGCTGCAATTCTGGCGACACGTGTTGAAATTCCGTTAGACACCAAATGATTTTTCTTTATTTATTGTTTCTTTACAGAGGCATTCATTTTGACTCCATTCGTGTAGTCGCCATAGCAACGACCATAATTTAGTTGAAGAGACATCGAATGCTTTCACCTACTAAATATATCAGGTTTTTACAGATCTTTGCAGAATCGTATTTTCAAAATTTTTTATTATTTCCGTAACGAATGCATGAGAGAAAACTGCTTTATCTTCACGCTCGTAAATCTTTTAGACACATTTACATGTCTGAAAAGGTATGTGGCAGGCGAGGCACACAATTATTGACTTTGTAAGGGTTCACCGGAGAGGTGTGCGGTATGACCTCGTAATGGCTATAGGTTTTCATTCGGTTTGGATGTCAGGCATGGCTGTTCTCCATTCTGGTGTACACCCACAAACCATGAGCACGTCTTTCGCCCAAAGCATGAATTTAATGTACGACAGCACTACAACAAAGAGCCTGGAACAGCAAAGCTACCGATTATGCAAAATTGCTCCAAATGGCAGTCCACAACACAGTAGGCAAGCTTGTGGAAGCCAACCTATCGGAACAAAGGGTCCGCTTTTGGTAGACGAAGACGGGCAGAAGCGTCCCCTCAAGATTGGACAGGAAGAATCGCACTGTGCTCGCCAAGGCCAATTACCCTGAGGAATTTAGACTGAGAAGCTGGAATGCAAACTACTACCACGAATCATTAAACCCACAAGGCATGACGAACAAAGCGACGCCCGGGCACAAACCATCTTCACGACCCTGGTGGAAGACAATATTGTCATATGCACATATGCCTCCCTACGCAAACGCTCTACTAGGAAAAGGGTAGCGTTCACTGAGCTGGGCAAGCTGGTCTCCTGCGCATGCACAAACAGTCTGTCTTTCGATGAAGCAGCAGAATCGGCGATAGCCATCGCACTCCTGGAACCTAACGTCACCATGATCATCACGGTCTCGCAACGTTGAGTGCAAGCACTACAGACCTGGCTGGGTGTCTCCTGGGGAACTAAAACTCCTTTAAAAACCTACGACTCTCTAACAAAAAACAGAACTAATTCTAGCGCCGGTCCACTCGTTAGCTTAGTGCAACAGATATGTTTCATCAACAGACCTGATGTCTCAACTCCCAGCGCCACTAAGCAATTGGCAAGGTTGACGGCAGCCCGTCACCAGTTACTGAGATATATTCAAGCACAACAGGGACTGTAGGAAAGCATTCCCACATCCACACCACTGCTTGACCAGAGCTGAACAAACAATTATGCAAGGATGTCCAGGCACGCTCCTTTCTCCACCCTTCCTCCAGAACATAATATACCCAGAAAGGTAGGAGAACGCATGCCCTCACTGATAATGATAATGATGATACCCTGAAGATATCCCTCACCACAATGCACCAGCCACACTCGGGCACGTCGTCGTCGCCGTCATCATCATCATCATCATCTTGTTGTCGTCGTCATTATCATCGTCATCATTCATCTTCACCATTACATCACAATCATCCGCTCCCTTCTCCTCATCCTGGCTTGTGCCCACTGCAGGACGAAAGAGTAGCTAAAAGATCTCGAGCAACCCTTTTAGAGTGCTAGCTGAGTCCATGTCCCCCCGCCCCCGAATTTTCGTACCTCTTCTCTACATCAATTTATTCGGCCGACAGCTATTCTGGATACAGTCAACTGGGAGCGACTGTGTTGAACGAATCGTACACCTGTTGGCGCCCGGTCGCGAAGCATAGGAGAGTGCAATTTCTCCAAAGACCCTCTCTCCTATACCCATGACTAATCCCATACTACACACCCTTTACGGGCGATGCGAGATCTTGCTACCGAGCCGCGCACTGGATGACCAGCTCCAACTGATCCACAGAGGCCAGGCGGCCCTTGAAACATATGAAGCCCATGAAAATGGAGCCGCCCCATTGGCGTTTAAGTTTCGTTATGGATGAATAAAGTTGTTTCTCTCTTTCTTAGCCGACATTGACCAGCCATTTACTTTTCCTTCATTCATGAAAGACTGATTAGGTGTTGAAATTTGCCGGACCCTCTTGTTATGGGGGTTTCTTTTTGCCCTACAGGCGTTGGCAAATAATTTATAGTTATTTTCATAACATAAGTGATCACTGAGCTACACCATATCGCCACTCTTAGTTTATACTTACTGCCACTAATTTAACTGGATCGAATGAGTTGCAAGAGAAATGCCACCAACCAAACGCGAAGCGGAAATCGTTGTCCATGTTCGTCTGCACTATACTCACCATTGGTGTCACGGAGATAGTCAACGTTCTCAGAATAGCGACTTGCGACCGTACATAAAATTGTGCTTTCTTCTAGCCTCGATTGTGTTCTAACCCTCACCTATATTCTAGGTTAATATATACTGGAAAAACCACATGTAAGACACTTGAGATTGGATACTTAGCAGATAACAAAAATAGAGCGCGTCATGAATAAAACTGACCGCCCATGGATACATTAAGATTTTGAAATTTTCTTGTGCGATTAGGTAATGCCACACACCACTGACTTGAAACTAAATTCTGAGTCTTAAAAATAGCTGAAGTATAAAACTTCAATAATGTAACGGCTACAAGCTGCACACGCAAATACACGTTTACACGTCTTGGTAGCAACACAAACAAACGTATCTTCAAATACTAAAATAATAATTATGTTGAACTAATGAATTGCATTTGTGAAATATGTGCTCTGTACCATAATACGGTAATGCGGATCCGCGGTATCAAGGGTATTGCATTTAAACGAAGGTTCCCGCCATGTTTTTGTTTATCTTCTCTGCTTTGCAGAAGATTCAATTCGCAAAATTGACGGTATTCATCACTTTCTAAACTTAAGCGTGTGGTGTTGAACCTCAGAGAGAAATCCTCAGAAGTAGGCACCTTTGCTCAGATTGCAAATTGGACCTAGCCCTTCTTGAACGGACTGTTCTTCAAGGTACCTCTGGGGAATTGCGAATGGCGCACTGCTGTTCCGCTGTTGTCTTATCGCCACCACGTATAAAGGTTTTCCTTCATTTTACTTATAATAGTAAGTATGTGCTGCCCTCGAATACTTTCATTTCGCGTGCATCGACGTAGTTCCGCTTCCCGTGAGTAAGGTCGTAAGCGCGAGAATTTTGAACCGTGCTTCATCGCGTATCAGCGCGACTCTTCGTACAAGCCAAGAACCGTCACAACTACACATAGTGGCTCGTTGTTTTAGTAATGAGCAGTGTGTTGGGTCTCAGGCCTTTGCTTGCTGTGAAACGTTGGTTGTTTTGAACACCTGCTGAAATGTTCACATGCTCCACGAGGCGGGGCACCACTGCTCTAAATGTCATTACGACGCGTTTCCCTGTCCCCAAAATGCTCCCATTTATCACATACCTTCTCCTAAACTCCCGCAGCGAACCGTATTGTGTCTGATAGATATACCGACCTTCGATGGAAGGGTAAAAATGTCCGCTGAAAGTATTTACTTTTCCTTTCTGACAAAGCACGAAAGTTGTTACCTGCAACTACAATAGACAACACGCGTAGAAGTGTGGAATCTGATACAGAGAATACTAGGAAGAGGTCCATTATAAACATACATAGCCCACCTCGGTGAACATCCTCCCTATTCCTTGCGTTGATGCTGCCTTAAAAATGAAGTCCAGTGTACATTCAGCGTTAAAGGAATAATCGGCAACCCTACTGGCCAAAGTTACTGTATACAATCATCGAAATTCGGTTAGCTGAGATTTTAACGGGAAATTTATTACATAAGAAATCAATGTTGTAAAGAATTTATTGTTCGGCATTGGTGCCTTCCAATAAAAAAGCGGGAATACCTGAAAAACGTAAAGGCGTGTAATAGTTTCAATAGTTTCACTCGTATCATTTATCTGCAGCAAATTCGCAGAGCTGGAAAGTGCAAGAATAATGTAGTAAGAAAAACCGAATGCGGCACGGACGAATAAACTTGAAGAACGGGCGAGGTATTACGACGGTAGATATGGTACAGCAGTGCGAAGTTAAAAATCTCACATGTTTTTTTTTATTTCATCCTGATCTGCACGAATCGTCTTGCCGACAGGCCTGGGCACTGAATTATTTTTTTAGTAATGACCAAATTACAGGTGTTCAGGTAAAAATTCAAGTAGAAACTACATGTCGTCCATCCGAGAACGCGTTTATATTAAAATTCTTTCTCGGACGGACGCAATTACGTTTGTAACTTTATTTCGTCCGTCTGATAGGACGAACTAGAAAAGCTCTGCCGTCGAAATCTTTTTTCTCGGGCTTTATTTGAATGTGGAATATTGAAAGCAGCTATAAGCAGTTTCTACTCACTAACACCCTATTCCGCTCCCTCTCCAGTTTATCCAGAAATGTGAAAGCAGAGCTTAATATTGTCTACAATCTATAACTTACTTTCTATCTATAATACTTTCCAACCCAAATGAGGCACATAATTCACTGCTGGCTAACAATTTTGTCACATGTTGCCATATAAACAGCAGGGTGGCGGGTAATTTATCATGTGAGGAACGAGCAAGCATATAGGGCAGTGGGTGAGAAGGAGAAGAGTTTGGAGTTGGACCTGTTGGTACACACTTGGAGAACGCAGAAAACCAGCCTTAAAGACGCGAACACGAGAGAGAGCAGACACACACATGCTGGGACTAGCAACAGTGTAATGAATAAAATCCGAAGGAAAAGCAAGGTCAGTGCATCCGCCCTGTTGCTAGTCCCAGCGTGTGTGTGTCTGCTCTCTCTCGTGTTCACGTCTTTAAGGCTGGTTTTCACCATTCTCCAGGTGACAAGGAGATAAGTTTATTAGGCAGCTTTGACAACCCGAGGCACCGAGCTATTCGTCGCGTCTCTTTTTCGACACTTTTGGACGGGATGAGGATGGCGCAGTGCGCCGCTGCCGCTTTTCTTGTGGTGACATTGTCGCGTGTAGAGGGCGACACCATGTTGCTCGGTAGCACTAGAGATGGAAGAATGTGGCGACAAGGATTGATTCGTTGAGTGTAAAGGGTAAGTCTCTGCCTTCACGTTCGGACGATGAGAGGCATGGCGAACTCTGATCCAGCTCCAAGGCGCTGAAGAAACAGCCCTATGAAAGAAAAAAACAATCGAACACATAACACAAAGACACAATACAAGAATAGGTCATGTACAGACTCCCTAATGTGTTGTTACAGCATTGGAATTCCTTTAAACCCATAAAAGACGCGTTCCTAATCTCGTTTTTAAAGCCCTGATAACTGCCTATAAGTCAAAACTAAATATACTTCTTTGCGTGATTCCTGGACACAGCGGCGTTTTGGAAAATGAAATCGCTGACCAGAATGCCACTTTGGCGGCCCTCCGTAGTGGTGCTGACATACCACAGGTCCCTTACCTTCGATTTTCAATCAGTGACCCTAAGAGGAATCCATAAATCCTGGCAGCACACTTCGACAAACAGACGGATAACAAACTGCACTCAATAAAACCACATCTGGGAAGATACACAAACAGAAAACGATAAACATCCGCTGATGTCTCAATTTGCAGACTGCGATAGGCCACATTTACGCTACACACGCATATATTTGAATGTCACACTCCCACCAGTTTTTGAGAACTGCGGGGAACGGCTCGAGTTCGAGGCACTGGTCGCGCCAAGTGCGCGACTAGTGCCTTTTGCACATCCTGCAATAAGTCATAAAACAGCACTTTCCTAAATGCATAGCCAGAACATTCTGCTACATCCTTCACTGTTTTTAGGAGCATGAACCTGTAGGTTACAGCTTGTTAGGTAATAAGCAGCACATTACGGACTGGGTGAATGCGAAATGGTATCTGCTACCTTAGCAAGCACTTTGGCATTGCTTTCACTAAAGATCCCCTTCAAAACTCTATGCGAACGTGGCTATCGATGATAGCGGCAAGTAATAGTCTTCTCCGAACGCGGGTAATTTTATGAATCCGCTGAGTTCACGTCAGAAAACAATGTTCAATATCGAAAAAAACGGGCGCATTTCTCGTTAATTGCATTTTTAGTCTACATAGTGATATACAATACAGCAGAAATGGCGTTATCAGGTTTATTAAACGTAAAATTAGCAAATTCCGCTTTGAGCAAGGGACTGTCTGGTTTCTGGAGGCAATTTTCACTACAAACCATTTTTTTTTGCCACAAATCCCAACCTTATTTCAGCGGTGGGAGGGTCGGTTGAACAGCTCCTACCCGGACCACCAAGATTTGTTAGACGGGGTAAATGGGCTAGGCTGGGCTCGTGAACAAGGAGGTTAAGCACTTGGCAGTCAGCTCAACAAAATATATGGGCCCTTAGTATCTATCATCTATCTTAGCACATTAGCATCTATTAGCATATCTCCTCTCCGCCCTTAGCATTGTTGCTAAGGTCCCAGACAAATTTTCACACTCGTATCGGCCAATTTTTTTAAGTAAACAAAAGTGAACATGAATGATGAACTTTTAATGTTCTTAGCAATGTTTATTCCTCCCCCTTCTGCTTTCACCTTTCATTGTGGCATTCACACAACCTACATAAAATGCCCGAAGAACCGCTCACGCTGGAATGCACAACAAAAAGTGAAAAAGTAACGCCCATTTCACAATTTGTTCGTCAGTGATGCATTCTTACCAGCGTAACCGCAGTAAAATTTGTAGTACATTTAGTGAGCGAATAAATTTTCGAAACCTGGTCAAGGTGGAACCTATGGCACGATGCTAGTTTTACCACACAAAACCGCCCTTCCTTCAAATGTTCATACTGTAGAGCTCAAAATTTTAACGGACAAGGTTTAAATGGTTTTATAAGGGCAGCTTCATCAAAGCACAGATAACGGCCGTTGGCGCCGCGCTCAGAATACTATTTTTCTAAAATTCAAGTAGAATTTGCATGTGGGGTTCCACGGACCCTAACACATTATCATACCCTGGTCAGAAAAGTTATCAAAAAGTATGCTTATTTTTTGCTGGACAGTTCGGATAAACTAAACTGAAGGGCACACACAGCAATACAGATGCACTAAAAGTTGCTGTTATGAATTACCACAATATAGCTGTGGTAGAGCCATGCACAATAAGCATTGAAGGACGAGCGTAAAAGGTACAAAGCACTCAACAACAAAACTCTGCTGCGGGTTCATTCCTTTAAAAGTACTAGCTTTTAATGCAAATGCGTTAGCTTGAAACTTCATTCGTGGCACGCACATGATTCGTAGCATTTCTAACCACAATTGACGCCAAATATACTCGCAACTACAGTCTTTTCGAACCCCGAGAGCTTTGTCCAACGTCTTCATAACGTAACAGCTAATTCAAGAGTAACGTGTGTAGACTAGTGGCTCTTATTCTCAGTGAACCTAACCGCGACAATAGAAGAGTTGTTTATTCAACATTGAGAATGCCTGAACAGGTGCAGGTGGAACAAACTATGCTTTGTTGCCCTAATTTCTTCCCATATGCGGTGCTTTTAGCGTCTGTTTTGTTTTGTAGCTCCATTTACGATAGCAGCACCGGTGCAATAGGAGAAAAAAGGCCACTGATTGAAGAAATGCTTGCCCACCATGGCCTGCGCGGAAATGGAAGCTTTTATAGCAGTGGAGGTAGTTTACTTTCCTTCAGTATAGTTTACCTTAATTTGCGCATGTCACCTCTGGCCGCACAACTCACTATTGGAATTGAAGGTACAACTACATCTGTGAAAATCACTCTATTGCTCAACTGGCGCATTCTTTCCGGCTTTTAACATCGATAAGTATAGCGTTCATTGGTTTCTTTCAACTAAATGCCTCCAAAACATTTCTTCAAAATTTCAGCTCAAATACCAAATTCAACTAAACGCCGCACATTTGTCTACATGGCTAGTTGCAACATTACAACTCACGCTTCTGAAACAGCGCAGTGGCCAAGGTCCCATCAAACACCCTTTTACTACGTAGAACTACGATTGCGTTGTATAGCCCATAAAATCTCGTGTGGAAACACAAAAAATGACGAGGTCATACCGCTGAAAGACGCTAAGCTCTAGTCCGTGATTGCACGCTGGATTTGATTGCCACACTGCATCCTTTCGCTCTGCGTGACTACGTCCCGTGGGGAGAAGGTTATGAACAGTCGCCCTTTCTTGCCTTACGCGAGGAGGACAACAACGAAATTACATCCACTCAGGTAGGCAGTATATAAGGAGACGCCTGTTGTGTACCGCCAGTAACTACTCGCCTCTCCAATTCCCGTGATTGCTCCCTCTGGGATTACTTCGACTCAGTTGATCATGGATACAACCATCAAGGTAATGTCTGCCTGTTGCTACCACGAATCAAGCTATTATTCATCACGTTAATGTATTTTTATTGGGGGAAATACTTTTCTACAATATTTTATTCTGAATTATGGGGTTTAACTTGCCCACGCCACACCTGGGGTGTGAGGCGCACCGAAGCTACCTCTGGAGCGGTAACAGCACGGTATACGTATTGCTTTGGGTTCGAATGGCGATAGCGTTTTCTGTGACACTAAGCAGTTTAGAATCTTTTTGTGTGTGTGCGGGTGTGGGGGAGTGGATATTAATGCCGTGAAATGGGAATTCCTAGAAAGTATTCAGCCGTCTGACCAATATTCTTTCTGCGCCGATAAGCGCAAGGGACAAGATATGTCAGACTTTGGGGGCGGTATTTCGTCAATTTGGTGCACACCAAACGTGGGCATAACGACAGGCGCTAAAGGAAAAGTTGAAGGCACGAAAAGCCCAAAACTGTAGATTAAAGTCAATTATGTTTTGCTGTTAGGTCGTTGCAGTGCCGTGTCGTTTTTCTGCGTGCCAGAAATTGAGTCGCAGTGTTGAGTAGCCTGCGTTTTGACTTGTTGCAAAGTTTTAAGCACAATACCTTTCGCTAGGGGCACTTCAAACCAGAATGTTTGATCTGTAATATCATTATGTTTTTCAAATGATCCCCACTCTCAGTCGGTGCGACAATTCGCGAGATCACAATACTTTTACTTACGTAGTTCCTAATTCGTGGGGGGTTACGTTTAATAGATTGCAATTGCCGTTAAACAATCTTATAGGAGTCAGCATTTCATTTGCTTTTAGAGGCCTGAGGAGGGGGTATTCAAGCGCACGTACTGCTTTAAACATATGCATTCGTATTTGCACTTCCTAGTCGACTAAAACATCGAGTCGGGGAAACACGTTGTATGCCGGTAGAAGTTTACCCACAGCTCGTCTTCATTATTAGCCCACCACCATCCTCACTATCATCCACCGATATGGTATGTACCGTTGTCCCGCTGCGTTGGGAAAACTGCTGTCCGCAAAGTCATTTGCATTATGATTTATGAATGTCATCATGACACTGGAGATTTGAAACTAAATCTGATTGCAATTCAATTACCGAATGATTAGTTGGTTTTACGGTTGTGCATTTGAGGTACGTTTGAGAGTCGCACGTCTAGCAAACGCCTATTTTGTAACTTTCGCCTTGGTGCCTTAGGGACGAAGTATATTGCTAATTCAGGAAGCTAGCATTGTAATTATAGGTTTAGCTTTATACGAGGTCAATAACACTCTACATTCGTTACTGTAGACGGAACTCATTGGAACGCGAATTTAACTTCCGAAATTTCGCATGTCCTTCAGGCTGTCCTCTTGTTCGGCCTGGTGTCGTGCGCCTCCTGTGGGAACCGCTTCGGTGGATTCCCAGGCGCCGGATTCCAAGGTGCCGGGTTTCAAGGTGCTGGATTACCCGGCAGCCGGATTTCAGGGAGCTGGATTCCAAGGCGCGGGATTCGGAGGCCCAATTTATGCTGCAGCTGGAGCTCCTGGCTATTCTGGAGTGGGACCATCATTCGTGAGTTGTGCAACTAGCTGAAGTATTGCATTGTTGCGGTGGGGAATGTGCTAATGTTTCAGTGTGTTCCGTACATTCTCTTGAATTCCATAGCAGTCAACGAAAAAACGCGTTTGATGGATACAAAAACCAAATCTTTTGCACATATGGCATGTTGCTCTAGACAATGACCTCTGAAAAAATATTGATAATTGGTATTCACTGACACGCGCTCTTTAAATAATTTTAAAACCGTTGAGTTTCATTTTAAAAATTTTAGTTCCGCTCGAAACATTTTAACCGCGGTTAACTGCCACTAACAAGAGCTCTTATTACGTTACAGACGGAAATATTAGGCACATCTCTATACGTAAAGACCTTTTCTTTACGGGAATGTTCAGGAAAAGAATATTTAATTTGTGTGATTTTTAGTGAAACGCAGCCGGACATGCACAGGGAAAACACGTTTGGATTTTCTTCGGTAGGCTTCCGGCGAGCTGGCAAAAACGGTTTCCTATACAAGAAAGTCAGCCGCAAAACAAAATCCTTTTAATTAAGCCGACTAATAACACTACAAAACGGAAGAAACTGTGTTAGCATGATGTGGTAGAGAAGAATGCTCATGACTCTTTGTTTTTTTTTTGCTCCAACCATATACAAGCAAAATACCGGATGTGTCTGTTGCAGTCATGTTCAGTACCAGGTACGAAATAAGGGTCAATTTTAAATAGTCTCACGGAGTTGACCGTTAATATGAAAATAGAAGTAAGACAGAAAGAAATTACGCAATAGCCTTTTGAATGTAGAAGCTTTCACAAAACGTGGACATTTAGAAGGTTCGAATGCATTTTACACAGAAAAAACATTCTGATTTAAATATGCGTGTGCGCTGTTATTAGGTCTGGGTATTGTGAGAGCTGGTCTTGGTATGAACTGTTATTTCTGTAAACTCGGCACAAATATCTGAGAACCGAAGTTTTTGAGTAGCATTTTAAAAAATGCCTCATATGAGGATGAATCTTCACGCACTTTTCTTTAACTTCCTCTACTGTGTCTTGATGCAGCTATGATAAACCAATTTATGAGTTACTCAATTGCTACAATCTGTGCAGAAGTAATGGTGATGGGTGCTGCTCATGACACAAGTACTGTTCAAACCACAGTAAAGCTAAAAATGCTTTCTGTGTCGTATTGATTAACAAAACTGAACAGTGAACTTTGTGGTCTTGCTTGTTAAAACATCTGCAAACGAATTCAAAGCGTTCAAAACATGCAAAATATTGTTTATCCTCAGGTGCTACCTAACCACTCACACCCGAAGGAGCAAAGCGCTATGATGTAGTGATTCTCTTCATATTATCTGTGATTCCAGTTATGGTTCATTCAAAACTTCCGCTTTCATCTACCCACAACACTAAAAGCGCCCTAGCGTTCCTTCGCTTTCGCACAGTAACCTGCTGCAAATAAATTGGCACCACTCTCGTCCGACGAGTTATTTGAAGGTATACGCGCTCAACTAAACTTGATATCAGAATTTAGTTTGCACCACCAAGTAAATAACAAGGTTCATCGGGGCACTCAAGTGAAGGGCTTTGGGATGATTCGAACCACTCAAGATGTTTATATTTAGCTAGAATATAAATACTCGGCAGACTTCATTTTCTCATCTGCCAATAAACGGTTTCCTCGGCTGGGATTGAACGTGCTTCATCACGGTCATTATCACAACGCCTTAGCCACTGAGCCACCATGCCGGAGAGCTGAATAAAATTTCAATGTTTCTCTCTTTTACTCTAGTGGTATGTTATGGTTTCGCCATGGTCAAGAATAAAGATGCATTCAGGGGTTGTATTTTGCTGAATGCTTTTCGTACTTACACCATAGCATACATACCACTTGCGTAAAAAATGCCAGCGATGGGGTTACAAGAAAAGAAATGGTACGTTTACGCATACCTAACTCCTGAAGAACATGCATCGGATTTTTACAAAAAAGTGAAGATGGTAGGTGAAAAATGGGTAATTTTAACCAGGTTATACTATAAGCTACGCCTGCAACTGTTACAGTCATCTTACTAAATGCCTTTTATTTTAAGAAAATGGCTACCCCTTAGAGGTATTCTCCCTGGAGCCTACTACAATAGAGTTTTGCTCACTCTTGTGTTTTTTTGGATTGTCCTTCTCATATGCTCCCAGCCTCCGCAACCCTACAGCTTCGGCTACGACAACACGGACGAGTTCGGCACTCAGCTGTTTCATAGCGAGCAAGGGGACGCCAGCAACGCCAAAACCGGATCATATGGCTACCGTGACGCCAACGGCCTCTTCCGCACTGTCAAATACGTAGCCGACGCCAACGGCTTTCGTGCCATGGTAGACACCAACGAGCCGGGCACTTTGCCTGGAGCCAGCGCAGATGCGGTGTTCAACGCCAATCCCGTCGTCGCACCACCTGGGGCGCAGACAGGCCGCTATGCGGCCGCAAGGCCTGGAGGGTTCGGTGGAGGAGCAGCGTTCGGCGCCTACGGTTCCCAAGGGTCCTGGTCCGGATAGTTATGCCTCATTTTTTAAAGGAATGACTCGCTAAAAAAACTGACAGCGCAGTCTTTTTTTTCACTTTTTATAAGTGAAATAAAAGAAACAAAACAGGCGCGGAAAGGAACGATTTGAAATAAAGAGTTCTTGTGAACAATTTATTTATTTGTTTGTTTATTTTTGCAAACACCAAGATACTCCACAGATACATCAAACTTTATTGATATTCTGCTACTGTACACTGTAGGTGGTGCTTAAAAGCTGGATGATTGCAAAACTGTTCTATTATTAGACCCGAAAACTTCATAGGGTGGAGAGTGTGGATGAACGTACCCACAACTGTGGGAGGAATTGGCTGTCCTTACAAGATACGACGCATAGGACGATTACGTAGATAGTCTGGCTGACTACCACGTTGCATCGGTCTTGAAGTGCGCGATCTACATTTTGGTTACAGATCAACCGCTCAACGTCACGCGTGATGTTCATAGGGCAGTTATTGACAAGTTTCCGTAGAGAATAAAAACGCTGTTGAAACTGCAGTGACAACAAGCAGCTTTATTCCCTTCAAATGTAAAGAGATCACACACATCTCTGGAACAATTTTTCTCGCGCCGGTAAACAGAACCCACATTGCGAAAATTTGCATTATCAGGGAGAATCGCAGATTATTCACTGGCGTCTTCGCCGCTATAAGGCGGAAACATTTAGTTACGTGCTGAAAGAGCAGACAACAACGGAAGCCGGTTATGCTTACTACACGGCAGTTGACGCTGTTACGCAAAAACAAGATATTGGTGAGGTCTCATCAAAACGATTAGAAAGTTTACTTAACCCATTGTTTTAAAACCGTTTTAGTTATTGTAAAAACCTTGGCAGAGTTCTTCACATCTTCAATGGTGCGACAACATGCGATGTGCCTTTTTCCGACGGCGAACGTCAAACGCCGGCTACATTTTTGTGCAGGGTTGTAATTAGAGCTCAACTGTTTTTCCGAAAATTTCCTACCCGTGTTTTTGACATATTTCTGTTCTGCTAATGCACCACTGAACTCGCCTTTGTACAATCCCGTAACATGGATCTGCCTTGAGATGTTGTTGATTGTCTTGATTCGCATAAAGTGGAGCCCTATGGCTCTACCACCATTGGTTTTTTTCCGCTACACTTTTGAAGTCCACTAATTTCAACAAAACCGATCGTTTAAACGAAAGAAAACGGTGTTTTAAAATTGCGATTGAAGGCGTTCCTATCGTTTTAATAGAGCTGAACTGGTAACTCTGGTTCTACACTTCTGGTGGCAAGCCATTATGAATCTTTACCTGGAAGAACTACAATAACAATAGGTACTGCTGTTGTCTCGCAACCATAAATACGAATATTTCAAGCGTAGATGCTGCAAGGGTACCCAGTAGGTGCGACATTTCAAGTGCGACGACATATCTTCACGCTTCGAAGCTTTTATCTACGCGCTTTGCTTTCAGCTGGTGGCTTTGTGCGTTCTCTCTTGTAGAAACTCTTGACTACGGACGCAAAGCGATTGATGAATTTTTAATAGTTGTGCGAAAAAAGTTTCATAAAGTGAACAACCGACTTGTCTTGCTGCCTAGCTGAGATTCCTAGACGTACCAATGACTAGTTGTGGCGCCAAATCGAAGAATGGCCCAATGTCGACAGGCAATATAAAAATAAAAATAGCAAAGAAATGAATTAAACAAGAAACAGTTGAATCTACAGCCATTGACGACATATACACATTCCTGACGTTTGAGTACATTTAACCAGAAAAAAAGACACACGATTTAACATTTAGTGCGTGCCGTTCCTCGGTATGGGTATTTTGAAAAGTAGTTTTGATGTCAGGTCCTAGCCGTTAAAAGCAGTACGAATAGTTCGCAGCCATGATATTTGAGTAGATATGAAAACTCCATCTAATCTAGCGATGAACCCCCAGGCAGGTTTCTTGAACATCCTGCAATGTGTATTGATGGATCTCTAAGAAGCTCGCACGCGGGTTTTTAATACCTACAGCCTGCCCAGAAGTAATGTTGATGTGTATTGTTTAGCACATAAATAGTATTCAAACCACCACAAAGCTAAAAAGTCTTAGTTGAACACTCTTTGTACGGATTAACAATGCTTAAAGAGCACTTTTTGTGGTTTCTCTCTTAGAAGCCTACCCAAAAAATTTAGAACTTCGCACCCACGGTAAATGTTGATCATTTTCCTCAGGTTCTACCTAACCAGTCTTTAATGAAGTGCCCGAAAAGTACATTTGTTCAACTTTTCTTTTGGATAACATGTATTCTTTACCATCACACTTTCTATGATACCAGCTTGTGGTCTATTCAAAGCTTACTTTTTATATTCCCACAACAATGTCAAAACCCTTGCCTCACTTTTACGTACTGAGGAAACTACTGAAAGAAAATTGCCACCAGTCACACTGGGGGAGTAATTTGAATGTAAGCCAGGTCATGAAGCATAAATTTTGTAATCTTGATTTCCTCGCCGAAGCCACAGCAGGGAACTTTTGGGCGGCGAAATATAGGGCTACGTGATGATTCTGACCACTTAAGTGTGTTTAACTGGTGCCGAAATTTAAACACTCAGACGTTATCATTTTGGTACCCCACCAGAAAATGCTAAGCCCTCCTCGGATCGAGCCTCCATACTCGCCGTCATTAGCACAACGCCTTAACCAGTGATCCGTATCTGCAGATACCTGTAATAAATTTCCATGTTTCAGTCATTTATTTTAGTATTAGGTAATAGATTGGCCACGGGACCAATCGAACACGCGCTCCTGAGTTATATTTTGCTGAATGCGTTTCGTACTTACACCACAGGGTATATACCTCTTCCGTCCTAAAGGCCTTCGACGGGGTTAGTAGAAAGAAAAGCGGATATTTGGGCGTAGTTTTCTCTTCAATAAGCAATCCACGTGATTTCTGCTTAGAAAGAGGGACGTAGCTTACCAACGGTGTATTTTACCCAGGTTACAGTAGAAATCATGCGTGCAACTATCACAGTCACCAGTAGAAAATGCCGTTTCATTAAAATGAAATGGCTACCCCTTACAGGTATTCTCCCTGGAGCCTACTACAATAGAGCTTTTGCTCATTCTTGTGTTTTCTTCGTTTGTGATTCTCATATCCTCGCGCCTTCGCAACCCTACAGCTTCGGCCTACGACAACACGGACGAGTTCGGCACTCAGCTGTTTCATAGTGAGCTAGGGGACTCTTAAAGCCAAGAGAGGATCATACGGGTGCCGTGACGCCAACAGCCTTTTCCGCACTATAGAATATGAACTGACGCCAACGGGTTCCGCGCGATGGTAGACACCAAGGAGCCGGGAACATTGCCTGGAACCAGCGCCGACGCCATGTTCAACGCCAATCCAGTTGTCGCACCAGCTGTAGCGCAGTTTCAGCCACGCCGGTATGCTGTCGCAAGGCCGGGAAGCTTCGGTGGAGGTGAAGCTTTTGGCGCCTACGGTTCCCATGGGTCCTGGTCTGGCTAGTTATGCCTCGGTTCTTTTTAAACAAGTGAGTCACTAATTAAACTTACGAGGCCATCTGTTGTCTCTAGTATTATAACAGAACATAAAAATGAGCAGGAAGAGAGGAAGGAAATGACTTCAAATAAAGATTTTCTTGTCATATCGACGACCTATATAATTGTTTGGTTAAATAGCAAGCAAGCGCAGGCTTGAGAATATAAGAAACATTTAATATTTTAGGACTGAAAACTATAAGTGGTGGCTAAAAGATGTATTATATCAAAATTGTTGTATTCTTAATGTGAGACAGCTTCATAGCGTTAAAAGTGAGGATCAACAAGCCCCACAACTGTGGGAAGAACTGGCGTTCCTAACAAGACACAATGTATAGGACGATGAACTAGATAGCCTGTCTGATTGGCAGATTAAATGGAACTTAAAGCGCGCGGTGTACGTTTCAGTTACAGTGCAAATATCTCCCTGAAATTATCTCGTACTTCTCCCCGGCCACGGTCACTATGGTGTAGGTGTCGGCATTCACGGATGATCGGCAATCAGCTGGCTCTCCAGCTGGCCTGCGCGATTACTAGCCGGGCGTTGGAGATCCCTTGTCCTTCCCCGCCCATGGCGGACGAAGGATATTTCTAGAAGACACTCAAACAGCACAGCCAACACCTCCGGCACTTACTACAGACTATTCGGCCACCCGACACTACTCTATTCTGACCACCAAGAGCGTACCGGTCGGTCAGATCCTCTAAACACCGTCAACAACCCGGCAGAGCTTTGCCTCTGTGTTTATTGCTCAGACTCATAACTTCCCCTCTACGGACGCAAATATTGAGGACATCCTATTCTCCTATCCCACCGCCCAAGACTTCGATCATTACACCCACACTGCTCCTCGACACCCGCGGGTGTGGTTGGGGTCGGCGACCAATGTTGAGACGCTCGGCAGGGTTATTCTGCGGAAGAATACCAATATATCTTAACCTGAATGCAAGCAAAGTCTCACTCACTCTCTCTCTCTCTCTCTCTGTCAATGTCACGTGTGATGGTCCTGGAGTTGATGTAAAGTTTCTCCGTAGAGAGAAGCAGTTGTTAAAGCTGCGGTGAAAACACGCCGATTTATTTCGATGAAAGAAAAAGGCCATTCATGCCTCTGTGCAATTTTTCTCTTTGGCGAATACAACCCCCATTGGAAGAAATTGCATTTAAAAAGAAGATATCAGATTATTCAATGGCCCCTTCGCTGCTGTTGCGCGGAAAAATTATTGTTTCGCGCGTAAAAGACCAGACAACAGAGGACGCTAACCACAAGAAAGGTAACTACACGCCTGTTCACGCTGGTAAGCGAAAAACTGATCAAATGCAGGGGCTTTAACCCAACAAGTAAACTCGCTTAAACCACGGTTTAAAGCGTTTAATGTCAGAAATAAAAACCTTATGGAGTGCTTCACTTTATAATGACGCGACACCAGGCGCTGCGCTTTATTGATACGAAGGACGTCAAGCGCAGGATCACATTTAATTGATACTTTTTAACTAGAGCCCACCTGTTGCATAATTGTTTTTTGCGAAAATGGCCTACCCGTGTTTCTAGTATAGTTAAAATTTCCCACCGCACCGCGGAACTCATGTTTACACAAATACGTAAATTGTAGCTGTCGTAAAGTGTTGTTAATTGTGTTTACATTCCTGCTGAGCCCAAGGATGCGGGTTCGATTCATGTTCGTGGTTTGCCGCTTTTCTGATGGAGGCGAAAGGCACAAACACCCGTGTGTTCGAGATTTCGGTGCACGTTAAAGATCGCAGGTGGTCAAATTGAATCCGCAGCTTACCAATACGGCGCGCCTCAACCCCTGTGTAGAGTCGGTGCGTTGAATCGGACAATCCATTAATTCTCTCGATGCCCATCAAGTGGAGCCCTATGACATAACCTAACATTCCTTTGTTGCGCGTCCCTTGTGAGGTCCATTGTTTTGGATTGGGCGGTCCAGCGAAAATAGATAACGTAACCTGACGTCGATTTCAAACTACGATTCTGGTGTTCCTAACGTTATAGTCCAGATGAACTGGTAGCTATCCGTATATTATCTCGTGGGAAGGCAATAATCAACTTGCCCGGAAACATCTACAATAAAATTACAAGTACTTCAATTTTCTTGTGGCCATTTGCCCGTTTGATTCAAACGTCTCAACTGGAATGCTGTTTAGTAGGCGAGACATTCCAAGTGCGACGGGAATGAAACCTGTACGCATCCGCTTCGAACCATGCTTAAGTAGCTTTGTCTCCAAGAACATATTTTAATGCTTTGTTTCTGCTGGTAGATAGCTGCCCTCACTTTCAGAAAGTTTGACGACCCAATATGAAGCGAAATTAAAGTTATAAATCTAGTGCGAACAAAATTTTCTTGCTTTCAGAAACATAACTTCCTTTGGCAAGCTAGCTGATATTGAAACGTAAACCTAAATTAAATGATATGGCGGCTTTGGCTCCTGTAAGTAGACCAGATCTCCGATTAAATCCACGTAACTAGTGTTCCCCTTCGACTTCGCTTACGGACCATTAGAGGTCTGCTTACCGCTTTTGAGCAAGGAAGTTTTGCAAAACCGCAGGTTTATTGGACCGGATTTATGACTTGAGTCCCTTAAAGTTGTTGCTCAATTCACTTTCGCGCTACAGATAGCTGGACTTATAAATGTGAAGAGCGAGGTCTCTCGGTGGCTTTTAATAACTTGTGCATTCTCCACTAGAAAC
This sequence comes from Haemaphysalis longicornis, assembly GCA_013339765.2. Lineage (NCBI taxonomy): Eukaryota > Metazoa > Arthropoda > Arachnida > Ixodida > Ixodidae > Haemaphysalis > Haemaphysalis longicornis. Next base: position 181,478,333 of record CM023450.1, read on the forward strand.
CCGAAACTAGAGAATATGTTTTAGCGGAGTGTTTGTATGCCATTTTCTTTTGATATGTCTAATGAGAATGATAACCCTAAAGAAAGAGTATCCGGTGAAGCTCAATAGAATCAGGTTGATTGTTTGATTGTAGGGTTTAACGCGCCGATGACACACAGGCGATAAGGCACGCCATAGTGGAGGGCTCCGGATTAATTTTGACCAGCTGGGGATCTTTAACGTGCTCCGAAATCTCGAACAGACGGGCGCATAGAATAAGGCTACTCAGTGTAAATACCGACGATGCAGTACCGCGTGACAATATTATGATCTTGGGATTGTATAGCATCTAGGCTATACAATCTCGAATTGCTGTGCGCAATGCGTATCTGAGTGCGCACACGGTGAGCGCATATTTCAGGGTAAAAGTGAACTATTTATATGAAGCCTAAAAAGTAGAAAATCCTGATGCTGAAATCTTTCCAGTACTTAAGAAAAAAATTCGCGCCAAATGTCTCTTAGAAGGTGCTTGGAAAGCGAAAGTATAAACGAAACCCACAACTAGTAACCATGCGATGCCACTGGGATTCCCTCACTTCGCTCTAACAAAACGTGAAACTAGAGACAAATTAAATGCACTTAACCACACCTTTTATACTTCCAACAGATATTATTTGCTAAGATTAATCAATGCATGATACACGATTTCTGTTGGTTTGAGGTTGTATTGGTATATCACATGAGTAAGCAACACAATTTTTGTAAATAAAAGGAAGCTCAAACTCGGTGTTACAAGACCTCACTTCTCCTTCGTATCTGCCGCCGCCGAAGGATGGCGACGAGGTCGGCAGAAGAGATGGGAGCAGTGAGATGCGATGCTTTGGTGTGAGGGTCCTTTGATTTGTACTAACTCTAGCGCATGCTGACGGTGTGCACATGCCGCTACACGTGCCATGGGTGGAGCGCAAAGAGGGTTGGAAAGGACGGGTGGCGCTATCACGTGGCATTGAGCGAGAATGCAGGGGAAGCCGGCAGCTGTACTCGGTGAGTACACTGTATGTCTCCCAGTCCCCGCGTGGGTTCGTAGCTGAACTCGGTACGACAACAAGCTCTCTCTACGTTTCTCTATTGGTTCCAGATTCCATTCCTGGCGGTTGCAGTAACCTTTTTTATTTTTACGCCGGATTTTTCTGTTTACACCAACGTTCACGACACAATCCTTGGGGAGTAGAGGTAAAAAGCTTCGCTTTAAAATTGGCATCCCTTCATGAGTCAGTAGCTTCCGCGAACAGAAGCGTGGTAGGCGCTTTTTATACCATCCTTGACTTCTAAAATGTAAAAACGAAGATATAAAGGAAAGAAGCAAACAAATGGTAAGCTAGCCTCCTGGTAAGCTCAGATGCTAGTGTTGCTTCCCCGAATGGGCGGCGGTCTCGCGTTCGAATCACGGACCGGGGCGTATTTTTCTTCAAATACGAAGTGTCCAAGGATGCGGTAGAGCTTTCCCGTGTAGCCGTATGGCTGAATTTTCGAAGTGTAACAAGACATTTTTGCATGCCTGTTTACTGTAATTAGTGCTGAATATTGTTGCTCTCAATGATGCAGGCTTGGCCGATTGTAGTTGTTTCACAGTTCAGTAACCTCTATACCTCACTGTTCTTCATAACCTATTTTCTGAAATGCGTATTTATCTGTAGAACCCGCGTTACATAAAATTAGGGTGCAAGAACCTACCCTGAAAATTAGCACTCATTACACAGTGAAAGTGGAAGACGAGTGAAGGTGTAAATAATGTACACGTATGTATACGTATTTGTTTCTTTTATAATTTGGTAATGTAGTGTGTATGGCTCTTTGATCACCCGATGCAACTTTGAAGGAGTACAGTTTTATGCCAGCAGAAGTATCTGGTAGTTGTCTCTTTTCACCAAGTGGAAGCCCATGTGTTGGTAGCAAGGGGGCATTCTGTGACGTTTGAAACTTCACGGTGACGTAATCTTGCAAATAAATTGACAGGTAGTAATGAGAAGGTCGTCTTAGTGTCAGGACCGTGCAATTTTGTCAGGGGGTATTTGGTGAAATGAGAGTTACAGCTGTTTTGTTCTAGGCATTTGAACTATAGTTGTATTTTCTGATCATAGAAATTTTGCACCCCCTTTTCTGCACCCTTAATCCGAGTCGTAGCCTTAGTAAACCATTCAGGCGCGGTAGTTTTATTTGTGTTTCTGAAGTGAAACCAGGTTGTGTTTTAGTAATAATGGTGGAGAACATGAGTGTACATTTCGTGCTTCAAACTTTCGTGCGCGTACTGAGGTTTTAATTTCAACAAAAAATTTAATCTGTTTTTCGTAAATTCAAGCAAGTTTTCTTTAGCCTGGAAAAGCTACTAAACCAACGAATAGTGCATTTTGCTGTCAGTACAATGGTCGATTGGTACGTGTTCGCTAAAAACGGTTTTAAAAATGTGGAGAATGAATGGCAATAAGAGAGAGTCGTTTTACTGAGGAGAATGCGTTGAGTGGGGAAAGGGGGAGGGGTAAGAGTTGGGATATTGCCGCTTTGGTATTTTGGGGGACGTATTTTTTTAATAGTTGAGCGACCCCTTCAGAGTAAACGGACTCGCGATGAGCTTGACTTTGTTTACGTTGTTGAGGGCTAGACTAGTGCGTTTCGGAGCATTGATATCGGTCGAAGTCCTTTGCCCGTAGCCTAAATGAAACTATATAGGGTTGGGAAAAGCGCCAACCCAAAGTAAATGAACGCACATTACCGCAATTGCTTCATTTTCATAACCACACAAAACCAATTTTCAGGACGTCCAAGCTTGCATTCATTACACTAACTTTATAATAAGGGTCTAATAATAGTTACCAGAATGGTGTAAATAAACTCTTGCATCCCCCCCCCCCCGTCTAACGACTACAATGGTTGAACTGGAAGCTTTCTCGTGGTGATTTCTTTGGTTGGCCAATCCCACACTGATACTCGCAGTATTCTGTACTCGCTTGCTACTCAAATATAGGCCGACACTGTCGATTCTTAGTCAACCAATGAGCAACGCATGCGGGTCAATGCATACAGACGACCTTGTGCATAAGGCGGCGGCCCGCCGCAGTAGCAGACGACGCGGCGAGAGTAGCGAAAGACTTAACTGCAGCGCCGAAAGTTCGCGCGACCGGCGTTTGGACCAGCTTCCTCCGCTCGCGGAGATGCAGTGTCTCCAAAGCTGAGTTCGCTCTAGTGATGTGATAAAGACCCCAATGTAGCCTTTATAAATCTATGACGTTTCTAGCTCTTTCTCTTTAACTGAATATGATTTAGTGAAGAGAAAAAAACACATTGGAGGGTCCAACTTTGGCATCTGGGAAAATGCTGAGATCACACCAGCGCACATCTCACTTCCAGTCGGAACAAATACTTATTGCTACTTAGGCACAAAATGAAGTGTTCTTTTGTTGCTAATGAAATTTAAGCGTTAATCTGCGAATAGTTTGACTGCTGCCGCTCATATTAGTGCTTCTTCTGGTCATATGCCTGAAGTTTTGGCGGGAAAGAATACAGCCCATTTAACTGTTTCCACTTCCAGAAAATTGACCCACCGCGGTGGCTCAGTGGCAATGCCGTTGTGCTGCTGAGCCCAAGGACGCGGGTTAGATTCCAGTTGGCGGCACCAGCTATTATGATACAGGCGGAACTGGAAAACGCCGTGTGTTCGAGATTTCGGCTCACGTTAAAGATACCGAGGTGGTCAAAATTATTCCGGGGCCCTCCACTACGGCGCGCCTCATCGTCCGTCTAGCGTCGGTACGATAAACCCCACAATCTATCAATCAATTGAAGAAAATTTGGTTAGCGTAATTTCGAGAGGAGATTTCAAGAATGCCCTGAGAAGCTACTGTTTCAGGCGTAGGAAAATATTAAAAAGTATTTAAAAACCCTTTGCTGTTTTTCAAATTCATTTTCTTATAACATTACCGGTGACCCAAAATAGTTTTGTTGCTCGTGCATACTTGTGTAACTATTAACTAAATATACCAGAGATTTTCACATTATTCCATCCTCTGCAGCCCTCCAGTTCGGACAATACCGACGAGTTCGACACCAGGCTGATTTATAGTGAGTAGGGGACCGCGAGCACAGGCCAAGACCGGTCGTATGACCGGGATGTCCAGCGGCCTGTTCTGTACCGTCAAATACGTTGCGGACACTAGCGGTTTCCGTGCTATTATTGAGACAAACCCGGCCTGATTGCCAGGAGCGAGTGCCTACGCGGTATTCAACACCAATACCTTCGTCGCCCTCAGCTGCACCGCAGTTCGTGCCTACGCGCTACGTTGGAGCCAAGGTCGGACGATTCGGTGGCGGCGCTGCCTTCGGCCGGTACGGCTCCCAAGGGCCATTGGCTGCGTAGCCACGAGTTTGGTTTTGTTTAGCCCCAGTTCATTGGAGATAAAAGCGATGGTGTCATTTATGTGCCTTGCATTCATCCTGAGCGATTGGTCTTATTTCACAAATCGCAAAGATCAGTTACAAAGAATGGCAGTACTGAAAGAGCGTAGCTTCACTACTGGAGATCAGGGCGAATTAGTTTCTTTTTGTCAGAACCCCGCTTGCAATGCGTAATTATTATAGTAAGGCCGAGGTCCATAGGTGACGGAGTATCGGTGGCCGCGTGCAGGGCCGTAGGTGCACACGGGGTAGAAGCTGGGAACCGTTCGCAGTGAACGCGTTGGGCAAAGCATCCGATCAAAATTGGCTTGGAGCTTTGATGTTGCTCTGAACGGATATTTCTTCTTTAGCAATTGAAGTACGAGAAGTGTGACCCGAGTGTTTGCACGTAAAACTTTACGTGTTTTATGGGGGAGGCATGTGGCCATTCTTTCCTCGGCTTGCCCTGCGTTGCTCTCATAAATGCACGGCAAGCGTTTCTGAGACAATTCACGGGGTGGACAATTGAAATGTCCTCCCGTGTTGAAAGATCGGCCAGCCAGTGACTCCGCGAACTAGGAGAATGTTTTCTTTACCATTAGGGTGTAAAGAGCATTTCAGTTACGGTTCTTCGTGGCTGTAATGACTAGATCCCTGAGTGAGCACAGAGCTCCGGGTGGAAAACAGATAACGGTAAGTCCGCAGAAGTTTCCCTTCTTCCATTACTGGGACCGACTACGTCGACAGCAAGAAGTTCAGTGTGGTCTTAATATAACTATGTTTCAAAGACGACGGTCTTTCTTAGGGTACTTAAACACAAAAGTACCGGTCTGTCTGTCTGTCTGTCTGTCTGTCTGTCTGTCTGTCTGTCTGTCTGTCTGTCTGTCTGTCTGTCTGTCTGTCTGTCTGTCTGTCTGTCTGTCTGTCTGTCTGTCTGTCTGTCTGTCTGTCTGTCTGTCCCTTAACTGAGCCTCCCGCGGAAAGTTGATAGAATTCGTCAAAGAGAAGTCTGTGTAGGCAGAACCGTTCCAAAATATTAAAACTATTGGCGTTAATTTTACATATCCCCATCTGTTAGCCCAAAGAAAACCGCAGGCACATTTGAGGCAAAATGTAACGGGATAACTGGAAGTCCCCGTGTTCTTTTCGTTGGGAATAAACGTTGCGTTGGTGTTTTCGATAGCAAGTGAAGAAACAACGCATTAAGATTGGCACAGAAACGCTCCAGCTCGTGCAAGATAAAAGCAAGCACAAAAATGACAGCGTTTCTGCTCATGCAGTTCCAGGCAGAACATGAAACAAAAGAATAAGAAGATGTGCGAGTAGTAAGAAGTGACGAAAGCTTCACTGCACTGAACGTTCGTTCAATTTGCAAGAAAGGAGCACGTAGAGAGGGGAAGAGCGTGAGGGCTGCCAGCGTTTAGTGAGGGGATTAAAAGATGTGAGGCGTTAAAAAATCATAAAAACTGTGGAAAAGAATTTTTTGTTTTTTCAACCACGAGAAAAATAAAAAAAAACATAGCTTCTTCGAATAATTTTGTTGTAGCGCGAATAATCTGAAAAGAGGAATGCGGTTTCTGAAATGAATCCCTGGATGTAAAATCGTTCGCAGACTTTGAGAGGGGTACCTCTGGGTTTTTTTTTTGTGACGCCGCATGTAACAATTATATTCTTTTCGGTGTTAACAAAAAATCAGGGGAACCTAAGTCTCTTAAGTGATTTGAAGACGAAAGCCAGTAATTATCAAAAGGCTTTTTGGCTGCTGCATCGTGTTTGCGGTGCCGTCACGTTTAGTTGCCACACGACACGCATCAGAACATTTTTGTTCTATTCTGGTATGTTACCGGGTTAGCGCTGTAGTCACTGCAGTTGCTTGCTGTGAACTGTCGACTTTGTCATGCCGCAGAAACAAATGAACGCGGTTTCAGTGAATGAAAAGAGACTATTTTCTTTTGGAATGCGCTTCAACGGACACTCCAAAAGTTCTACTACCGCGCATCTACAACTACAAACTACTACCTACTACCTACAAACTACTATCTACAAACTACTACCGCGCATCTACAAACGCACAAGACACGCCAAATGACGCGACGCCCGGGCAAAAGCCATCTTCAGGACCCTGGAGGAAGGCAACACTGCCATATACACGTATGCCTCTCTACGCAAACGCTCCACTGGGGCAGTTGTCGTGGTCACCGAGCTGGACTAGCTGGTCACCTGCGCATCCACAAACACTCCGTCTTTGATGGAAGCAGCAGAAGCGGCGATAGCCCTCGCACTCCACCTAACCTCACCAAGATCATCACGGACTCGCGCGTTGAGTAAAAGCACTGGAGATCTGCCCGGGTGTCTCCTGGTGAACTAAAACTCTTTGTAAAAGCTACGACTCCTAAACAAAACAGAAATAATTTGAGTCCCGGCCCACTCGTTAGCTTAGTGCAACAGATATGTTCAATAGCAGACCTGATCCCTCAACTCCCGGCCAACCAAACAGTTGGCAAGCTCATGGCAACCAGTCACAAGTTACACAGATATATTCAAGCATTACAGGGGCTGTACGAAGGCATTCCCACACCCCCACCACTGCTTCACCAGAGCTGAACAAACGATATGCAGGGAAGTCCAGGCAGGCTCTTTTCTCCACCGCTGCCTCAAGAACATAGTATACCCAGAAAGGTATTAGAACGCATGCCTTCACTGATGATGATGATGACGATACCCTGAAGATATCCCCTCACCGCAATGCACTAGGCGCAGTCAGGCACGTCGTAGTCGCCGTCATCATCTTCATTGTCGTCGTCGTCGTCATCGTAATTGTCATTATCATAGTCTTACTATTATCATCATAATCATCCTACTCCAGCTCTTCCTCACCCTGGTTGTGTCCACTGCAGGACGAAATCCTCACTAAAACATCTCTAGCAATCCCTGTAGAGTGCTAGCTGAGTCCATGTTCCCCCTTCCCCCCCCCCCCCCCATTTTTTGTACCTCTTGTCTACATCTATTTATTCGGCCAACCAGAATTGGGAGCGACTCTGTTGAACGGATGGTACACCTGTTGCCGCCCGTGCGCACGGCATAGGAGAGTGCAGTTTCTCGAAAGACCCCCCCCCCCTATAGCCATAACTAATCCCCATACTACTCAACCTTTACGGGTGATGGGAGATCTTGCTATCGAGCCCTGCCCTGGAAGACCAGCTCCGACTGATCCACAGAGGCCAGGCGGCCCTGGAAGCATATAGAACCCATGAGGAGGGAGCCGCCACATTGGCGTTTAAGGTGACAGTTTTGTTGTGGATGAATAAAGTTGTTTTCTCTTTCTTAGCCGACATTGACCAGCCATGTACTTTTCCTTCATTCATGAAATACTGATTATGTGTTGCAATTTGCCGGAACCTCATGTTATTGCGGTTTCTTTTTGCCCTACTGGGGTCGCCCAATAATTTCTAGTTATTTTCGTATAATAAGTGATCACTGAGCTACACCATATCACCACTCATATTTATACTCAACTGCCACTGATTTAACTGGATGGAATTGAGTTGCAAAGGGAAATACGACCAACCAAACACGAAGCGGAAATCGTTATCCATGTTCGTCTGCTCTAACTCACCATCGTTTTCACGAAGCTAGTCACTTCTCAGAATACCGACTTACGACCGTACATGAAATTGTGCTTTCTTCTACCCCGATTGTGACGGAATTCATAGGCCCAGCCCCTAATAGTTCCGACGCGAACTGTAGAAAAAAGTATTAAAATGAATATTCTGAGTTTATTTCTACGTGCTTCTTGATGTTAGTTGTACGAAATGTTTTAAAAACGTGTTTTGCTAGGTCTGATAGTCACCACACTGTAATTTTAATGGCATTTTATGTACTGCATCAAGATTTTATATTTCGGTGTAAAACATACCAAAGACACAATTACAAGGAAGGCCCTAGCGGGGAAGGAATTAATACAGACAACCTGCAGCTGTGTACCTATGTCTATTTTCATGTGTCTTTTATAGTCGCACCAATGGGAATGCGCCTGCCGTGGCCGGGAATCAAACTCCCGTGATACAGAAACACCACCTCTTAGCAACCACTGCAAGTAAAATATTTCACCGCACGTACATACTCGCGGTTTCAGATGCGGAGCAAAAAATTTCAGCAATAACAACTTGTGGCCGAGACAACCACGTGAAGTTGCCAAGAGTGTGGTCATCAAAAGTGATGCTGTGTCTCGTGTAAGAATACGAGTTATCATCGCGCCCATGTGGCGTGACTGCAGATGGTGACTAAACTAAACTACGTGCACTTTTAAACCTTTATTTTTTGCGTTTCAGTTCATGACGTGGTTGTAGACTAGATGCTCCGGCTGACTGCCCGCTACGAAGAAAATGAACCAAATATAATAAACAAATTTTCTTCAGCGTTTAAACCTGGGCCTGGTCACACACACAGGGACCCTCCCTAGGCTCAAAAATAAATGACCGGGTCGGGCGGGGCCTGGGCTTGAGACGACGGGCCCGGGCCGGGTCCGAGCCAGGCTCACTTATGAATGCCCGGGCCCGGGCCTGGCCCGAGCCTAGGTGTTACGGGCTTGGGTCAGGGCTCGAGCTTCGCAAAGCGGGCTCGGGCCGGGCTTGGGCCTCCAATTCAGGCCCGTGCAGTGCTCTAGTCTCGATCACCTGCTGAAATATCTACATGCTCCACGAGGCGAAGCACCACCGCTCTAAGCGTCAGTACGTCATGTTTCCCCGTCCCAAAATTTTCAGAGTTACCACATAACTTGCCCGTAACTCCCGCAGCGACCCGTATTTTGTCTGATAGACATGTGGACATTCGATGGAAAGGTAAAAATATCCACTAAAAATATTTACTTTTCCTTTCTGACAACGCGCGAAAGTTGTCACCTGCAACTACCATAGACAACACGTGTAGCAGCGTGGAATCTACACTAGACAATACTAGGAAGCGGTCCAATATAAACACACATAGTACACCTCCGTGAACAACTTCCCTATTCCATGCGTTGATGTTCCCTTTTTAATGGAGTGTTAGTGTGCATTCAGCGTTGAAGGAATAATCACCAACGCTACTGCCAAATTCTTCTGTAATACGATGGCCGAAAATGGGTTAGCTGTAATTTTAAAGGGAAGTTTATTATATAAGAGATCAATGTTCTAAAATTTATTGTTCAGCACTGGTGCCTTCCAAAAAAAGCGGGAATACCTGAAAAACGTATAAGCGTATAATAGTTTCAATAGTTTTCACTCCTATTATTTATCTGTAGCAATTTTGAAGAGCTGGAAAGAGCACAATTGTTTTAGTAATAAAAACCGAATGCGGCTCGTACGAATAAACTTGAAACACGGGCGCGGTATTACGACGGTAGATATGGTACAGCAGTGGAATATTAAAAATCTCAAACAGTTTATTTCATCCTGATCTGCACGAATCGTCTTGCCTACTGGCCTGGGCACTGAATTAGTCTTTTTAGTAATGACCAAATTACAGGGGTCCAGGGATATATTGAAGTATAAACTACATGTAGTCCATCCGAGAACGCATTTATATTAAAATGCTTTCTCGGACGGACGCAAGTACGTTTGTTACTTTATTTCGTCCATCTGATAAGACGAACTACAGCTGCTTGCATTTGTTGTAATACTACAGCTTTGCCGTCGAAATCCTTTTTCTCGGGCTTTATTCGTATGTGGAATGTTGAAAGGAGCTATAAGCAGTTTCTACTCACTAACACCCTATTTTGCTCGGTCTCCAGTTTATCCAGAAATGTGACAGCAGAGCGTAATAACGTCTACTATCTATAAGTTACATTAAATACTTTCCAACCAAAATGAGGCACAAGAATTCATTACAGGCTAACAATTTCGTCACATAGTGCCATATAAGCAGCAGGGTATGGCGGGTAATTTATCATGGAGGAACGAACAAGCGTAATGGGCAGTGGGTGAGAAGGAGATAAGTTTATTAGGCAGCCTTGACTACGCGAAGCTCCGAGCTATTCGTCGCGTCTCTTTTTCGACGCTTACGGACAGGACGAGGATGGCGCAGTGCGGCGCTCCCTTTTTTTGTCGTGACATTTTCGCGTCCTAGAGGGTGACAGCATGTTGCTCAGTCGGCATTAGAGATGAAGAATGGGGCGAGAAGGATTGATTATTTGAGCGTAAATCGTAAGTCTCTGTGTTCACGTTGGACGATGAGATGGCATGGCGATCTCTGATCTAGGTTGCTTTGTCTCCCAAGGCGCTGAAGAAACACCAATGACATAAAAAACAATGGAACACATGACACAACACACAATACAAGAATAGGTCATGTACATACTCCCTAAGTGTTGTTGCAACATTGGATTCCTTTAAACCCACAAAAAAACACTGCCCTAAATTGCGTTGGTGGTGGCCTAAATTGCGTTTTTAAAGCCCTTTGTGATAACTGCCTTTAAATGTCAAATGCGGACTAAACATACTTTTTTGCTTTAATTTTCCTAAATTGGATCCCTGGACACAGCGGCGTTTTGGGAAATGAAATCGCCGACCAGAATTCCACTTTGGCGGCCCTCCGTAGTGGTGCTGACATACTACGGGTCCCCTACATCAATTTGAAATCAGTGACCCTCACAGGAATCCGTAAATCCTGGCAGCACACGTGCGACAAACACACGGATAAGAAACTCCACTCAATAGAAACACAGATGGGAAGATACACAACAGAATAACAAAACAGATTCGCTAATGTCTCAAGTTGCAGACTGCTAATAGGCCACACTTACGCTACACACGCATATATTTTGAATGTCACATTCCCAACAGTCTGTGACAAGTGTGGGGAATGGCTCAAGTTCGAAGCACTGGTCGCGCGGAGTGCGCGACCAGTGCCTCCTGCACATCCTGCAATAGGTCAGAAAACGGCACTTTCCTAAAGTGTATAGCTACAAACATTCTGCTACATACTCCACTGTTTTTAGGATTTGGACCTGTAGGTTACAGCTTGTAGGCAACAAGCTCTACATTACGGACTGGATGAATCTGAAATTGTATCTGCAACTTATGCAAGCATTTTGGCATTACTTTCACTAAGGATTTCCTTCAAAACTGTTGGCGAACGTGGCTATCGGATGATAGCGGCAAGTATTGTCTTCTCCGAACGCGGGTAATTTTACAAATCCGCTGAATTCACAAGTCACAAAACAGTGTTGAGGTCAGTGTCGAAAAAACGGACGCATTTTGCGTTCATTGCATTTTTCATCTACATAGTGATGTACAATAGAGCCGAAATGGCTTTATCAGGTTTATTTAACGTGCAATTGCCAATTCCGCTTTGAGCCATGCACTGTCTGGTTTCTTGCAGCGATTTCTACTACCAACTCATTTGTTTTGCCACAAATCCCAAGCCTTATTTCAGCGGTGGGAGGGTCGGTTGACCTGCTCCTACCCGGACCACCAATATTTGTTAGACGGGCTAAATAGGCAGGCCTGGGCTTCCTGCTACCAAGGAGGTCCACCACTTGGCAGTCAGTCAACCAAATATCCGGGCCCTTAGCATCTATCATCCATCTTAGCACATTAGCATCCATTAGCAAATTGCATCATGCACCCTTAACATTGTTGCTAAGGGCCCAGAAGAAATTTTCACTCTCGTACCGGCCAATTTTTTTAAGTAAACAAAAGTGAACATGAATGAATGAACTTTCCAATGTCATTAGCAACGTTTATTCCTCCTGCCTCCCTCCTATCTCCTTTCATTGTGGCATTCACACAACTTACATAAAATGCCCGAAGAACCACTCACGCTGGAATGCACAAGAAAAAGTGAAAAGTAACGCCCATTTCACAATTTTATTTGTCAGTGATGCATTCTTATCAGCGTAACCGTAGTGAAATTTGTAGTACATTTAGTGCGCGAATATTATTTTCGAAACCACTGCAAGGGGAAACCGACGGCACGATGCTAGTTTTACCACACAAAACCGCCCTTCCTTCAGATCTTCGTACTGTAGAGCTCAAGATTTAAGCGGACAAAGTTTAAATGGTGGTATAAGGACCGGTTCATCAAAGCACAGCTAACGGCCGTTGGCGCCGCGCTCAGAATACTATTTTTCTAAAATTCAAGTAAGAATTTGCATGTGGGGTTCCACGGACCCTAACACATTATCACACCCTGGTCATCAAAGTTAGCAAAAATTATGCTTATCTTTTGCTGGGCAGTTCGGTTACACTAAACTGAAGGGCCCGACACAGCAATACAGATGTACTATAAGTGGCTGTTATAAATTGACCACAATATAGCTGTGGTAGACTGCGCTCAATAAGCATTGAAGACGAGCGTAAAAGGTATAAAGCACTCAACAACAAAACTCTGCTGCTGGTTAATTCCTAAAAATGTACTAGCTGACAAGGCAAATGCGTTATCCTGCTGCTATCTTCGTGGCAGGCACATGGTTCGTAGTATTTGTAACAACAATTGACGCCAAATATACTCTCAACTACAGTCTTTTGTAACCAGAAAGCTTTGCCCTAACGTTTCTTAACGTAAGACCCAATTCAAGAGTAACGTTTGTTGACTAGTTGCTCCTAATACTCGTGAAGCTACGCACGGCAACAGAAGAGTAGTTTATTCGACATTGAGAACGCCTGAACAGGTGCAGGGGGAATAAACAATGTTTTGTTGGCCCACTTCTTCCCATATGCGACGCTTTTAGCGTTTGTGTTGTTTGTAGCTCTATTTACTCCAGTAGCACCGGTGCAATACGAGATAAAAGGCCACTGCTTGAAGACATTTTTGCCCACCATGGCCTGGCCGAAAAGGGATGCTTTTAGAGCATTGGGGCTAGTTTACTTTTCTTCACTATAGTTTACCTTAACTTGTGCAATTCAACTTTGGCCGCAAACTCCTATAGGAATTGAAGGTATAACTACATCTGTAAAAATCATTCTATTGCTCAACCGGCGCATTCTTTCTCACTTTTTAACAGCCATAAATACAGCGCTCATTGGTGTATTTTAACTAAATGCCTGCAACAAGACTTCTGAAAATTTCTGCTCAAATATCACATCTAACTAAACGGCCGCACATTTGTCCCTATAGCTAGTTGCAACATCACAACTCACGCTTCTTAAACAGCGAAGTCGCCAAGGTCCCATCAAAGACCCTTTTACTCCGTAGAACGACAATTGCGTTGTATAGCTCATAAAATCTCGTGTGGAAACGCAAAAAATGACGAGGTCATACCACTGAAACACGCGAAGCTCTAGTACCGTGATTGCACGGTGCATTTGATTGCCACACTGCATCCGTTCACTCTGCGTGACTACGTCACGTGGGGACAAGGTTATGAACAGTCGCCCTCTCTTGCCTTAGGCGAGGAGGACGACAAAGAAATTACATCCACTCAGGTAGGCAGTATATAAGAAGACGCCTGTTGTGCACCGCCAGTAACTACTCACCTCTCCGATTCCCGTGGTTTGCTCTCTGTGAGATTTCTTGAATTCCGTTGGTCATGGATACAATCATCAAGGTAATGTATGCCTGCTACTACCCCGAATCAAGCTATAATTGATCCCTTTAATGTATTTTTTGGGGGCAAAATACTTTTCGATATTATTTTATTCTAAATTACGGGGTTTAAATCGCCGAGGCCACACCTGGGCTGTGAGGCGCACCGAAGCTACTCTCCCGAGCGGAAACAGCTACCGGTATACGTATTGCTTTGGGTTCGAAATGGCGATAGCTTTTTCTGTGACCTAAGCATTTTAGTATCTCTTTGTGAGTGTGTGGGCGGGTGTGGGGGAGTAGATATATCTACCGTGATATAGGAATACATAGCAAGCATTGGACGTCTGACCAATGATTCTTTCTGGGCCGATAAGCGCAAGGGACAAGATATGTCTAACTTTTGCGGGAAAAGTTGGGCCTGTTGGTGCACACAAAACGTAGGCTAAATGACAGGCGCTGAGGAACAATTGAAAATACGAAAAGCGCGAAACTGTACATTAGAGTCAATTATGTTTCGCCGTTAGGTCATTGCAGTGCTGTGTCGTTTTTATGCCCGCCAGAAATTCGGTCTCAGTGTCGTGCAGCCTGGTGTTTTACTTGTTGCAAAGTTTTAAGCCCAATACCTTTCGCTAGGGGCACCTCAAACCAAGAATGTTTGATCTGTATCATCATTATGTCTTTCAAATGATCCCCACTTGCAGTGGGTGCGATAATTTGCGAGAGCACGATCTTTTATTTACGGAGTTCCGAGTTTGTGTAGGGCTACGTTTCATAGATTGCATTGCCGTCAAACATTCTTAGTCCGCGTTTCATTTGCTTCTAGAGGCTTCATGAGGTGGTATTTAGCGCACGTACTTCTTTAAACAATGCATTTGCATTTGCACTTCCTATTCGACTAAAACATCGAGTCGGTTAAACGCGTTGCCTGCCGCTAGAAGTTTTCATACAGGTCGTCCTAATTATCATAGCCACCACCACCCTCATTATCATCCACCGATATGGTATATACCTTGTCCCGCTGCGTTGGGAGAACTGCTGTCCGTAAAGTCATTTGCATCTGGATTTCTGAGTGTCATCACTGCTCTGGAGATTTATACTAATACTAATTGCAATTCTATTACCGAATGCTTAGTTGGCCTTACGTTTGTACATCGGAGGTACGTTTTGGAGTCGCACGTCTAGCAAAACGCCTATTTTAATATCTCCCGCCTCGTTGCCTTAGAGATGAAGTATTTTGCTGATTCAGGAAGCTAGCGTTGTATTTTAAAGGTTTAGCTTTATAACGAGGTTAATAAACCTCTCCACTCGTCACTGTACACGACACTCATTGGAACGCGAATTTAACTTTCGAAATTTCGCATGTCCGTCAGGCTGTCCTCCTGTTCGGCTTGGTGTCGTGCGCCTGCTGTGGAAACCGCTTCGGTGGATTCCCAGGCGCCGGATTCCAAGGTGCCGGGTTTCAAGGTGCTGGATTCCAGGCAGCAGGATTTCAGGGAGCTGGATTCCGAGGCGCAGGATTCGGAAGTCCAATTTATGCTGCAGCTGGAGCTCCTGGATATTCCGGAGTTGGACCATCATTCGTGAGTTGTGCGACTAGCTGAAGGATTGCGTTGTCGTGGTGGGGAAGCTGTAATGTTTCAGGGTGTTCCGTACATTCTCGTGAATTTTATAGCAGCCAACGAAAAAGCGCGTTTGATGGATGCCAGAAACAAATCGTTTGCGCATATGGGATCTTGGTCTATACAATGGCCTCCGAATAAATGTTGATAATTGGTATCCACTGACACACGCTCCTTTAGGTAATTGTAAAACCGTTCATTTCATTTGCAAAATTTTAGTTCCGCTCGAAACATTTTAACAGCGGTTAACTGCCACTAACACGAGCTGTAATTAAGTTACAGACCAAAATAATGTCTATATCTCTAAACACAAAGACCTATTGTCTTCTGAGAATGTTATGGGAAGGAATTGTTAATTTGTGCGATTTTTAGTCAAAGGCAGCCGGACATGTACAGGGAAAACACCTTTGGAATGTCTAGGGTAGGCTTCCGGCGAGCTGGCCCAAACAGTTTACGATACAAAAAATTCAGCGCAAACAAACTAATGTTAATTAGGCAGAACGCTAAAAAACGGAAGAAACTGAGTTAGTAACATCTGCTAGACAAGAATGATAAAGTCTTTTTGTTGCATTTTGCTCAACCATGATACAAGCAAGATACCGGATGTTTTTGTTGCAGTCTAATTGAGTACCAGTTACGAAATAAAGGTCAAATTGAATAGTCTGAAGGAGTTGACCGGTAATATGAAAATAGAAGTAAGACAGAAAGAATTTACGCAATAGCTTTTTAAAGGTAGAAGTCTTGACAAAACGTGCACATATAGGAGGTTCGAATGCATCTTAAACAGAAAAAATACATTCCGCTTTAGATATACGTGCGCGGCTGTTATTCGGCCCGGGTATTTTGAGAGCTGTTTTTTTTGTATGACGTTTTAGCCCTGTTAACTCGGCACAAATAGTTGAAAACTGAGGTTTTCGAGTAGCATTTTAAATAATGCCTCATATGAGGATGAACCTTCAAGCACTTTTCTGTTACTTTTTCTACTGTGTCTTGATGCCGCTATATTAACCAATTTATTGGGTTGCTCAATTACTACAGTCTGTGGACAAGCAATGGTGATGTGTGCACCTGATGACACAAGTACTGTTCAAACCACAGTAAATCTAAAAATGCTTTCTCAGTCGTATTGATTAACAAAACTGAACAGCGATCTTCGTGGTTTCTATTTTTAAAGCCTCTGCAATGAATTCAAACCGTTGAAAACATGCAAAATATTGTGTACGTCAGGTGCTACGTAACCACTCACACCCGAAGGAGCTAAAACCTATGATGTAGTGATTCTCACCATATTATCTGTGGTTCCAGGTTATGGTACAATCAAAACTTCCGCTTTGATCTACCCCGCAATAATAAAATTACCGAGCCTTCCTTCGCTTTCGCACAGCAACCTGCTGCAAATAAATTGACAGCACTCCCGTCCGACGAGTTATTTGAAGGTACACGCGCTCAACTAGACTGCAATATCTTTAGGTTACGGTGCCGAAGAAACAACCAGGTTCTTTAGGGCGCCGAAGTGGGGGGGCTTTGGGATGATATTGACCGCTTGAGATGTTTAACTTTATCCAGAATTTAAACCCTAGGCACATTTCATTTTGTTCATCAGACAAAAAACGGTTATCACGGCTGGCATTACACCTGCTTCATCACAGTCAATATCACAACGCTTTGGCCACTAAGCCACCATGGCGGATAGCTGAATCAGATTTCAATGTGTCTCTCTTTTACTGTACTAGTAGGTTAATGTTTCGCTATGGTCAAGATAAAACATACGTTCCTGGGCTTGAAGTTTGCTGAGTGCTTTTCGTACTGACACCATAGCGTATCTACCGCTTGCGTCACAAATGTCTGCGATCAGGTTAAAAGAAAGGAAAGGGTTGGTTTACACATAGCTATCTCCTCCAAAAGCAATGCATGGGAGGTTTACAAAAGAAACAGCAGGGTAGGTGAAAAATGGTTCATCTTAACCATGTTATACTATAAATTACGCCTGCAACTGTAACAGTCATCTGACTAAATGCCTTTTTATTTTAAGAAAATGGCTACCCCTCACAGGTACCCTCCCTGGAGCCTACTACAACAGAGCTTTTGCTCACTCTTGTGCTTTCGTGCTTTGTCATTCTCATATTCTCCCAGGCTCCGCAACCTTACAGCTTCGGCTACGACAACACGGACGAGTTCGGCACTCAACTGTTCCATAGCGAGCAAGGCGACGCCAGCAACGCCAAGACCGGATCATATGGCTACCGTGACGCCAACGGCCTCTTCCGCACCGTCAAATACGTAGCCGACGCCAACGGCTTCCGTGCCATGGTAGACACCAACGAGCCGGGCACTTTGCCTGGAGCCAGCGCTGATGCGGTGTTCAACGCCAATCCCGTCGTCGCACCAGCTGGCGCGCAGTTTCAGCCTGGCCGCTATGCTGGCGCCAGACCGGGAGGCTTCGGTGGAGGCGCAGCGTTCGGCGCCTACGGATCCCAGGGGTCCTGGTCCGGATAGTTATGCCTCATTGTTTTTAAACGAGTGACTCGCTAATAAAACTGACAGCGCAGTCCGGTTCTTTTTTTCACTTTTTATGAGTGAAAATTACAAAAATAAAAACAGAAGAGGAAAGGAACGATTTCAAATAAAGATTTATTTGTCGACAATCTAATTTACTGTTTGTTTTATTTTGAAAACACCCAGATAGTCACCAAAGACATCAAACTTTATTGATAATTTGGTACGTTAAACTGTAGGTGGTGCTTAAAAGAGGGATGATTGCAAACTCTTCTATTCTTAGACCCGAAAACTTCATAGGGTGGATAGAGTGGATGAACGTGCCCAACAACTGTGGGAGGAATCGGCTGTCCTTACAAGATAAGATGCATAGGACGATTAACTAGATAGCCTGACAGACTACCACGTTGGATGGGTCTTGAAGTGCGTGATGTACATTTTGTTAATAGTTCAATTGCTCAGCGCCGCGCGTGATGGTCATTGGGCAGTTATTTACAAGTTCGCCGTAGAGAAAAAAAGGTTTTTAAGACTGCAGTGACAACACGCAGCTTTATTTCGTTCAAATGTAAAGAGTTCGCAGACACCTCTGTACAATTTTTCTCGCCGCTAAATAAAACCCCCATTGCGAAAATTTGCATTCTCGGAGAGATTTGCAGATTATTCACTGGCGTCTTCCCCGATATTATACGGAAACATTCAGTTACGAGCTGAAAGAGCAGACAACAACGGAAGCCGGTATGCTTACTGAACGGCAGTTGACGCTGTTAAGCGAAAACCAGATATTTTGACGTCTTAAACCCATTAAAGCAGTTTACTTAAACCATTATTTATAACCGTTTCAGCTATTGTAGAAAACCTTGGCAGAGCTTTTAACACCTTCAATGGTACCACCGCATGCGATTTGCCCACTTCAGACTGCAAACGTCAAGCGCAGGCTTACGTTTGGGTGAAGGGTTGTAACTAGAGCTAATGTGTTTTTCCGAAAATTTCCTACCCGTGTTTTCGAGATATGTCAGTTCTGCTAATGCACCACTGAACTCACCTTTGTACAATCCCGTAACATGGATCAGTCTTAAGATATTGTTGCTTTTCTTGATTCTGATAAAGTGGAGCCGTATGGCTCTACCACCATTGTTTTATTTCCGCTACACTTTGGAGGTCCAGTGTTTCAACGAAATCGGTCGTTTCAACGAAATAAAACGGTGTTTTGAAATTGTGATTGGAGGCGCGTTTAACGTTATAATACAGCTGAACTGGTAACTGTCTGTACAGTTCTGGTTTCAAGCCATTATCAATCCTTGCCTGGAAAAGCTACCATAATAATAGGTACCGCTGTGGTCTCGCAACCATAAACACGACTATTTCAAGCGTAGGTGCTGCAAGGCTACCCAATAGGGGCGACATTGCAAGCGCGGCGGCATATAAACATGTATTTTTCAAGCTTCATATATCTCATAGAAGCTTTCATCTACGCGCTTTGCTTCAGCTGATGGCTTTCTGCCTCTCTCTTTTAAAACTATGACTACCGATGCGAAGCCATTGATGAAGTGGTAATAGTTGCGAAAAAAGTGTCATAAAGTGAACAACCTGCTTGTCTTGCCGCCTAGCTGAGAATCTAACGGGAACGTGAGCGAAATATTATGCCGGCTGCGGCTTGCGTAAACTATGCCAGATCTGGGAATAAACCAACGTAACTAGTGCAACAATTTTCTTGCATTACTGACTAATATTACTCGCCTCGCCGCTGTTTATCCGTGATAATTCCGCAAGTGCACATTTGTTCTACCAGATTTATCACTTGGATTTCTTAGAGTTGTTGATCAATTCGCTCCGGCCCTACTAACTCGTTAGCTCAGGTAGAACGACTGGCCTACACAGGCGGTAGTCCTGGGTTTGAATATTGGGTGAGGCCATGCGAACTGCGAAGTTCCCGGCGATGACATATGGCTTTACCTTGTAGCCTTATGTCTGTACCTCAGGTGAAGATTAAGTACATGTACGTTTTGCATGTGCGTTTATTGTCCTTTCCACTCAGTAATCTTGCCCTGAATGAAGCCGCTATGCCGAGGAAGTTGTTTCACAGTTTTGTAGCCTATTAACGTCGCTTTTTTAGGTAACACGCTTTCAAACACGCTAATTTATCTGTACGATCCGCGTTACTATACAACCAAAAAAATTAGGTGCCATTCAACTGCGAAAGTAGATGACGAGCAAAGTGTAAACAATACTCATCACACACGTAGTTTTAGAATGTACAGGTATTTAGTTTTTCATCACTTGGTACAGGTATTGGATATGCCTTTGTGATTGCCTAATAAAACTTTGAAGGACTACAATTTTATTCCAGCATACAATCATGTTGCAGTCCGTTTTCGTCCCATGGAAGCTCATGTGTGGGCAGCTGGCGGGTATTCTGCGACATTTAGAACTTCCGTGTGTTCTAATTTCGACTAATAAATTAAGCATGAAAAAATGACAGAGTCGTCTCAGTGCCATTACCTTCTAAAGTTTTCAAAACGGGTTTTCTGAAACGAGAGTTACAGCCGTTTTTTGCTGAGAATTCACAAGAAAGTTGACTTTGCCGCAAGGACCCTCTCCCCTCTCCGATATCAGGGTTTGTTGACAGACACAAAACATCGATGTAAGACTAGATAAGTCCAGCTTCGCTACAAAAAAGTGCGAAAAATGTCACGTCAAAAGAGAACGCGGAAGCCCCTGCGGGTGTTTCATAACATAGGTTTATCTCACAGGACTTCTTAACCCCTTTCCTTTCACCAACGACTGGAGACATTGCCTAGGGACACCGTCCCGGGGCTATGGTTCTATATCTGCTTCAGAGATCGGCAGGGTGGTGCTACCAATCGTGTTGGAGATTAGTGCAGCTTTGCTGCTTCAAAGTTTCATTCTCGCGCAGAAACAAATAATTTGAACACAAAGCGTGAAACTAGTTTGTGATTTCAAGCAATTATATTTGGTCTGGAAAAGTTACGAAACCAAGGGATAGAACATTTAAATGTAAAAATAAAGGTCGCTTGGTAAATCCTCACCAAATCTTGTGTAAGATATTTAGAAGTTGCAAGGCAAAAAGACGGAGTCATTTCGCTAAAGTGAATATTTTGAGCTGGTAGGGAGGGGTGGTGAGACAGTGCCTATAGGTCCTTTTTGGTCATGCATTTTTCAATCAGAATTGAGATTGTTACTCCAGAAAAAATTCTCTGTGTGGTTCAATTAGAACAATGATCTGGACACTGCCAGATATCATAACACAGATGCGGTAATTCAGTCAGCACTGGACATGGGATAAAAACACCCCAAGTTATAAGGGCAAGCTATTACACAAACCTAAGGACCTTATTGACAAGCGCCCAAAAATGCTAGCCTGCAGTGTGCGGTACCAAATAGATATGTGAGAGTTGTCCACATTGTTCAACAAATCAAGGCTGCTGACATCCGCGCATTCAATGTTGCAAAAGGGAAAGCAACATTTAAACACGGAGGAAGTTTGAAAGCGACTAGATGGAGGCTCACTACTGGCGAAAATAGAATGTACGCACTCCGGGAAGCAAGCCAATGGTAACATAAAACAATTTTGTGATATACTCAGAATAGGCGAGCAATTTTATACAAAACTGTACGCTTTTGACTGTGACTCACATACCAGTTTTCTTCAAACTGGTGTCGATTGCGGCGGTTACGACGGATGAGGTAGCAACGGCACTCAAATGAAGGAGGAAAGTAAAAGCTGCAGGAGATGATTTTAATTACGGCTTATATATTGTGCCCCCAAGAGAATATAGGGCTAAGTAGTGCCAAAGGTGTAAAAATGCTAACTTTGGTTCTTCTACTTTAAAAAGGTGATGCCAAAGAGCCTAAAATTACAGACCCATGAGCCTGCTGTCGGTTACCAACAAAATATTTACGAAGGTAATATTCAATCTTATAAGTTCCACTTTACACTTTCAAAAACCACGACAACAGACTGGTTTCTGGAAGCGTTTTTCAACTTTAGACCATATTCACGCTATCAATCAGGGAATCAAAAAGTTTTTAGAAGGTAATACACCGCTGTATATGGCATTTACAGATTACGCAAAAAGGATTTCATTCAGTGCCCACATCAGCAGTACTAACGGCGTTAGGTGACTGCAGAGTAGCCGAGCCATATATTGCTCTATACAAATATATATACCATGGATGCTTTGGAGGTATTCAACCCCACCAAATAACTTGTACGTTTCCTGTACAAAACGGAGTCCGGCAAGGGGACTCATTATATCCCTACTGATTTATAGCTTGTCTGAAAAATGTGTTCAGAAAACCTATATGGAGGTAAACAGGGGGGAGAATGAATGAGGGATAGGTCAGCCACTTAAGCTTTGCAAACGACATTATCATATTTAGTCATAGCAACATCAATTTGCAGCGCATGCTTTGCTAAAGGTTCCAGGAAAGTGTGGCTGTAGGCTTCAAAATAAACACAAAAAAATCCAGGGTAATGTCCAGTCAGCCCAGCCAAGAGATGTAATTTCAAGGTAGGTAAAGTACGCATATCTTGGGAAAGTCATAGCCGCATATACAAACCACGAAAGGAAATTACCCGCGGAATAATCATGGTGTGGGCTACTTTTGGTAAGAATTCACATTCCTTAGTGGTACGCTACCTCTGCCACCCAGAAAGCTTGTATTTAGTCACTGCGTTTTTCAAGTAATGACTTATGGGGTGAAACTTGAAAGGAGACTTAGATTGGCTCAACGGGCCATGGAAGGCAGAATGGTATAGGTCACGGTGAGGGATAGGAAAACTGCAGCATGGACTAGGGAACAGATTAAGGTGGAGGACATTCTACTGCAAATTAAACTAAGGAAATGGGCATGGGCTGGTCATGTAATGCGTGTGAGGGACCCCAGGTGGACTATCCGTTCAAAGGAGTGCCTGCCAATAGATCGCCAATGCAATAGGGGCGGCCGAGGACTCGATGGAGAGATGAGCTCCGAAAGTTTTTGGCGAAAGGATGGACGCAGCTAGCACTCGATAGACGTGGCTAGAAATCTTTGGGGGAGGGTTTTGTCCTGCAATAGACTCAACCGGGCTGAGGATGAAGGTGTTGATGATGAAGGTTTTTAAGCAATTTTACGACTACTTAGAGAAGACGGACACGCGATGAATTTCGCGATATTTACGTTGTTGGGAGCTTTACAACAACGTTCGCGTTTCCGATCCCAACTTTCTCGCTCAAAATTCAGACTGCTCAGGAACCCAGTGAAGCCGCTGTAGAAAAGCGATATTTCGCAGAGGGCAGAAAGTGTACTTGTATATCTACCCTTTAAAAGGAGTTTACAGAACACAGAATAGTCTGTTCGCTGTCAAAAGTTGCTGCCCCTATTGTTTCAATGGAGTAGTTTCCGTGGCGCAGGAAACTGGACGAGCAAAGTGTTAAACTTGAAACTGTGGAAAAAGCCCGATTTTGGCCCCAATAATACTGTGAGAAAATTCATTGAATTACACTAAATAACGCCAGAGTAATCCCTTCTTAAACAATAGCGGTGAGCCAGAAAGGTGCACCTGAGCATTATCATCGGTCGATGCACTATTGCCATCGCCCAAATGAAACTATATAGAGACGGCAAAAGCGATAGAGGTTGTAAGCTGAAAGAAAGATTTGCAGTGGCTTAGCTCGGCTATGCCAGGATATACGTAGCGTTAGTTAAGGTTCAGCTGGTTATTGTTAGCTTTCCTGGTTGTCTAGCATTAGCCTCATTATCATGCTTACTGCTGCTTCGATGACACACTTACGGTATACGCATCACGAAGGTCTATTCTGTGCCCAGAAGCTATTAGAGTCTTCTTAATTACATGAGGAAAGAAGAGGCTGACACCATATATGAGTGTCAGCTGGTCCTTCTCACGTAAGGTAAATATTCTTACGAAGACATTGCAACAAGGTCTTTGTCATTGCATGGTTCTGTAAACGTGAACACTTCGTATAAAGTGTTTGCAAATTTCATTTAGTTAAAAATAGTCTTACGAGAAGAGGCTACAGCAAAGTGCACACAAGACGCTGAATACACCAATTTGAGACTAGAACAAGCGAATATATATAAGTTTGATTAGTGAGAGGAAGCAGCGTGGACAGAGTGAGCTCGTATAAAAAATATTAGCATTCAGCTGGTCATCATCAGCTTTCCTGTTCTCTAGGATTAGCTTGATTATCATGCTTACTGCTCCTTCAATGACTCACACACGGTATATGCATTATGTGCCACATGCATATTTATCACGCGGCTCCGGCGCAGCGTCACCAATCGCCGCAGAGCTAATCTGGTTCCACAGGCGCAGGGCAGTGTGGCTGCGACTCACGAGCAATCGGTTCCACAGCCGGCCGCCCCTCGCATGACCATCAAGTTGACCGGGCCGCCACGTACGGAACGGAGGTCGGCGAAGACGCTGGACACGTGGGGTGTGGTTCCACAGGCGCACGCCAGTGTTGCTGCGACGCACGAGCCATCGGTTCCACACCCGGCCACCCCTCACATGATCATCAAGTGGACCGGGCCGCCACGTGCCGCGATTGCGCAGCACGGCTCTCCAGGAGCCACACGAATGTGTTCAACCTCGGCCAGTGTAGCTCACGCTACAAAAGCATGAGCAAATAAGGAAACATATATACGGAAAAGGCCTATGATAACAAAGAAAGTAAAGTAACGCTCATTACCGCAAAATGTTTAATTTTATACCAACACAAAGCCAATTCTCATACGTTTGAACTTGGATTCGCTAAGCTAATTTTGTGATGAGGCTTTATTAAACCGGAATCAAAATGGTGCACACAAAAAGGCTGCATTTACAACCCTGTTGAGTCAGCTTATAGGGAAAAATGTGCATGACCTAGGATTAAAAATTCAACAAAAAATTCCACGAACGCGAATTCAACAAAAACTTCCACGAACTGTGTTCGCCAGGTGCTGTCAAACCAATTTCCTCGTGCGCTGAAAACTACGAATATTCGGACCGAATTATATGACGCGCATTTACTGTTCGCATTGTAAGTCTGAAATTTGTAATTGTGGCAATTTCACTTCACTGCTTTTTTTCTTTTGTTGAAGAATTAATTTTGCACCGAACGTATCCTGCAGTATATGGCGTTTTTATACAAACAGCGTTTTCGCGTTGGCATTACTCTAAATGTACTGTCTTCGGATCTATATTTTTCTCTGTTCCTGTATGTTTCCTTTCTCGGGTGTGCAGATGACTGCTGTATGACTGTAAATTATTTATTTTGCTGTACAATGTAACTTTCTTTGCGCAGGCTGCTGTATCTCCGAACGTTTTGCCCGTACTCACTGCAACCGGGGTGCTGTGCTTGTCTCCCGAGACAACGGCCTTTGTCTCCCGTCCTCTCAATAAGTTGTTGACACTCAACTATTTTACATAATAACACATCATCCCAAAGCCGGCTTCACACTGTCGAGCCCGGCGTATCCTGCACAGCCGCCATGCCCTATACGGACAGGCACAGCAGCCCGTGAGCTTCATGATTGCTGTGCCATACGCCTCCCGCGGTGGTCGCTACTCCGGGACTCCCTGGCCAAGCAAACTGGCAGCTCAGGCATCGCCACCTCAAAAGGAAAGCAGCAAGCAGTTTAAAAGACGAAACCTCCTGTGGCATACTTGACCCACTTAAGGCTTTCTCGTGTCCCTGGGAAGTATTGGCTCATATAGTGAATCAGAATGCAGTTTATACTCCACACATTATGTATAAGTGGAGAGCCCAAGCAGGATCGGAATTGCGTTGATGCCCCCACTGTACCCGTGATGACACACGAGATCTGTTCCACTTAATTTGGCTTTCACATTGCACAGCGTAAAAGCAGCGTGCGAATGACCTGAAGCTGTGCAAGATGAGCGTATTCCTAATAACGCATATTTCCGCAATTTTTATCTTAGCCCTGTATTTTTCCGGACCCACCGTCAGCTCCTAACTCTAGGTCCCGCACCCGTGTCTGAATTGGGGCATATCAGTCGTGCTCTAGGATTCCACCTTACAGGAAGCAATCACCCATAACGCTCTTGGAGGCGGTCTTTACGAATTGGTGAAGCGGTTCGACCGGCTTTCCCGGGCTGTCAATATGTATCCACGGTCAATGTGTGAATTGTGAACACCCGCCCCCCCCCCCTTCTCCTCAATGCTTACTTCCTTCCAGGGCATCACGGCCTTTCGTTTGAATGAAGAGTTTCATTCACTCCCACCGGCGGTTGCGTAGAGGGAACCGCTCCCGTGTATTTCTGGGGTCTGGATTCCAAGTTGGGCAATTTCAAGGTGCAGGATCCGGTACCCCTATTTATGCTCAGCTGCCACTCTGGCTACTCCAGGTTAGAGATGTGAGCGGTTGTAAAAAAGAAAGAAGGTTAAAAATAAGAGGTTTTTTTTTCGCTTTTTAAGCCATTATCACCTTGAGAAAAGCAAAATTGGCGAAGGCTGCTCTAACTCTCGTAAGGCTTGAGCCATAGCGGAGCTGCAGGATTTCTTTGAACGGGATCACTGAAGGACATGTTCCCACGCATTTGTACAAGTTTGAAATTGTTCATTTACGTGTTTCATCGTCGCTCAGCGCAGCGCTAGTATAGTCATCGTCATATGCATCGATATCTTCGTATTCGTCATGGCGGCGCGTACGTGCACTACGCATGCTCGGTGTTCCTGGAGTCGAGTCCGGGTACCGGGGAACGGGTGTGGCGCCAGCTGTGGCGTTGTTGGTTCCTAGACAGCGCGAGTCGCTGCTCGTGGTTTTCGCCAGTTTTACTCTTTTTTTTTTGCTGAGGCACTGCGCGAGCCGGGGAAAATCGGCGATCGTCGCGAGGCACGCGCTCACGAGCGCTCGACATTTTGTTGTCGCTGAATGGGACACCACCGCCAGCTCCATGTTGTACTTTTACCACCAACCCGGGAGGCTATCCCTTTATCCCGTATTGGCGCTACGGAATAACATTGCAGGGAAAGGTATTCTCGCAGATAAAGCCGATGGCTCGCTCGTGTTTCATGAAGGCAGGCGCATACCGAGCAGAGATGACGCTCTGTGGAACAATGCGCAGAGCAGTCCTTGTACCAATTCAAGAATGTTCTTCTCTGCTTACACGAAAACTGTTCCGATGAAACTTTTTTAAATAAACTGCGATGACTTGAACTAGTCAACCCCTTGTGTATTTCGTATTTTTACTACGGGCAAAACGATGCGGCATTTAGGGGTGAATATTGGCCGGAAAGAAGATTTTTCCAAATTTGTTGATTAATGTTTACGCGCACATTTTTTTTTCGTTTTCACTGTCAAGTATACTTTTTACGCATTTTCCACAATGGTGAAATTCAGAAAAAAATGCTTCTTTGGCCTAGAGAGTGTAATTGTATTCGCTACAAACGTTTGCAAATGCGCCACATCATGTATTTTCTGAAGGGCGTAACAAGGGAAAGAAACACACATATTGTTAAAATTTGGCAGAGGGCAGTCCATGGCCTCAACATTATGTCCACAAAAAATGGTGGCGATTGAAAAGAAAGCAATGTTTGAAGAATCTTTTGACAGACGAAACTTTGTTTTATACCATGGAGATAAAAGGGCGGCTACAACAGGGAAAAAATCGAACAAAAATAATTTGAGCGAGGAGTGTAGGACATTCAAGGAGGAGCCACTATTTTTACTGAGCGAATCGGCGATGGTCGTGATTAAGCCTTGGACGTTTGGCTTCGAATGACCCTACTTCGATATGACGGGTATCACAGTTGACCTAAAGGTGTGTCAGAATATGACACGGGGAGTGGCATATTAATGGCATATCAATTGAGCTGCGAACTTATCTGTGAGTACCCTAAGGAATTACCGAAGTGCTTCAAAGTATTAGGCCGAAAGGGAACAGACAATAGCCCGCGAAGAGAACAATGCTACCAGCGCAAAAGTCTGTATTTTTCTCCATTGTGTAAAAAAGTTTGTATAATATGCAGGCTTTATTTTGTTCTGGACTAAATGTGCATGTGCAGACGTTTTACTCCATTTTTCTATCTTTGCAGGGCAGTAAATTTAAGAAAGGACTAGTAGAGGCAACTTGTTTAGAAGAGCTCAAGGGGGAGGCCTGTCACTCCAACATCTGTTTGTGACGCAATTTGAGGGATCAGGTTCAAACGTGTATCCGCACATTTTTTGCTGCATACGGTATGAAGTGCTCGGCCAAATCTCGCAGTGTCGTCAGCGGACGCTACACCTTATTCCTTTGGCTTTTTTAAAGATTAGTTCTTTCTTCCTGTCATTTTTAATGATAATTTTTTCTAGAGAATTTGTACAGAGTTTCTCAGAAAGATAATAGATTTGGCCCTCTTCGCCCTTTGATGGCCCTGCGCAGAAAAAAAGGTTAACTGAGAATTTTGTCAACTTTGAACCATAAAATATTGTCGTGTGACCTGATAGACTTTTTTGGGGATGTCTTCCAACGTATCCTGAAAAAGGAACTTCAAATTTCGCCACTTGAAATTCACTTGCTTCATGTCAAATCGAACTTTATACTATACAATCTGTTTTTTTGCGGGGTTCACACAGTAAAGGAGGGGTAAAATGGAAGTTACAAACGCAGATGTCAATGCAAAGTCTTTGAGCAACCACTTTATAGAACACGCGTGTTAACTCCACCGAGTATTTTTGAAGCTGGAATACGAGATCAAGTGGTATTTGTTATGAATGAACTTGCGGTATTAAAAGTTCACGAAACGTAATTGCCAGATAAAAGCGTGGCGGGGTTTCACGCATTTGCATTTTTTTTAGGGCGTAGCCTTTAAGCGCCCTCTACAGCGGTTTGACGGCATCTCTGGCCCCATAACTGAGCGAATACACCAGGAAAACAGGGGAGGAAAGTGTGGCAAAAGTGTGAGGGGGAGGGCGGTATGACGAGGTGGCGCGAAGGGGTTCCCGGCTGCGAGAGGTGACTATATAACGGAGAGAACGAAGAAGTCATCGATTATGAGCGCGCAGGTAAGCGGAGTATGAAAATATGGCGATAGTGTAAGGGCGAGGGCAGCATGACGAGGACGCGCCACAGAAGCCCAGCACGCGCTGCGTGCTGCACGTACATCGGTCTTTCGGCGTCCGCCTCGTTGCGTGGCTCATCCGAGCCACTTGACATTGCGCGGGAGGATAAAAACGGTTAACACCAGCATTCTCGGCGGCGGAGATGCGCTGTAAGATAAAGACAGAGTAGCGCGCCCCGGCCGGAGTTCGCTAATCACGGGATCACTTCCTAAAACAGAGCAGCTATTCACCGTGATCTGGAAGACTGTAGGGCACACAGGGCACAAATTTCGCTGTAGGGAGTATAGTAGATCATCACCCATTTTTGGCTTCCTCAGCCCATAAGGCCAATTTTGTTGTAATTAGATAGACGATGTTTTCTTAACGCGAAGCACCAAGGTTCAAACTCTAATACGGGAAGCATTTTTGTCTTCGCTCACTCTGCTCGTAGGGTCCTTGCCTCCTCGCCACTCTGTGTTGCACTTCATGGCCTATAATTTTCCCCTGTTCAGTTCGCCGACGGTGTTTTCCGTTAACGTTCGGGGCGCACAGAGCGTACGCTTAAACAGCGCAGCCGTGAAAAATAATTTGAATGGGAAACCACGGCACTCGGAAGAGGAGCATGGCGCTTTACACTGATATCTCCTGTGTCGTAGTTGGATCGGCCAAGCATACCACAGTGCCTTTCTGTGCACATTTTCAAGGGACAATATCTCCATCACGATATTACCACAAATTACTTGTGAACAAATTATTGCCTGCAGTATATACAATTAATTCATTTCTATCGCATTGGGGCCAGCTTTTGGTACAGCACTAAAGCCGTTCATGACGTATTAGGCAGTTTGGAAATGTGATCGCAACCTCCGGCTTTGGCATTACGTTAACTACACAGCTCCCTTCAAAATTCTTGCCAGGGAATGCGGGAGCGGAAGCTTGGGCGAGTTGTTAATACATTGCATTGGTGGGAAGCGCAAATTAACACGAGGACTGACAAGCGCTTTGTCTTGTCTATGTTGTTGTTCTCTTCTCTGTCCTCGTATTAATTTGCGCTTCCCGCCAATTTAGTGAATACGGCTTGCGATCATAGCTGCGTTTATGGCGACATGCTCCTAAATTTGCGGTTCTTCCTTGGTCTTCTGAATTGACAACTCTCCAAACGGTGTGCTAATCCAAACTTGAATTTTATCAGCATTTCTAGGTGATCTCATTTTTATTTACCTACTGGAGTAACATATATCCAACATAGCGACGAGTTTATTTTTATAAATTCCCCCTCTCTTTTCGTTCTTGTGCTCACATAGTCTAAATAAAATGCCAATTAAATTTCCCATGCTGGAACACGCAGGGATATGTAAAATGGGAAGCACACTTCCCAATATTATTTACCAGATAAGCATTATTATCAATTTCGTTGTAGCGGATCTCGCAGTAAATCTACTGGGCAAATCAAATATTAAAAACTTGCGTGAGTGCAAGCCGCTGCCACATTGGTAGTTTTAGCACAAAAAACCAGTTTACTTAGGAATTCACGTGGTAAAAGTCCACACCCTAGCTGACAAGATTCTACTGCCGGTATAAGGAGACCCTCGCCGAAAGTGCTGCTAACGGCCCTTGAAGCGTGAAGACAGGAACACCATTGCTGGCGGAACTGAAGTAACACATATTTATAAATTGGTGCATCTGTTACCGTAGCACATTATCACAACCTGGACTGCACAGTGAGCCAGCGAAAACGATGTTTTAGTGCTGTCGGGCTCTTCTGTTAAAATAAACGGAATGCCGCGGCAAACGAGGGTAAAACACACAACCTCCTTTTTGAAAATTAGAACAGTACAGCAGTATTAGAATGCATCTAATAAGAAGGACAAACGTGTTTCAGAAGTACAAAGGTAAATCATTGGCACAATTATATGAGCTGCAGTCCCAAGCACTGGACTGGGTAGTTGTCAAGGCACGCGTACTTTTTTAAATGCCATCGCGCAGTGCATATCACCTAGAGTATTCTTAAGCAGAATTGACGGTAAGTTTGTTCGCAATGACATTGTTTTTAGCACAACGTGCTTATTGCTTATTCGCCCTAATGCGTTTTTCTGCTAAGAATGAATGTATGAATTTCATTCTAAGTTGCAGTGGTTGTACTATCGCGAAGGTATATATAAAAAACACAAACATATCGGACGCATTGGCAGGTCCATGCGAAATAAATGTTGTTTTGTTGTTATTTGCCTTTTCAAATACTGCGGCGTTTGCAACGATTGTTTTTCATTAAAAAAAGGCCATTGATTGAAGGAATTCTTTTTCATCGTGACCTCACTGGAAACCCGCCCATTTACAGCATTCCAGTATTTTGCTAGCCCTGCACACGTTTTGCTTGAGTTACTGTGTTTCAATTCCCCTCCGAATGAACTCTAGGAGAATCGGAAGAATAATTACACTTGTAAAAATAACCTAATTCGTCAACCGACCCACCGCTTGTGGTTATTGAGCTACGAACGCATGTTGCGCTGTTTTAGCTCGACTAAATGTTCTGAGAAGATTTCTTCGAAATTTCCGCTCAAGCGCCTAGCGTACTACATCTAACCAAACGACTGCTCTGTTTTGTACATTGCCGGTTGCAGCATCACAATTCACGTTCACAGAACAGCGCAATGGACAAGCTCCCATGTAACAAAGCTTTACTACGCACAAGAGCGATTGCATTGTATTTCCCCTGAAATCTCCAAGGGAAACGCAAAAATATGACGAGGTCATACCACTGAAACACACGAAACTCAGAAGAGCGTGACGGCACGACGCATTTTGATGGCGACACAGCATCCTTTCGCTTTGCGTGACTACGTTCCGTGGTGAGAAGGTCATGAACAACTACCCTTTCATGCTTTAGGCAAGGAGGCGATTACATCCACTCAAGCAAGCAGTATATAAGACGACGCCGCGTTTGTGAAGAGAGTAACTACTCGTCTGTCAAATTTCCGTCATTTGTGCTCCCTTGGATTACTATATTTCCTTTGTCATGGATACAACCGTCAAGGTAAGGAATGCCCTCAAGTATCACAAATTAACTTAATGTCCACCATTTGAATTAATCTTTTTTTTTGGGGGGGGGGGGGAATTATTACAGGTAATGTTTTTCAACAGCGAAGCGATTGAAGTGTTTTTAGTAAAGTAAAAATGCGAGGATTTTAGCGAGAACACAAAGCCAATATTTCACGCTATATGGGGCTGAGCCGATGTTTTTCGCGTGAATATCACGTCCTACCAACGGCTCTATTTGCAGGAGGTAAATCTGTCGCTGGACCATTTCATTACACTCCTTAAGCAATTTGATTCCTCTCAATGAGTACAAACGAGAGGGGAAGGTAAGAGGCCGTCCAGCTAAGCTTGTTACAGAGCTTTCAGTGTTTTATTTGCTGTCGATATACGACCTATTCACGAAAGCTGGAAAGTAGTAGAAAAAATGAAGGAATGTGTTACGAGCCATTCGTAATTTTCGTGTAAGTAAGCCGAAGTTTCTGTATTCCAGAGAATTCACCTAGCTTTTGTCACTTTTATCGCGCCTGTTTTGTCTTAAAATTAATTGTAACCACTGTAACGGAAACCGCGTAACATCAAAACGTGAAGAGCGACAACCCATAAAAACTATGGGAAAGTTTCTTAGCCCACTTAGTCGCCTCCCCGCAGCGGTAACACATCACTGGCGTACGTTTGGCTTTGGTTTTTCAAAGCGAGAGGCTTTTAAAGCGAAGCTTTATTGCTATAACTCATGCGTGTGTAACGCGGAAACGCTCTGGAAGAAAGCCAACTTTCTCTTATTAGGATGATGAATGATCGTGGGTAAAGTGAGCGAAAAAGAAATTGAAGCCGTTCCACTCAATGTCAGTGATTTGCCATAATGTGATGCAGTATCAGCTCACTGCTACCACCCAATGCAATTCAAATTTCCCGCCTTCGCAGTGATCGCGCACCCCCTGCCTGAAGCTGTGCTAGCGCGAGTTCTGTTATTTTTGTGCTTGCTTTTGCTCCCACACGTGCCGGCATTGCAATGCCACTTTTTTTCGCTTACTATCGTAAAACCCACCCAACGAGAGTTCCTAACTACATGAACGCGGGGGCTGCCGGTTAATTACGTGTATTTTGCCTCAAATATACCCACAGTTTTCTAAACAACGGGGAGATGTATGACCAGCGCCAGCGGTTCACGAGTTTCGAACGCTTATGGCTATATAAACCGTTTGGCTTTCAAAGCATCTCGGTTACGCCACGACGACAGCCGCTACGTTAGAACGCCGTGTGGCTCTACTTGGGTCCAGCGAGCGAGCTACGATGACAAGGCGAGTCCCTAAAGTGTCCTGCACTTAAAAAAACGCTTGCGCTGCCGCGTATCTACCCTTAGCCGTTTGCGTTATGAAACCAGCGTCTATTCGATTGCTCCATCTCGGTATCGTCAGGATGGTTTGGAAAACTGAGAGGGCAACCATAGTATCTGCCTCGAGAATCTTTCGCGGTCAACCATCGTCGTCGTTAGACGGAGGGGGGAGGGGTGCATTATTTTTGGTTCCCTGAAACATTTTCTTTTGTATGTTTGTATAGGGGCGATATATATCTCGTCCTATAGTAATGCCGAACTGGACGAACAGAGTAGAACCGTGGGCGTGGAAATTAATATGCAGAAAACCAAAGTAATGATCAGTAACCACGGGACAGCACAGTGGTTTCAGATAGGTGCCGAGGCAGTGGAAGTGGTAAGCGAATATATTTACTTAGGCCAAGTTGTGACCGCAGATCCCAACCACGAGGCAAAGATATTTAGAAGGATAAGAATGGGGTGGAGTGCATGCGGCAGATATTCTCAGATAATGACTGGCAGCCTGCCATTGTCGCTGAAGAAGAAAGTGTATGACAGCTGCATATTACCGGTACTCACCCACGTGGCAGAAACTTGGGGCTCACTAAGAGGGTTCAACCTAAATTGAGAACGACGAAGCGGGCAATAGGAACGGAAGATGGTAGGTGTAACATTACGGGACAAGAAGAGAGCGGAGTGGGTGAGGGAACAAACGCTTGTTAAGGACATACTAGTAGAAATTAAGAACAAGAAATGCGCCTTGGCAGGGCAAGTAATGGGAAGGCAAGATAACCGTTGGTCAATAAGGCTAACAGAGTAGATCCCTAGAGAAGGCAAGCGTAGCAGGGGGCGGCAGAAGGTTAGATGGGCAGATGAGATCAAGAAGTTGGCAGGGATAAATTGGTCGCAGTTAGCGCAGGAGCGGGCAAGTTGGAGATTATTGGGAGAGGCGTTTGCCCTGCAGTGGGCGTAGATAGGCTGGTGGTGGTGATGATGATGATGATGATGATAACAATGCCTAGAAAATAATTAGGCCACCTGGCCTACGAACCATGCCCCCGTCCGTCTAACGACAACGATGATTAAACGCCAAGCTTTCTCGTGATGGATTCTTTGTTTGTCGTCTCAGTATTCCAAACCGCTTAGGCCATGTCGAAATGGAGCAGTCAGATAGACGCCGGCTTCATAACGCCAGGGACCCAGGTGCAATTCCGTCCACTGCAAGCGTTCTTTTCTTTCACTTCACCCATGATCATTCATAATCCTCGTCAGAGAATGTTGGCTTTCCGTAAGGGCGTTTTCTAGTTACAGACACGATCAGTGAGAGCACTAAAGCTTCGCTTTCATAATCCTTCACAGCCCGTTAGCACGAACAAACTAGGTAGCTAAACGTAAATTTTTTGAGTGCGACATTTTGTAAATTCATGTGTAGAAAACTTGGGAATTATGACCAGCGGGAAACAAAAACACAAAGGACGAAAAGCGCAAGACTACACAAATGAATCTAGTAACGTTTTGCCCAGAGATCTTTCTAGTCCAGTGCCGTTTTTGGCGCTAAAGTCATTCGCAGGGCCTAATGGCGTGCGTGCACCCTTGGTGGGAAGTTTTAAAGTCCGTTCTTAGTTCTAAGTGTGCCTTAAACCAAAATTTTCGATCTATACGGCCGTAACAATCGCGAGTGGGCCCCCGGTCCATTCCGTGTGGTAGTTCGCGAGCGC
Organism: Haemaphysalis longicornis; assembly: GCA_013339765.2. Lineage (NCBI taxonomy): Eukaryota > Metazoa > Arthropoda > Arachnida > Ixodida > Ixodidae > Haemaphysalis > Haemaphysalis longicornis. Next base: position 181,513,474 of record CM023450.1, read on the forward strand.
ACGCTTCTTTGCGTTGGTCCGAGTTTTTCGAGAGTTTTGTTTCCCGGATTGCATTGTTCTTGAACACGCTCAAAACCGCTCTTATTAATTTGCTTCTGAAGCTTATAAAAACAGAATACGAGCACACCCATTTGCGTGAAATTGTTATCAGAGGAACGGTGAATCTGTTCTTGCGTCTCCTGTTTACCGAAGACATTCAAAAAGCCGTGTTGTGTGCCACTTCAAGTTTTAGAGAGGGTGGTAGTTGCTTGGATATTTAAACACAACAATTGTGGTATGTCTGTGTGCATATATGACCCGTGATTCAGCCATCCGGCCACCATTTACCAGAATTTTCGGAAGAGAAGTTTATTTAGCCACAAGCTTTCCGAACCACTACATCTGGGAACACACCTCATATTTGTCAACACTGTTGAGCAAAAAAAAAACAATAGGCATATTGGAAGCAAAACATCCATGCGCAAATGATTCTCCCAGTGTTCTTTAAAAAAGATGTGTGCTCAATATCTGCGAGAAGAAGAAAAATACGCGTTAAAAGAACATTTTACCAAAAAAATACAGAACGACCTTGCTCGAGGCTAGACCTCGTGGCAGTGTTCTTAGTGCAACGGCAATAAAAGGTTCCAGTAGAGGGCTCTAGCAGTTGAACGTGAGGAAATTGAATTGATTTTAGTAATCCTCCGTGTTAATCATGGGGGGATTGGAAAGGGGAGCCAGAGCATGAGAGATTGGGGGGAGATGAGAGAGCCATTCACGTGGCAGAGGCGGCAGAAGTGTTTCACCTTTCGGCGACATCTTCAGCGGTGCGAGCAGATACGGAACCAATTCTTTAAACGGTCGATATTTATCGACATCACGACCAACACCTCCAGCCCCATGATCCAGTGATATGGTTTAGGGCCCGCCATAGAACTCCTGTTCGGGTGAACGGAAGTCATTTGGTCCAGAATTCGTGATTTTTTTTCCCTCTCTGCGCCGAAAACGTAGTCTGCTGTGACTTGTAATCCCACTACCAAATACTTGCACGGTATGGCATCTGTGGTTGGTTAGCGAGTAACAGGCTTAAATTTATCCTGGGTGGCTTCCCGACAATTTTTTTCTAATTAGGCACCCCAACGTTGTATACTCACGGCCTAGCTCTACCAAGAGGTTAAAGAAAGTCTACATTCGTTACACTACACGATACACCTTAAGGCCCCTGAATTAAGGTACGGGTTTCTGCATGTCTGCCAGGCTGTCTTCTTCCTTGGCCTGGTCTGCTGCGCCCGCTGTGGGAACCGCTTTGGGGGGTTCCCTGGCTCTGGATTTCAAGGCTCCGGATTCCAGGGGGCGGGATTCAGAGGTGCTGGATTCGGAGGACCAGTTTATGCTGCAACTGAAACTCCAGGCTACTCCGGGGTCGGGCCATCATTCGTGAGTTCTGTACCCAGCTTAAGTATTGTCTTGTAGACTTCATGAAGGCACTTAAGCTTTAGGGTGTTCCCTACACAGTTTTTCCATTTTATAGCAGATCATGAAGGAATTTCCTTGATTGAAGCAAAGCATAAAATATTCGTGCTAAGTCCCCATAAAGCCATTAACTTCATCACACGCTTGATTAACTAATTGCCAGCGCAGTGTTATTATTCGCAAAATTTCAAAAAAATGAAACATTTACCAGCCAGTTTTCGCCATTATGAGCCCTTATTTCCCTTGCGTAAATATCAGTTGTTCGTAAGCTAGAGGCCGAAAGAATATATACGTCTGTTTACGTGAAGCACCCGCTGGTATTTAAGAATGGCGGAGTGTAGGGATTTTGTATTTGTGTGGCTATCAATGAAAGCTAGCCGGACATGCTCACGTTCTGCCTCTTTGGATGGTCTACAAAAGAGATCCGAAAAACCGATCCAAGAGCTTTTCGAGGCAAAGAAGTCAGCGGTAAGTAATATGCTTAAAATTAGACTGAGTATTTAATGGTACAGAAAGGGAAAGGGTCAGAACCAAGGGCCAGAGAAGAACCTCCGTCAAGGCTTTTTGCTTATTTTGCTCTAATTCTTCACCCAAGAAAGATATCGGTGGATTTAGTTACACTCATAGTAACAATAAATGACTTGTTTGGTCGTCCAATTTAGGTTTGCCCAAGCTGGCAGGACATATAAAAAGCTTCTTAAATATGAAAAAGCTTTCTAAATATGAAAGCCTATAAATACATGTGCACATGCCTGAAGTTGATATGTATTTAAACAAAAAAAAAGCGCGAAGCTTTCATAATTTGTGCGCTTTGTACTTAGTATGGGTATTTAAAAAACCCGTTTTGCTTTTGGGTTTTATTTGCGTGAAAGTGGCGCAAGTAGTTAAGAGCCCACATTTTCCAGTAGCAATAAAACTTACATCTAATAAAAGAATCTTCACGCACTTTTCTCAAACCACCAGCACTGTTTTTTGAAGAAGCTCTAATACGCATCAAATGGGGGCACTCAATACCTACAGCCTGTCCAGAAGCAATGCTGGTGTGTGTAGCGCATCGTATAACTACTATTCGTACGTGCTGCTGAGCGTGAGGATGCGGGTTCGATTCTTGGCTGCGGCGGGCGATTTTCTGATGGAGGAGAAAAGCAAAAAAGTCCGTGTGTTCGAGATTTCGGCGCGCGTTAAAGATCCCCAGGTGGTCAAACTCAATCCGGAAATCGCCACTACGACGCGCACTCATCGCCTGTGCAGCGTGGGCGCGTTAAGCCACACCATCAAAACTATATTCGAACAACTGTGAAGCTAAAAATCCTTAACTGACACATCTCCTTCGTATTGTTAGTGAAAGAGAGAACACAGCCGATCGTCGTGGTAATCGTAATTTAGAAGCCTAGTGCCAACATATTCAAAACTTCGCAAACAGCGTAAATGTCGCACATTTTCCTCAGGTGCTACCTAAAAACGTATACCTAAACAGGCCGAAAAGTAAATTTGTTGAGATCTGCTCCTGGTTACGATGTGCTCATTATCATCGCATCATTTTTGATTACAGCTTACGGTTCTATCAAAACTTTAATTTTGATCGACCGACAGCAATGAAAACGCCATAGCCTGTGATCGCTGGCTCCGAAGAGTCTGCTGCAAAGAAATTGCTACGACTCTCGTTTCGCGAGTTATTTGAATGTACATAAATACTGTAATTCAATTTCCTGGCTGATGCAACAGCCCGGGTTTTCGGGCGCCCAACTTATACTTAAACACTGAAGTTGAGGACGTTTAACGGGCGCCAAAATTGAAACATTCATATGTTTTAATGTTGCCATTGCCCCACAAAGTGGTAACCCCGGCCACAATAAAACCAGCATCCGCGCATTAATTAGCACAACCCCTTAGCCGCTGAGCAATCACAGGGGATAGCTATGTTCAATAACAATGCTTTCCTCGTTTAGTAGTATAGGTTACGATTCTGGCGATGGCCAAGAATAAACACATGCCCCTGTGCATGTAGTTGGCTCAATAACATTTGTGTCTACATCATACCGTATTTACCGCTTGCGTCATAAAGGCCTCCGAGGGGGCTATATAAAAAAAGCGGATGTTTCCGCATAGCTTTCTTTGAAGAACACGAGTTCTTCCAAGAAAGAAGGATGTAGGTTCCCAATTATTAGTTTTGACCAGGTCACCCCAAAAACTATGCAGGTTACTGTCACATTCATCTAAAGCAATGGGGTTTTATTTTGACGAAATTGCCATCCCCGAGCGCATTTTCTCCTTGGAGCATACTACAATAGAGCTTTTTCCACTCTTGTGTTTTCTTGGTTTCTTATTCTCATATCCTCCCAGCCTCCGCAACCCTACAGCTTCGGCTACGACAACACGGACGAGTTCGGAACTCAGCTGTTTCAGAGCGAGCAAGGGGACGCCAACAACGCCAAGACCGGATCATATGGCTACCGTGACGCCAACGGCCTCTTCCGCACCGTCAAATACGTAGCCGACGCCAACGGCTTCCGTGCGATGGTAGACACCAACGAGCCGGGCACTTTGCCTGGAGCCAGCGCAGACGCGGTGTTCAACGCCAATCCCGTCATCGCACCAGCTGGGGCGCGGTTTCAGCCAGGCCGCTATGCTGGCGCCAGGCCGGGAGGCTTCGGTGGAGGTGCAGCATTCGGCGCCTATGGTTCCCAGGGGTCCTGGTCTGGCTAGCTATTAATGGGTTGTTTTTAAATGAAGCAGTTGCTAATAAAATTGAAGGTGTAGTCTTCTGTTTCTTAATGTGTTACGCTAACTACACGATGGTTCACTCAGCTAAGTAAAAAACCGATATAGTGCGGGGGCGTCAGCCCAACAAGTAAAAGTACTTACAACGATGTTTAAAAGTTTAAGTGTTGCAATAAAATGCATAGTGGAGGGCTTTACAACTATGATGAAGCGGCATCAGGCGTTTTGCTTAATGCAAACGATGAACGTCAAGCGCAGGATTACATTTGGGTGACTTTATAACTAGAGCACAGATGTGCTGCCATTATTTATTGCGAACACAGACTGCTCGTAGTTATGATATATTTCAAATATACCACCGCACTGCATAAATCATGTTTTCACAATCGCGTAAATTGTAGCTGTAGTCAGTTAAAGCTGTAGAGTGGGCTAGTTGGTAATTAGTAGGGATGAAATGTAGCGCAGAAGCAACACATGGCACGGAAAAAACACACGGCAAAGCGCTAACTTCCAACTGATTCTTTATTCACGTTTCGCGAATATATATATTTGCCTGAGCAGGAACAATAAAAGAGGAAAAACAAAAACAAAAATACTTACAAAGAAAGAGCGAATACACCCAACACATTCCAAACATTTTTTACAATCACAGTGGCCTGTGGCGTATGGCATCACATTGCAGGAAATGTAGTTCAAGATCAGATAATGCAACCGACAGTTTGTTAACGCAGTCGTTCCTCTCACGCGCCATCTGAGCTGCCTGACTGATTAAGTGCGCTTGCTTGTCCTTAATTATCTCGACTGCTGCAGTGCCAGGGAACGGCGGAGTGACCTCTACAGCGTGCTGACATGCTGTGCCAAGAAACCTTGGCACATTATTGGCACGCACAATATTGGCATGCTTGCTTAGGCGCTCATTGAGGAATCTGCCCGTCTGTCTCACGTAGCTCACGCCACACGACAAATGAATTCTATATACTACATTTTGAACACATTCTACGAACTGTGTTGTGTGTTCGACAGCGCATTGGACCCCACGTCGACTTTACGGGACAAGTATCGCTAGCCAGCTGGGACAACTTATTAGGAGCGCTGAAAACGACTTTCACATTACACGTTGTCCCATTTTATTAAGGCGATAGGACAAGGAGTGCATATACGGAATCACCACCTCTCTCTTTCACGTTTCCGCTGTAGCTTGACCTTGTATGCTGAGGTCAGTGCCCCTGCATTTCTGTTGCCTTCGCATTGTATCGGCTACGGAGACAAGTAATGGGCGAGGGTACCCTGCTTCGTCTAGGCCGCCGACTGAGCCAGGGTATTGCCTAAGGAGGCGTGGTGCAAGACCTCTGGAAAGCGTTCGAAAAACATGTCTTCACAATTGCTCTCTTATCAAGTTTGCCGTGAGCTGATGTAAACGGCAGTATTGGCTTCTGCGCACGAGGCTCGTAACACCAGCACGTGTGGTCTTCAAGAAAGCGAATCTTCAGATCTAGGAACCGAACGTTGTCCCCGTTCGGCATCTCGTAAGTAACCACAAGCGGCTTGAGGCATTCTCTGAAAGTTTCTAAAACCTGCGTGACCTGCGGGTGGAACATTTGCGAATCACATCGCAGAAAATCAGATAATCATCCACGTAGGGGAAAGTGCTTCCGACCGAAAATTCGCTCAGCCGTTCCTGCACCGCCCTGTCCAACTTCGGCAGTAGCAAGTCACTCAAAAAAGTGATGTTAATTCTCTTGTTTACAGTCAAGTGGAGCCGGACGGCATACCACGGCTAATTTATTTCAGCAACCCTTTTGATGTCAATTGCTTTGGATTGGCAAGCCCAGCGGAAATCCGTGGTTACAATGCAAGAAAATGTCGTTTTCAAACTGCAGCTGTAGGCATTTCCAACGTCCAGCCGAAAAATATTGACCAACTCTCTGTGTTAATGTTGTGACAAGCCGCCAAGCAATCTGGGTTGGAAGAGTTAGAGGAAAATTAACGTATTTTCGCTATCCTAAGCCCCCCCCACGCCCACGATTTTAAGCACCCTTCCCTAATTAATCGTCTTTTTAATTGCGAGAAATTGCTCTACGGCATAACACCTACCCTAATCACGTGACAAATTTTTGCATGCGAATCTAAGCATCTCTATTAGTAAGCAGCCATCACAAGGTGGATTTCAGACGCGTGGACGCGGGCCTGAGTTTACTCTGTGGCCAATTTATTTATGAAATTTTTTATTAGAAACCACTTCTACGGATCAGAAGACGACCTGCAGGGGTATACTGAGACCGGCGCCCCAAGCTGCACAACGGACTCGAATAGTAGTGAACGGGACGGAGTATCCGACGTAAGCGGTGGGTTCCCGGTCTGTATATATTTCTCTTTTGAAGGTTTGCAAACAAAACATAAAAACATTATTACATTGCTTCCCACCTTGTCAAGGTACGGCCGCCAAATAAAGAGGCGAGGGAGGGTGATTTTGGTTTTTCGAATATAAAGCGCCCCCCCCTCTCCCCCCCATTTGGCAATCGCGATCGTGGAAAAAAATTGGTTCCAATCCACGCTTTGAAGGTGATTGGAAGGCGAAGCATTAAATGACACCCACAACAATTGCCCATTTGGCCTCACTTGAATTCACACACGTGGCTCCACAAAGACTGAAACCGGAGATTCTGCCGCCTGGTACCTATAATTCGCGAGGGCGGCGTCCCGAACGCTCTAGCGTCGGCCACGGCCGGGCTAGAGTGGAGGACGCCACCGCGGTAGCCCGGCCGTGCGTCAGCAGAAAGAAAACAGAGAGGAGCGTCTTTCGAAGGCTGCGGCAGCGGAACCTAGCCATCGTGTTGTGCTAGCTCGGGGCTACTCCACCGCGCTACACAAGCGCAGACACCCAAACAATTCGGCATGTGAGCATAGTGATTCCCATTTATGCGGAATAAAACTAGTTAGTTTTAGTAAGTTTGAGAATTGTGAGAAATCTGAGGGAATTTTCATAATCGCTATTTATCAGAACTGGCAGTTCATTTAGCCTTTTGTAATACCTATTAAAACACAACCGAATTGGTATTCACCAGTTTAGAAAACGGAGTCCCAGTCGTGGCAAGCAGTGCGCAAAAGGTAGTGTTTCTCTAGCGGCCACATGTCTGCATGTAGTATCTACATTTTGTTTTCCCGCCCTGCAAACCAATCCTTACGTATCTTCGCCGTACGATCACTTAATTGCTTCGGGTCGGGGTTACCCAGGAGGTGCTGTCGAACAAGTTGATCAAGCCGTGGGAAGGGCGCGCGCAATTGACGCGAAGATGTGCCAACACAGGCCCGAAACAACTGTCACTAAAGCAGACGACAAAGCCGTACCACCGACGCGGCCGCCGGCGATAAGGCACGTCCTCGCGGGGAGCGATAGCTTAAGTCGCCGCGCCATCTACAGTGTGCTCCGTGAGTGAAACTCTCCATTCGTCCCCTCGCCCCTCCCTCAACCCCCCCCCCCCCCCCCCCCCCACTGTCGCCTCCGCCGCGTTGGGAGTATATTGTCCCGCACGCCGCGAAAGAACCGTTTGCTGGTTGAGGTGGAAAGCTTTGCTTTAAAAAAGGGGTGCTTAGAATTGAGTAAATACAGTGTATGTGCATCTATCTTCTTGCAGCCATTTGCATCCCTATTTTAAACCCTTTGTGTTGCAATACCACCACGTAGGTGCGACATTTAAGTGCGGCGTCAAAAGTATATCCTCACGCTTCGCGCCATGTCTAAGCAGCTTCATCATCATCATCATCATCATCATCATAAATATCACCCTATCTACGCCCACTTCAGGGCAAAGGTTTCTCCCAGAGATCTCCAATTATCCCGTTCCTGTGCTATCTGCGACCAATTTATTCCCGCAAACTTCTTGATCTCATCTGCCCATCTAAATTTCTGCCGCCCCCCGCCACGTTTCGTTTTTCTACGGATCCACTCTGTTGATTTATTCTCTGTTGATGGATCCATCGTAGCTCAATTCTCCGTCAACGAGAATTCATCTACGCGCTTTGCTTTGTGCTGGTATCTTTGTGCTTCCAACTTTTAGACAGTTCGAATACCAATATGAAGCGTCTGTAAGGTGATCAATAGTAGTGCGAACAGATGCTCCGCAGTGAGCAACCAACTTGTTTTACAACCTAGCTGAGATTTTAACAGATGCCTCAACTGAATGATATTCCGGCTGCGGCTTGTGTAAACTAGGTCAGATCTTCTATTAAACCAAAGAATATATATAGTTTTACGATTTCAGTTCGATTACTTACTATTAGAGCTCTGCTCACCGCTGTTCAGTAGCGATGTTTTGCCACAAAATCATGTTTATTCTACCAGATATGTCCCTTCCATCCCTTAGAGTTGTTGATCAATTCGCTCCCTGCGCTACACCGAGCTAGCCTCCAGCTTAGCTCAATTGTTTGAGCTGCTGCCCTAGATAGGCTGTGGTCCTTGGTTAGACTCCTAGATCAAGAGGGATTTTTCTCCAAATGCGAAGTTTAAGACAATTCCGTACAGCTTTCCTATGTAGCCTTATTGATTATTTGCAGGTGGATGTCAAATGTTTCTTCGCATGGAAGTTTATTTTCCTTTTTGCCGAATAATCTTGCCCTGAATGATGTGGCTCTGCCGACTGTAGTTGTTTCACAGTTTTGTAACCTCTACCTCTCGCCTCAATTGATAACTGTCTTTAAAAATGTCCATATTTATCTAACCGAATGCGGTACATAAAAGCAGCGTCAAAAACACAGCCAAAAATGTGCCGCCACTCCACCGTAAAGGTTGTTAACGGGAGACGCTGTGAACAATACACATCAACGACTTAGTGTAGAGTGACCAGGTGTCGTCAGAAGTAATTGAAAGCACGGAAGCTGTCGCGGAACGACTCCGGAGCGCCGTGTAGATCCACCATCGGTAAACGAATGCAGCAGAACACGCAGACGCGCCGGGAAATGGTGATAGCCGGTCTATACCTCTCAAACCACTTATTTTAACCCGGCTTCGAGCATTGTTCGAATGCTACAGGTCTCAGCGATGGCGCATAATAGCAGAGGCACATCTGCTAGCATCTCGCGCCACTTCCAGCGCACGAGAGCTGCTGGGGAAGCGGCGCTATCACAGGGACCTGAAGTGGGAATTTCTATTTGCAAATATTTTCATGTGTGTCTGCTATGAGCACTATCGGTAGGACCAGTAGGCTTTGAACAATGCTCGAAACCAGGTTAAAAAAGTGGTTTCAGAGGCGTAGATGGCCTGTCACCGTCCGCAGGCGCGTTTGCGTTTTTGTCTCCTTTCGGATCCCACCGGTGCAGCTGCAGGCGCTGCTATGCGGTCCAGCCACAGCTCCCGTGATCGAATTACTTCGGACAGCACCTGTACAGGTATTTATTTTTTTCATCATTGGTAAAGGTAGTTAAAATGGCTTTGTGGTAACATAATAAAACTTGGAAGGAATACAGTTTTATCCGGCGAGAGAAACAGCTAGCTTTGCGTTTTCATCCCGTATAAATGATGCGTTCGCCGCAGACGGGTATTCACTGACGTTCAAAATTTCACTGCTATTAATTTTACTTACGAAATTACACGTGTAGCTGACAGCGTAGTCTTAGTGCCATTTCTGCGTAGTTTTTTAGGGGGAACTTCAGGAAACGAGAGTTGCAGCCGTTTTGTTCTGAGCACTTGGGCTAAAAATTTGTTTTGACGCAAGGCATATGCCTTGCTTGCACCCTTCCCCCCACCGGCAAAAAAAAAAAATCCGCGAGACAATAAACTTGAACAGCTTTGCTGCAAAAAATTACTGCAAAAAATGTCATGTAAAAACAGTATGGCGAAGCCCAAGCGATTGTTCCACAAGATATGCTCAGCTCAGAAATTTCCGCCTCCTTTCCTTTCACTATCTACTGGAGGGAAAACTATCCAGGGGCTATGGCTTTATTCGCATTTCTGGAGTGGGGTGATCGACAAACAACGGTGGTTCAGAATCCTGCATCTTTACTGCTTCAAATTTTTGTGAGCGTGCCGAGGCATTAATTCGAACAAAAAAGAAATCATATTGCTTTGTGATTTCAAGCAAATTTATTTGGTCTGAAAGTTCTATTAACCAACGGATATAGCGTTTGGATGTTATCACGGTTGATTGGTAAATTCTCGACTACAGATGGTGTGAGAAATGTTGAGATAGCGAGGCGTTGACAGGACATTCTTACACTAAGGCGGATATGTTGACGTTGCCGGAGGGAGTGGGTCGTGCCGCCTGATTATTTGCGGTCAGCTATTTGTAATGCGTTTATTTATAACTTCAGAGTAAACAGGTACACAATGAGGTTGGCGTTGTTTACGTGGTTGAGAGCTTGACCAGTGTCTTTTCGTGCGCTGGTACCAGGCGAACGGAGTTGCGTGTGGCCTAAATTAAATGACATAGAGACGGCAAAATGAACAGAGGCTGTTAACAACACTCGAGGAAACGAAAAAACAAACGTAACAATTTTGCACATGATAATAAAGTAAAGTAAAGTAACACGCATACAACAAACGTTTTGTTTAATACCTAAACAAAGCCGATTTTGAAAAGTTTTAACCTGCATTCGGTAGATTAGTTACTTAATAAGACCTTGTTAAACCATTCCAGGGTGGTATAAATAAACATGCAGCATTTGCAACGGGCCTGTCGACCCAGCTTACAGAGGACAATGCGCGTAGCATACGATTGTGAATGAGACGGAAATTTCACGAACACGAAGAAACTATAGACACTAGATGCTGTCATACCATTTGTATCTTGCTCGGAACAGTGCGAAGATTTGCTACCGCAAAAAGTATTTTCACGCATTTACTATTTGCATTTTCAGTCTGATATTAATATATCTGCCTATTAAGCTGCAGTGTTTTTTTTTTTTGGGGGGGGGGGGGTATTGAATTAGGCAGCAATTGTTTCTGCAGTTTTTGTGCGCTTAGGGTCAAAGCGCATTGCTTACGCATTGCTTACATTGTACTCTCTTCTGACCCATATTTTTTGAGTGCTCGTGCATGTTTCCCTTCTTTAGTGCGCAGATGAGTACTTGATGAGTGTTAAAAGTTTATTTTGTTGTACAATTTAGGTATTTTTTGCGTGGGGTGCTTTATGTCTGAAAGTATTGACTGTACACATTGTACAAGGTGTACAGTCATTGTACAACCCCAAAGCCCTTTTTTGCGGTCTTTTCAGTCTCTTTTCGGCACTGCAAAATAATCGTGTTTTTTTATTTGACGAACAACACGTAAGCCGGAAGCCGGCTGCACAGTGCGGAGCCCAGTGCATCCTCTACAGCCACCATGCTCTCCACTGGCATGCCCAGCAGCAGGTGTGTCTCAGGATTGCTATGTCAAACGCTTTCAGCGGTGTCCACCACGTTAGTCCTCGTCTTTAAGCAGATTGCAACTACAACTTCGCAATCTCAAAAAGGAAAGCAGCAAGGGCTTACAAGACTAAACCGCGGTTGGCATCCTTGCCCCACTCAAGTCTTTTGGCTTCCAGGGAAAGTATTCGCCAATAAAGCGTATCCAAATGCAGCCTATACCGCACAGGTTGTTAAATAGAAGGGGACAACTCCAGCAGGATCCGATTGTAGTCGTGACATACCAAATCTTTTTTGCTTAATTTGGCTTTCGTGTTGCTCAGCGTAAAAACAGCGTGCGCAGGTGTAAAACAACTGTGCAAGATGAGCATATTCCCGCCATCGCAAATTTACTCCTAACGTGACATAGTTGTGTACTCGCCCGTGAACACCGAAAGCTTCTGGCTCCAAATGGCACCCCCACAATTGAAATGGAGAATATTAGTCTTGTCCATAGCGATCCCGCTGGACTAGATGACATCATCCAGTACGCTCCCGAACACGGTCGTTACAAATTGGTGTAGCGGTCTCACCGACTTTCCCAGGCTGACAATTTCTGTCCACCCTCAATTGCTACAGTAATAACAGCGCATTTTTGGTGCCACTGCCTGAATAAACACTATTTTCTGAATATGATGACAAGAGTGGAACTGTGTCCTTGTGTGAATTGTGACCTTCCCTTTCCCCCCACCCTTACTACCCCTAAAGCGTTCTGGTCTCTTGTTTTAATAATGTTGTAGCGGCGCGGGTCCGCCGCACCGAGACGACGACGACGACGAAGGCAGAACCACGAGGCGCGCGCGAACGTGCGCTCGCGCTGGAGGAATAAAAATCAGTTCGAGCCCAAACGCTGTCGCGGCTGGTTGTCTCTGCGCCGGTCGCGACAATGTGTTTCATTTACTTAATCTAGGCGACGGCCGCCTGAAGGAAACCCCTTAGGTGGATTCCTGGGGGCTGCTTTCCAAAGTGCTTTATTTCAAGGTGCATGATTCGGTACCCTGATTTATGCATTAGATGCCACTCCTACGAACTCCGGTTTCAGATCACGATTCGTGAGTTGGAGGCTTTTAGGCAGTTATACAATTAGTATTGGTGGAGGAGCTACTGCTTCATGCTCTTGTGCACGGTGTGGGACATTTCATTTATGGTGTACTCGTCTGATACCTTTTGATTTCATTTAGGTCATGACGTTTGCAAAGTATGGCACTTTGTAGGGTAAGAATGAAAAGAAGCTGGTAAAACTGTATCTCAGTCTCAGTAGCAGCGTACGCTGATTCGGGTGCGTTGAACGTCGCTGCTTTAAATACCTTGTTTATATTTCTCCGCAAACAAAATTTATAAATATGCTTTCCGCAATATGCAGAAATATTTTGAAGATTATAGTCTTCCTCGAGCTACTTCAACGGGGAAATTTTGGTCTGTCTCTCTGTCCCTCGATTCAGCCAGCCGGCCAAAGGGAAACAGAAGCGGCCCAATAGTTTATATACCCACAGCAAAATCTAAATCTCTATGTCCGATGTCAATGTTCATACTTGTGAATATTGCTGAACAAGAACAATATATTACGCAAAACTAAGGCAGAAAATCAACACTTAAGTGATATTTGCAGTGTTCCTTCATTTCAAAAATTCATTATTGCTTGGTTTTTGCGATGGAAAATAAAATACTACATCAACGCGGAAAACCCTCGCCTGCTATTGCCCGAGCCGCGGCCTGGTGGCGTTGAAACAATGAAAGTCTACACTAACGAAAGGTTCCACTAGGTAGGTTGCACGTTCCGCTTGTAACACTCGTGAAGTAGAGCAACGCGGTTCTATAAACCTTGTAGTCGGACCGCCTCCATTCACGCGCGTCTCCACCGTACTGCAGCGACGGCATCGAGGCACCCGACTTGGAGCACTGGAATGCGGTAAATTTAAATTCACCTGAGCAAACCTCCAGGGTGTTTAACTTTGGGAGGAGAGCGACGAGAGAGGAACAGCATGAAAGGTGAGCGGGAAAGCGAAGGGAGACATTTACTTGGCCAATGTTGACTTAATACTATAGATTATTTGTCTTTCGGCGACATTTGCAAAGAAAGAAGCAGATACGCGGCAAACGTTTTGTTAGGAAGCCCAAAGAAAGCTCGCACGTTTTGTTGAAATGTTTACTACAGCTGACTCGTCATTCTAGAATTAAATCTTTAGTGCTTTTACAACGCGGTAAACAAGCACGCTTAGTACTTAGGATAGGAGACCACAAAATACGTAGGCCCAATATTACGTCTCTGCTCATAACATATTGTCAAAAAACTTGCTCCAATATTTTTCTCTCTTTCTTCGTCGTTACATTCTTTGTGTGTTTGAATAGTATCATTTGAACGACATCGCGGTTAGTAAACGGAATATTTTTAATTGCAGCGATTCACGTTTTTGATGAGTATTTAAAAAATCACAGCAGAAGGAATGGAGAAGCTGGAAGGCGTCTGAGCTGCGGCGACAACATCGAGCCGTTCCGGTCAGTGCCGGAGATGACTGCAGGCTAACTCCTGGCGTACTTTTTTCTTTACAAGACGAGCACCAGGGGTTGATCCGCTGCAGAATGAGCACGTGGTATGCCACGGTCTTGGTAACACCCACCGTCGCCCGTCGTGAATCTGGACGCCCAGACAGATGTGCAGTGTAACATGTTGCTTGATATTTCGGTTGGTGCAATTTGAAGGTAACTTAACGTTAAACGTACCTCAGTAAGACAATGAAACGTTGAGCCTAATATTAGAGCCCTGCGTTTAATGTCATGTTTTAAGGTTTAACATGAAGAAGTGCCAATTCTACTGGGCGTGCTTTAGGTTTATGCAATAGTTACGCTGCTCCGGCAAATGCACGACAGTTGCTGCGGTTAAGCCCCCAAAAGAACAAACACTTACCCAGCCACACCTGTTACTACAGGCAGGGCTCTGGAATGCTGCAGATGCTCACCGAATTAAGCGATATTAATCAAGTACTTACCGATGAAGAATTACAGTGCCGACCAAAACAAACCTCCGCTCAAAATCTGAATCTTGTATGCTTGCTCTAGAGCACAGCGAAGCAACCATCGGGACAGAACAGCTGATACCTAACTACAAATGGTGCTGGACAGCACTTAAGAAGCAGGAATGTACACTGTCTGTGTGTAGTGCATCAAAGCACGTGCGAAAGCATTCTACAGGCTTAGGCGTAGCTGACGACCACTGATTTAATAATCACTAAAAGATTATTCTTAGCTTTGGTGAGAGGCATCGATATACATAAAGTGGACAACCGTTCCACGAAGGGAGTCGGGATACGTTACATGTAGTACTGCATAAACCGCTACTAGTACTTTATAAATATAATTCTAAACCCGTGACCTTTTTTAAGTGCAGAGCAATTTATGGCCGCTCGCCTTGTCGTCGTAGCTCGCTTACGCTCGATGTCAAGCGACTGCCGGACTCAGGCGCCGCAGCGAGATAACCGACCCAAGTAGAGGCTGGTGTACCGTCGTCAGGTAGTCACGCTGAGGCTTCGAAAATTACGCGGTTTAAATGGTCATAACCATTCGAAACCTCGTGAACCACTGGCCCTTGTCATACTTCTCACCGTTGTTTATTGCAAAGAAAACTGCGGGTACAGTTCAAGGCAAAATCTGTGTATATAAGCGGCAGCCCCCGCGTCGTTCACTTAGTTAGGAACGCTTCTTGGGTTGGTTTTCACGATAGTAAGCGAAACTGCGGCCGCGTAAGGAAAAAAGGGCGCGTTCGAAATGACACAAAAACGGCTCCAGCCGCACAAGAAAAAAATTACGTGTACGAAATGACGCAAAACAGCTACAGCATACAAACTTAAAGCAAGCTCAAAAAGAACAAGACTCCCGTTGGCGCAGTTTCAAGTTGGAGGCGCCCCAGCACTGCGAAGGCGGGAAATCGGAATTGAATATTCATCAAGAGAGGAGTGATACAGGGCGGCGAAGAGCGTGATGGGTGGCAGCAGAGAGCCTATAACGGCTGCACCACCCATTATGGCGAATCACTGCTCTGCACTTCCGACAGCTTTCACATTGAGTGGAAGTGCTTTAATTTTTCAAAACGTCGACATTTTCCCGCAACAAAATTGCCAGTGCCTCTCAACAGATCCATGGCTGGTACATACTAACATGGGAATAAATCGAATTTAAATTCTCACATTATTCCTGCCTCCTCAGCCCTACAGCTTCGGAACACACTGGCGAGTTAGGCAATCGGCTGTTCCAAAGAGAGGAGGGTGACGCGAGCAACGCCATTACCGCAGGGCCGCGTATTTCCGAAAGCTTCCCTGCACAGCGCCCAACGTAACATCTCTCTTGGGGCAAGGCAAAACTTTAATTCAGCGTAATCGTATTCCGTGCCAGCAAACTAAAGCAACCAAGAGGATGCAAAATCACCATTTTAACAAGGACAACCCGAAGAATTAGGTTTACAGAAAGAAATTTTCAATAAACATACAAAAAAAAAAAACAACCGCTTCGGTTTGAATCTAGGCCATCATCGCCAGTACCATGAGCTCTACCTCGACGCCACAGAGTCCTGAAGGCGGGCTCCTTTTAGCAGGAGATCAATAAATAACGCGCGCGCAGTGATATAACACAAGTCAGGTGGGGGTGCTGTGCAGCGGTAAGATGATACGTCATCACCCCATTTCGAAAGAAATGCCAGCAGAAATCATTCGATCATTTGTAAACACGCTACTGGGACGCTAACGACCTCTTTCGCGCCCCTCAACTGAACCTCGGCCAGTGTAGCTCACGCTGCAAAAATCTGTCTCTCAGTCTTTCTGTCTGTCTGTCTGTCTGTCTGTCTGTGTGTCTGTCTGTCTTGTGTCTGTCTGTCTGTCTGTCTGTCTGTCTGTCTGTCTGTCAGTCTGTCTGTCTGTCTGTCTGTTTTTACAGGCAGCTTTCCAAAAGTTGATATAGTTCTCCATAAAGCAGCTTATATAGACAGAACCATTCCAAACTATTAAAGCGTCAGGCGTAATTATGCATATCTCCATCATTTATCGAAAGGACCCCATAGGCATATATGATGCAAAATGTAAGGGCGTAATTGGCAGTGTCCGTGTGGTTTTATTTCAGAATATACATCACGTGTATTACACTGGCATACCTTACAAAGAACAGTTAAAAAGTAGTTGCCTCTAACGCCACTTCGTATATGGTACATTCCGGTAGCAAGTAAAAAGTGCCACACCTTGTGACATGTTTATACTACCTGCACTCCAAAGTGTGTGGAAGACCAGGATGGCTTGGAAAAACGCACATGTGAACGCCCGCCCTATGCGCAAAAACTTCATTGGGAGGATTGCGCATATCCGCTATGTTTCTTTGACTCAAGTGAAGCCGCTTAAGTTGAGAAAAAGTTTTGCTTTCGTCGGTCTGACAAACGTTTGATGTGAAGGATAAGCCGAAGATAAGCTGAAGGGTTTGAGTTGAATTTCTATATTTAGTCGCAAGCAATAAAAAGGACTCCGTGGAGCAAACGGCTAGCGCGGTCGGCTCTTAACCGAAAGGATAGAGGTTCAAGCCATCGCGAGGGCGACAACAAGGCTACTTGCCAGAATGTTTCCTTTTTCTGTGATTCCTCTCACCCTTTTTCTGAAAAAGAAAATATTTGGTTAATTCATTTCTCGGTATCACACTCCAGGTGATTATGGAAGCCGCTCGTCCTGTCACCCTTGTCTTCATCCTCGTCTTTCACACAGTATTATTCCTTTGTATGTTGTCAACCAACCTACCCAGCATCTTAGTCCTATAATATATTTTTCCAGTTGGCCGTCCCGTGCCGCCGCCATGACGCAATCGGCTAGAGCGTTCGGCTGTTAACCGATAGGTTGGACTGTCGAGACCTCCCGGGGGCGAAAAGAATGCTGCTGAACAGCGTGTTTTCGTTTTTTCATGAATATTCCCACGATATTTCTAAAAAAATATTTTATGAATTGATTTCTCGGTATCAGACTGCACGTGAGTATCCAAGCAACTCGTCCGGTCACCCTCTGTCTTTTCACCCCTGTCACCACTTTCACGCAATGTTTTTCTTTTGTATGTTGTCAGCCAACTAGCCAGCAGCTTAGTACCATTAGGTATTTTTACAGTTAGTCGTCCCGTGCTGCCTCCGTGGCGCAAAGGATTGCACTTCTGGCAACCATATCTGACGCACGTGGTATGTGAACCTCCGCAATGGGGTCGTATTTGCGACCCAGCAGGGCCATGGTAACAGGGTAATGGAAAATTCTAACCAGAATAATCAGGTTCTTTTGCCATCGCTGCCATCAGGTATGGCTGTGTTGAACACCGTATTTGTACGTACCGACAATAAATCCAGGTCATATAGAGTCGAACATTTCAGGGACGCGCTCGTTAATTTGGGAGTGTTCCAAGACGTCCTCGCCCTTGCGGCTTGCCACATAAACTACGTTTGAGCTGTAACTTTCAAGGACGCTAAAGGAAAGAAGAAGATCATCTCTGCTGGCGAATTCACCGTTAAGGATCATCGCTGCCTTGTGGTAGACCCGTGCAACCAGGAGACCCGCCTGAAGTTACACTGGGTGCTGCACAACATTCCCGACGACGAGGTGCGTGCGGCTGTAGCTCCCTATGGGAAGGTTACGGAGCTAACAAGGGAAAAGTGGTGAGCTCAGAACAGCCCCGAGAAACTGTCAACCACCCGCTCCATATCCCTGAAGCTCAAAGCGGGCCTAACTGTGGACGACCTCCCGCACCAGCTGCGAATAGGCCCAGACTTGGCGCTCTTGGCGGTGCCAGGGAAGGCGCCGCTCTGTTTGCGCTGCCATGGCACCGGAGATATCCGGCGAGAATGTAGGATCCCGCGTGGCGCACATTGCCGACGGTTAGGTCATGAAGGAATCAGTACGTCAGGACTTACGCCATCGCTTCAGGCCCCACCTTGCGCGAGGATATCAGCGATCACATCATGGATGAAGCCGACACCGGGGAAACGGTGGCAATGGGAGACAGCCGGGCTGCCGATGAGGCAACACCGGTAGTGGCCACGCCCATGGTCGCTCCCACCAACCAGGCCGAAAGCGCAGCAAAAAGTTTAAGGGGCTTCACCGCAGCAGCGAACGAGCGGAGATAAGCCACAGGACGACGTCATTCCCACCACACTTAGCGAAACTGCTGTTTCGGTTCCCGTCAAGGCGGCCGAGAGCATGGAGCCGCTCCATGCTCTCCGTCGGATTTATCGAAAGAGCTCTTCGTCAGATTCGTCCGCTCCCTTGGAGCGGACAAATCCGATGGGGGTACAGCTACGGTTAAGAGGACAAGAAAACCAAACTATAAGGACGCAATGCCAGCGAGACCAACGGGAAGGAAACGCCCCCCAAGGCGGTCCAATCGCGGCTGCCCTTGTTCAAGCCAAAGACCAACATACCCCCGGAGCGCACCCCAAGC
This sequence comes from Haemaphysalis longicornis, assembly GCA_013339765.2. Taxonomy (NCBI): domain Eukaryota; kingdom Metazoa; phylum Arthropoda; class Arachnida; order Ixodida; family Ixodidae; genus Haemaphysalis; species Haemaphysalis longicornis. Next base: position 181,532,461 of record CM023450.1, read on the forward strand.
ATGACGCCGCCCACCTAGCGTTGAAGGCCGGATTCTGCTGGACGTGCATCTCACTTGTGCGAGTCTGTTGTGAAACGAGAGACGCTTTCGCCGGGAAAGAAAAACTCGCTTGGGCCCTGTCAACGTGGATTGCACTGATACAGTGAGTTGGTCACATTATGTTATGAGAGGGTTGGCAAGTGGCATTGTGCACTGAGACGTAAATGGCACAAAACTTACAAAGAGCTCTTCTTATTGCCACGCTGCATGTGAGAGGCCTTTCGGCTAAACGACAGCAGTATCAACTAAGTCGGTTGTTTTTGGAAAATGATGTGGACATAGCAGCAAACAGGAAACAACGATAGAAAGTCAAGAACAAACCCATGGTATGGTACAACCTTTTGCGTCCAGGTGTAATGTGCTGTTCAGTCATGCTGTGGGAACATACGAAATTCCATTGGAATTGTAGAACAGAGTGTCATCGTGAGTGAAATGAGTCAGGTAGCCATCTGTGACTTTTCCTTTTTCGAAACGCGATGGAGGATTGTGTGTGTTTATGCGCCACATAGAGATAACGAGCGCGCCGTCTTTTTTGAACAGATTGAATCACACATGAAAACCGACAGATACATCATTCTGCTTGGAGATTTTAGTTGCGTCTGTAATGTAGAAGATAAGTATAAAAACTTACCTGTACGACAACTCAGTTCAAATACTTTGAGCGACATTACGCAGGATTACCATTTAGACGATGTTGGAAAGGCTTTATCAGACGGCAACTGCCCTCAGTTCATTCACTTTCAGCATGATAGCCACGCTAGGTTAGGCAGAATACACGTTTCGATGAAACGTATTTCGACGTGCAAGAGCTACGAAGTGAAGCCAGTATCGTTCAGTGACCACAGCTTAGTTTTATGCACGCCAGGAAAAAAGAAGACGAAAGCACCCTTCAACCGGGATCTCTGGAAGTTCAGCACCTAACTGCTTGCTGGAAAACTTTTTGTTAATAATGCAAGATAATGCGTGAAAACACTGCTTACTTCCGACAATGAAACTGATATTGAAACGTGGGAGCAGTTCAAACAACAAATAAAAATGACTGCTATCGAAAGAGCATGCGGCTTACGGAGGGCAGAAAGAGCAAAAGAAAGGGAACTGATTGCTCAGCTCCAGTTTTAGTTCACAGTAGATAGCGCCACCAGGAACGTTCGCGAAACAAAAGAGGACGTGAAGGGTGAACTAGAGACGATGGGCGAGCAATGTACTAGAGGGGCAGGCGTAGGCGCGCGCAATGAGCACATTTGGTGCGGTGAAAAACCTAATAAGCGTGCACTGGGAGACGTGAAAAGATATGCATCGAGGAACAAATAAAGCAAATTAGGTATGGCAATGCCATCTCAGGCGACGCGAAAGTAATAGAACGGAAATTTTTGTAATACTATAGCGAACTGTTCGGACATAAAAGCCCAGCACAGGTAGGGTACGACAGCGACTTCTTGGCACATATGACAAGGCTTAGAAGAAGTCAAAGGCAGTCTCGAAGCACCGATAACAGTAACAGAGAATGCAATCGATGAACTTAGCGTGGGGAAGACCCCGGGGCCCGATGGTATTGTTGCAGCCTTCTACAAAACCTTTAAACGAGGAGTAGCGGAGGCCTTGCACAGGGTTATCGCACGAGGGTATCGGTCAAAGCATGCCCCTCCTTCTTTCAGGCAAACACACATAGGTGTAATACCGAAACTGACGATCCTATTAAGCTGGATATTGCCGTGAACCATGCATTGGGTTTGTTTATTTAGGTTTGGCTTTTACCGCCCGGCTGGGCCGGTCTGTGTTATCTATTTTATCTGCGTGCCAAGGCAAGCGCGTGTTCTATTCTTTCTTTCTATACCGCATGCGTTATCTCTTCTGATAGGGGGAGCGTTCCGATCTAACGTGAACAGCCTAGAATAATCTTTTTTGGTCTGGATGTAATATGGTAGCGCCATCTGGGGGGACTGACGGTAAGCAAGGCTGCAGAGCCTAATGGTGCACTGGAAGTTCGTTTGAACACTCGACCTTGTGTCTTCATGGCCGACGATAGGTTCGCGCCACGCGAGAGAAGATATGCTGATGATGATTGGGTAAAGAGCGCGCCAAGGAAAAACTGTTTTATGAAGGCGAAGGGATACTAAATATAAAGAATTTACTCTAAAGCGCGAAATGAGATAAAAGACAATAAAGATGACTGGTGTAAAGGGCAAGGTTGTCAGCATGCAGGGTAAGTTGTACGTGTTTTTTATTGGCGCAAGGGGGACTTTGCCAAAGAGCGCCAAATACCAGGGTTTTGTATATTCCTTTGGGGGTGTATTTCTTAGGTAAAATGATTAAAAAACGGTGTGGGGGGCCATTTCAATAAGAGGAACCTGTTGGTGTAGATGAGCGTACTGCTAAGAAGTAGAAGTAGAGAATAGAAATGCAGTTCAGCTTTCAGCGATTGATGATGATGATGGCTTGATTTTTGTGGGGCAATGCCAGCTACGGCAAAGGGCACCACATCAGTGGGTACCATCACGGTCACACTTAGTGGGAACACGGGAGCACGTGGCCCGAGCTACTACTAGAGCTTCCTAACAGCGCCGCGCGGAAACAGCACGCATGCGCGTTGTGAGGGTCCAGAGAGTACAGAGCACATCGCGCGCATCGCGTCACCGGGCGGCAGCGCTCCGTCTGCTACATGTGAGCTCCCGGCGCTAAACGAGCAGCATGCGTTGCCAGCGGCCGCGAAACGCAGTAATAAACAACTGCAGATGTCTAGGTTTTTTTTTGCAGATAAGAATTGTCCCCGCGAGCTCCGCAATAGGCAGAACCACAACTTTGCGAACTTTGTTTGAAGGTAAAATACATTTTGTATGCTTTTCAATGTGAAAATGTATCAGCGACGGGCTTATCGCTGACGCGAGCACGCAAATTATTAACACATTAAAAACTAACAAAGGTGCTGCAAAGTAAATGGCCGATAGAAACACTTTATTTAAAGCTTTTCTAATAAACGGCGGTGGTCTGGGCCATTAAACAATAATAATGAACCAGTTGAGACCCCCTTACTAGTGCGTCATGTCGCCGTTGACTTCCACGACAGCAGACATTCCTGACGGGTGCGATTCGTAGAGCGCTGTCACAAGTGAGGTGTCGCTTGCCAGCCGCTGCCATTCGGCGAGCACTGCGCCCCACAGCTCGTCCTCAGTGGCCGAAGGCATGGGGGTCCGGTTCAGCGCCACTTTCACGCGACCCCAAACATTCCCGATGATGTTGAGGTCGGCTTCCTTCGGCAACCATGCCAGCTGCTTGATGCCGGTCTGGTGAAGGTGTGCCTGCACCGAGGGGGCCGTATGGGCGGGGGCCAGGCCAAACCCCGGGCAGTGTGGCCTCGAGGTGCGTCCCGGGTTCGGCCTTCGTAGCGGTATGCTTGGACAATCCTATTCACCGTATGCAGGGGCCTACACAGGAGTTCCCTGATTAGTCGCTGGCAGTAGCCCTTCTTCGACAATTCGCCGATCCGGCACCTGTCTTCTTCACGAACTCTTGATATGTTGAGATGCTAGGGCCCTTCCGTCACTGGTGCGATTGTGTGCGCATTTTATAGCGTCTCTTAACCCAAAGAACTTCCAGAAAGCGGTGGCAGTTTGTTGATGAAGTAAAAACATCCACAAAAGATATATATGCGCAGATCCCTACATCACTGTCGTAAAACGTATTTCAACATGACCGGCGTTTCGGGCATATTTACGCCCGCAAAGACAAAAGTTTCCTTAAAGATGACACCCCCACAGACGATGCGGGCAGTGGCCGCGCATAGCCAGTGTGGTCACGCATCAAACATTCATCAGCTCGCAGTGACAATTCTTGCTTGTGAACGCCAAGGCGGCAGAATAGCGGTGCGCATCTGAGGAACGAACCGCGATGTGATCTTGATTTCCAGCAACAAATTGCTGCGTATCTGCAAATGCGGTTCACGGCCGCTGGCAACGTCTGCTTAAGGTCCCGGGACCTTACGTCTGCTGCTCGTTTAGCAACGGCAGCTCGCATGTAGCAGACGACGCGCTGCCGCCCGGTGACGCGGTGCGCGAGATGAGCTCTGTACTCTCCGGACCCTCACAACGCGCATGCGTGCTGTTTCCGCGCGGCGCCGTTAGGAAGCTCTAGTAGCAGCTCGGGCCACGCGCTCCCGTGTTCCCACTAAGTGTGACCGCGATACTACGTATGAGGAGTGAAGATGTAACTATTAAAATCGTTCAATAAGGCCAAGAGTAAAAAAACGAAGTTTCCCTCACTCCTTCGAAGCATCAAACAAACTTCAGGACAGCAACGTACATGCGAGAACTTTAATGCAAGACCGCGGCATCTCCCTGTACTGTATTGGCTTCTAAAAAATCCCCCTCGCGAGGGGCACGATCAAATGCAGAGCATTTCCGGGGGTGCACGACGTTAAGTAGTTTGCGTTACGTTAATGTTGTTGCACTTGTTGCTGTTGGTTGTTTTATTGTAATTAAATGAGGAGACGTAATTACGTGGTCACGTGACATCATTTATTAGCAGGTGGGTACGATTATTATTCTTCTCTTCTCTCTCTTTTCTTCTGTGGCTGTTGTTGTTGCGTCGTCGACGTCTAGATGCCTCAGGTTGATTTAGTCCCCCCATTCGAGGGAGTCGATGGGAGACGTCATTGTTGAAGTTGTTCTTGTTCTTGCTGCTGCTGTATCAGCAGCTTCTTGACGTAGTTTGAATGAGTCAAGGATATAAGGCGCGTTCGTGGCCCTCCATTCTGTGTCGGCTTTGTGGCGCAGGTGGTTAGAGCACCATTGTACCTTGCATTCCACCCGCAGGGTCGTGGGATCGAAACCAGGCGCCGATAAGTATTATTTTTTTATATAGTGTAGGGGGAGGGGTGCGGACTACTACGGACAAGTAGAACAGGTGACATCGTGAGTTAAAGAAATGCTCTGCATTTAAAACAGTTGAAGACAATGGTGGTGGCTGGCGTATTGAGCTCGCGTATCATGTGTAATTTTGATTACACATGATAGGAAATGAGGGTTAAAAACTTTATATCTCACAAATACTTAGAAACACATTTGACAGTGGCCATGGCATCGTCACCCAAAACACCGATGGGTGGAGTGGAATGTGTTGTCTATAGAGTTGGGGAAAGTGTTTGTGTCGTGCTGTGTCAAGTGCCTTGCATTGAATGAGTATGTGGACTACGGATAGGGCCTCTCCGCACCTTCTGCACAGGGGTATTGAAGATCCCGTGAGCAGACACGAGTGTGTTGCATTTGTGTCCCCTATCCATAGCCCAGCCAAAACGACTTCTGTGTATCTGTTGCGTGTGTCGGTGGTGTATGGTCTCAAGTGTGGTTTAATTACGTGTAACGTATTGTCTGTCTGTTCACTACAGTCTGCTTGCCATGTTTTACGAAGTGGTCTGATTTGTAGCTTCATGTCAGTATACGGTACTGTTGTTATAACAACTGTGGCTTGTAGTACAGTACCGGCAGCCATTACATCATCAACCTCATTCCCGACGATCCCACAATGGCCTTGAACCCAGCCTATAGTTATATCAAGGTTTGCGGTAGATGCGGATAAACTAGCCTTAGAAATAAGAATAACTATATAGTTTTAGACTGTTTGTCAGAGGTGAGCGCACGTACGACTCTGAGGGAGTCTGTGTACACGATGAACTTTAGAAGTTTGTGTTGGACACTGTGATTTAAATGCATTAGGATGCCGTATGCTTAAGCCGTAAAAATACTGTTCAGGACATTCATCGTTTGACAGGCACGAAAGTTCTCTCCGTGCGCCGCAAAAGACACAACGGTAGCAATCTTTGACGCATCACTACAAAATTCTGCACACCGGTATTTATTTTGCAGAAACAAGAAATGCTGCAGAATCGCAATTCTTGGTGCCCTGTTCTTGTCAAGCTGCGTAAAAGACAGGTCACAGAACACAGGGTGCCGGTTCCATGGTGGTGTAAAATCAGTGATGGGTGTCTTGTGAATGTCTAAAAAGGGGACTTTGAGCTCAGAGGCTTCCTCTCTTACCCTAAGTGAAAGAGGAAAAGAAATGGCTGGAATGACGCTCACAGATTGACACATTCCATGATTTAAGAGATACCTGGACGTCGTCTACATACATTGAAGGAGAAATTGCAGGTGGCAATACCCTCCCAAGAGAGTTCATCTTTGCTGTGAACAGAGTGCAGCTTAGAATCCACCTTGCGAACGCTTTTTTCTTGCACATGAACGGTTGAGAGTGCGGTACCAACTCTGACACGAAATATTCTTTCGGAAACATAACTAGCAACAGTGTTCATCATGTTGCCTGGGACACCAAATGACTTCAGGTCACTGAGGTTCCCGTAGCGCCAAGGGGTGTCATAGGCCTTCTCAAGATCAGAAAACACTCAAGATCAGAAAACTGTTTATGAATAAAAGTATCCTTCATGTAAGACTCAAGCGCGACGAGTTGATCGTTCGTGGATCGCCCTGCCCTCAGGCCTGCCTGGCAGCTCTCGAGAAGACCATTGTACTGAAGAAATAAACGAGTCTCCTGTTTATCATCTTCCCGAGAAGCTTGCCAATCAGCTTGTCAAATAAACGCGTCGATAACTAGAAGGAGAGGAAGGCTCGTTCCCTTCCTTCAGGAAAGCCACTACTATGGCCTCCCTCCAAGAGCGTGGAATGTGCCACGAAAGCCATATTTTATTGTACAAATGTATAAATGTTTCAAGGGTGTCTGAGCGTAGGGGTTGTATCATGGCGCATGTAATTTTGTTTGCACCTGGAGATGAAGGCTTACATTAGGTCAGAGCAGCCTTCAGGTCATGAATTGAAAACGAATAATTGTAGGAACTGTGCCACTTGTTGCTATCACGTAGGGACTTCTTTCGTGCCGATGTTTTGTGTTTTATGAAATTGTGCAGTGGGCTGAACTGGACACGTGTTCGAAGTGTTGTGGGAGTGTGTTAGCCTGGTCTTCGAGGGTGTCCCCTGTTGTACTAACCAGAGGCAGGCTGTGTGTTTTTTGTCCTTTGAGCTTGCGTATATGTGTCCAGACTTCGTGTGTATCCGTGCATGAGTTTATGGATGTAAGGAAGGCACGCCCACTCTCCCTCCTTGCGCACGGCGCATGCGCTTCCCGCGGGCCTTCGCCAGTTTGAAAGATATCAGGTTGTCTGAAGCGGGGCATCGACGAAGGATACCCCACGCCTTGTTCTGCGGATCTCGTGCCTGTAAACAGTCCTGGTTCCACCAGGGCCTCCTTTGGTTTCGAGGTACACGGGAGGCCTAGGGAATGGACCTTTCAGTGGCGTCAAGAACGTGCGCCGTGACCAGTTGGGTTGCCTCCTCTACTTGTAGGTGTGCGATGGATGTGTAGTGTAGTTTAGATGTTTCTGTGAATGTATTCCAACTAGCTCTCGCTGCATTGAACTTTTTCTAAAAAGGGGAACTGTTTCGGCCTATATATGATAATGACGTAAGGATGTGGTCACTGCCATACGGGTTCGTGTCCACCTCCCATTCCAGAGAGGGAAGAGAACTGCTGAGCCAATAGCTACGTCTAGGTGTGAGAAAGTGTTGCGTGCTACGTTATGGTAAGTAGGCTGTTTCTTGTTAAATAGGCATGCTCCTGATGAGGTTAAGAAGCTTTCAATGAGGCGACCCCGCGCATCTGTGCGAGAAGTGCCCCAAAGGGAGTTGTGTGCATTCAGGTCAGCTAAGAATATGTATGGTTCAAGTAACTGATCTATCAGTGTTTGAAAATCAGACTTGTTCGCCGATAACCAGGAGGGTTGTATATGGAGCATGTTGCCGCGAACCATGCATGGGCTTGTTGATTTATTGTGTCTTTTTACTTCCCGGCCGCGCCTGGCTGTGTTAATTGTGTCCCAAGCGAAGTGCGTGTTGCATTCTTTATTTTTGTGCTGCACGGGCTATCTCATTCAGTTTTAAGGAGACTGTTTCGCTCTAGCGTCACTAGTCTGGAATAATCTTCTTTGATCTACAATGTTCTGGATACAAATCGACGGTTCGAGAACCACGCGCGCCGAAAGATAAAAAGCCCGCAGAGCAGACGCCGCGGTATTCGACTCACCGACGCTCGCTTGCATGTAACTTTGCTAACTGTTACTTCGCCGCCTGTGTATTCTTTGAGTTATGGGAGCGCAAGTTCGCTCGAATAAACTTGTTTTCCTTGAAGACAACTGCTTCGTCTTTGACTTCATGACATCTGGTAAGGTACTGGGTACATGCAGCCTAAACCCTCTGCAAGTTGCCAAGCAAGTCCCACTTGTACCAGCCGCCGACAGCAATTCCTCCCACCCGAGCTCGGTGTACTACCGGAGAAAGTGAAGAAAGAAGACGTCGTGACCAGCGCCATGGTCAACCAAGCCCATCCTCCCGTCGTTCTGCAGCAGCCTTGGGATCAACCACCATTCCGAGGATCCCCTGGTGAAGACCCGGAAGAGTGCCTCGAGAAGCTGGAGCGCGTCCGAAGTTTCAACCGAAGGGGTGATGAAGAAGCCCTGAGGCAAGTGTTTTCCTACCTCGGAGACTCGGCTCAAGTCTCGTTTGAAAATCACGAGAGCTCGCTAACATCTTGGAGCATGTTCAAAGCGGAATTTTTGAAAACGTTCACAACTGTCGTGCGGAAAGAACGAGCTGAGATGTTGTTGCAGACGCGAATCCAACACCCCAACGAAGGTTTTGTAGTGTTCGTTGAGGAGATGAAGATGCTGTTCTGACGAGTGGACCCCGAAATGGCAGAAGAGGAGAAGTTGCGCGTTATGATGCGGGTGTTCAACAAGGGCTCTTCGCTGGACTCATTCGAAACCCCCCAAACCGTCGCTGAGTTCGTGACCGAAGCTTCGATGATCGACAGGACCCTGGACATGCTTTCGAGGAAGTATGATCGACCACTCGACGCGTTTTTGGTGAACCCCGTCAACGCCCCTGCATTTGCGACGGAAGACTTACGGGAAACAATCCGTGCCGTCGTTCGCGAAGAACTGAGGAAGTTGGTTCCAACCACGCCGCAACACCATGTCGCCTCCCTGACCGACGTGATCCGCGAAGTCCAACACGCACTGGGGAATTCTACGCCGTCAGGAGTACGCTGTGAACAAGCGATGACCTACTCCGCGTCTGTTTGTCGCCCCCGCCCTGCTCCAACCTGTCGTCCCGAGGCCCCGCCGTACCGCCGCCCAATGTAGCCCGCCCGACCCCCTATGGTCCAAAACCAGACGCCGAGGAAGACGGACGTATGGAGTACTTCCGATAATCGTCCTCTGTGCTACCACTGTGGAGGCGCCGACCACATCTACCCTGGCTGCCCCTACAGGAGGCTTGGTTTAGGAGGGCTCTGAGTCGACGCACGCCGCCCCCGACCCGGGCAGCGCCCATCGGATATCGAAGAATACCTGTCCAATACCAGCCAGGGACCAGCCCGTTTCGACCGATCGCCGTAGCCCTACTCATACCAGTCGCGCAACCACCGTAGCAATGCTGATTTCGCACGTGGAAGGTCCCCCAGCCCACGAGGAGGAAACTAAAAGCAGCAACTTCTGGAGGTAAAGTTGCACGACCGCGGAAAAAGGAAAACCATCCAACGACGCAACGACTAGCGGAAGATGATGATTCCCGACATGCCCTTAGGCCGATGACCCGATTTCCCCCGGACGTGACTCGTGAACACGACGACACCAAAACGGCGCGACGCGTACCCGACATCACCGAACCTGCCGCTGATAATACGACGAACACGACGACGCATACTGCCCGACCGTCAACACGTACAAGCCGAGATACGACGCCCCGACGCACCAGAAACTCGAGGAAAGCGGCGTCCGATGTCCAGTGTTCCATCGACGGCTTTGACGTAGTCGCCCTCATCGATACGGGAGCCGACTACTCGGTAATGAGCGGCTCATTCGCGTCTAAGGTGAAAAAAGTTACGACAAGATGGGACGGTCCGCATATATGCACAGCAAGAGGTTATCTCGTAACACCAAGTGGAACGTGCACATCACGCGTCAAACATAGGCGGCACCACGTACCCTGCTGAGTTCGTCATTTCGCCTAACTGCTCCCGCGACGTAATTCTCAGAATGGACTTTTTGACGGACAATGTCGCAATAACTGATCTGTAGACCAAATCGATAACTTTTTCCTCCAAGCCCTCCACGACGCCGCAGCCGAACACCGATCACCGTGCTGCTGTAAGGATCGTCGACGATCCACTCTAAACTTTTTTTCCTCCCATTTACTCCCTAGAGGTTCTTTTTCGCCTGTCCTCTAGTGGTCCTTCTTGTAGGAGTTTATTTACTACATGGAACAGGGATGTTTTGTTTACCTCCTTAAGCCGGGCGTTTTTAGGTTATAGAAAGGAGGTATTTAGGGAGTTCGGGGAGTGTAAGAATGTTCGGGAGAAGTAGGAGAGGCAAAATGGAGTATTCTTTACTTCCTGAAGGGGTTTTTTAAGTGATGTTTATGGAATTTTTAGGCGGTTGAATAAGAGCCTATTATGGCTCCCTTGGAAGTACTTATGTTAGTTTAGGGGCGTTTTTAGGAGGTTCAAGGGAAGCATTTACTTCTTTTGAATGGAGTTTGACGAAAGCTTGGGGAGTTTTGTAGGCCTTCCGAAAAGAGGTTTTCAAGGCCACAAGGGAGAGTTTCTAGTTCCCTAAGGGATTACTGATTTCACACGGTTTTTCTCGATTTCAGGTTTATTTCAAACGAACTTCCGCATACAAGTTTACATGGACATGGTGTACACAAGGAAGTTCCGAAATAAATACTTATGGCGACCTCATATTAGAAATCATAAATGGTACATTGCTAAATAACACGCCAGTTAGGAATTGAAGACAGCAATACGATGCTAGTTGAAGAAACCGTAGAAACAATATTACTACAAGAACTGGAAATACGCGAAAAATAAAGATAGGCACAAACCCAACCGCATGGTAAGTGAAATCATTATAGAATACTAGAGGATCGAGAACGCGTCAGTATTTATCGACTTATCATTACGCCTCAGTGAAGAAAATGGGTGCCGTGGTTTACAACAACAAAACATTTTTCAATTTGTAGTGAATAGAGCGAGAGCTGTGCAATGATTTGATATTGAAAGGTAACAAGCATTTTGTAGGTGGTAAAGGCACAAGAGATAAATGATGTAGGAGACAGACTGCAGTGAGATGGCTATGGATAAATGAGTAATATAAAGAACGAAAAATATGCGCGGAAAATACCAGTGCGTTTGATAAAGACCACATGCGCGGCCAAGAAAAGTGCCAGAGTACTGGGTTAATTGCATGATATAGAACAGAATGGGTGGTATCGCGACAGCTTCTTTAGAGTGAGAACAAAAAGCCATGAATTCGTGTTTTTCGGATAATTTTTAGTTGATTCATTTCGCACCAGTTGCCAATATTATTTAGATAATTGTTTCAAGTTAAATTAGTTTGTTAATATTATTGCTTCACTGAAAGATATCTGTATTATCAGCATACAGACGGCCCATCAAATATCTCCCTTTCAGTAAAAAAAGAAAAAAGAAAAAGTCAGAAATATAATACGGAATTCTTTTTGACTACTATCAATGATTACAGGATTGAAACAAATATTAGTGAGCGATATTGATGCGATAAAAGTTAATTAGTTCTAAATCCTTTACACGTGGTTTGGTGCAGGCAAGGTCCAAAAAGGCATGTTCCACAAACGTTAGAGCTCTATGTGCCTTCTTGGGATATTGAACGTTGAAAAGAAAACCCAGAACGATGCAAACAGACTACACAGTCCTCCCAGTAAAGATGATGCAGTCAAGACACGCTGGCCATCGATGTGGAGGCTAACTTCCCCGTTCACGGAATGCAGGCAGGGAGTCAGAGGAACATCTGCCTGAAAAAGGAAAGAAAAAAAATGCCCACATGTAAAATTCAAAACAGACACTATGGTTAAATGAACTTAATAATTCGGTACAGTAATAAAATTGTAACGCCAGGTTCCCTGCGAATTCCAGTACCTAAATTAGGAATGCAAAGGCTTCATAAAACCAAGTGCCAGTACATTAACCGTCGTGGCTTTTGCAGCAATAAAAAAGATATTACTTCCGCACAATATACTCGAGCACAACTTTAATGACAGTGAAGATAAAATGCAAGTCTCTGTAGGTTGATAGATAGTTTTTGTTTTTTTTGACTGAAAAACACTTTGGTATTGCATGATTTTGTTAACTGCTGTTTCTTGCTTTAAGATGCCAGCTTGCATCTATTCAAGTGAGTGGGCACACAGTTAAAGATGCAAACCCTTACACTACCTCTCCCCTACCATGGTGGCTCACTTTCATAGAAAAAGTGCAGCTTTTGCGAGCTGGACGGCTGTTGCAAGCCGTGGCAATACTCACTTCTGCTGGAGGGGCCAACTTGGTTTCCGAATGCAGCCTTGCCTTGTACAGCACAGCCTATCCTGCCATAAGATCTATGAAGTCATTCAACTCGATCATGTATCAGGATCTGCAGAAGAAAATCGTGTCAGCAAATAATGAATTCATGCCGGACAGGCACCACTGTTTCAGTTATACTTGCAGATACCTCCACCTATTTCCCTCCTGGTGTTACATTCAAAGCTAATTTGTTACGGCTGGTCTCATCAAGTATGGTCATCTTTGATAACACAGCTAGTCATATAGGAAAGTCCTTCACTGGGTCAGAAAACACTTTCTTTTTTTACAGTAGTAATAAACTAGGCGACTCAGTCATCCGTATTCTTACACCTTAAAATTCTGTGCCACCGAGCTGACAAGCATGATTGGTGCATAAGGTCATTTGTAGCCGCAACCGTTACTACAGCCTTGTTAGCTAACGTAAACCTCGTTCATGGCACCAAATTACTTGTGATTGCATGGCAACAAAAAAAAAAACAGCTGAAATGGAAACGCTATTCTCGAAAACTTACCAACGCTGCATGCCACACACACCTGCCTTAGTTAATTTACCGTGATTGTAGAAGTTTCCGGCACGCAAAACCACAGTGCACTTTTTGGAGCTGCAAGCTCCGTGTCAAAATCGAGTATGAGACGAATCGAATAATTTTTGTGTATGGTCTTACTGTTGATTATGACGAAGTTATTACCAACAAAAGAAGAGTATGTGCATTGTTATTCTAAAAAAATTATATCCTTTTTTATGCCCGGCAGACTTGTGTCATGCTACGGAAAACTCGGTTCCCTTCGATAAGGGCATGAATTTGTGTTTTTAATTACGTGGCATTACTGGCGACTGACGGGCCCCGATTGTATACAGACCCCTCGTTATCATCCGAAAGGGAATAAAAACATTTCGGTTTCGAACCACGTCGCCGTCGTGGTCTACACTATATGCATTTAATCGTTCGATAGGCTCATAGCATCTTTTACGCATGTCACCGTTTCCTTAATAGGGTACGCTGTTAGTTGTGAACAGTCGACTCAAGCGAGTAAACAACCCCACCGAATCTACAGGGCACAGTTTTCGAAGGGGGTGGCCGTCTGATCTGCGGCTTTCGCCGACCAGAGCGCTAAGAATGAGTCAGAGCCTTGAACGAAAACAACACAAAGACTTATATTTGGACAGGCAAGCCATCAGGAGCGTTAACAAATTGATATTACAAAGTAGAGCAGTTAACTAAAAAGAACACGAGCAGTTCGATGCATATCAGAGACAGAGTCCCACAATATTCACCGACCGGGCCCGACGATGCACCGCTGTCGGAGGCGATTCGGCTACCTGAGTAACCGTCACGTTGCTTGAAACGACGCCGCGCGCGACAAACGATTTCATCTCGAATGCCCTGTTACAAACCGGCCTACAAAAGAATGCGAATGCATACCACAAAAGCCACAAACAAGTACAATAAAACGAGTGTGCGCTTTTTTCTTTGCCCGTGCGTGTACGTGCAGTGTGCGGCACGGGTACTCCGCAGTTAACCCTATCGAAACGTTTGACAACAGCATCGAGTGATGACAGACCACTTACCAGCGAGCTGTCCACAGCTGTCGCCGTATCCAAATGTTGTTAGCGGCCGTTCGTCGTGTGACAGGGCACATAAAAATCTCTCCACCAAATGGCACTACTAGTCTTCTCAAATAAGAAAAAATGATGGCCCAAGGCGAGGCGCTTGAAGCTCCGGCCGCACCGAGTCACCGGCCGCGCTGCATTGATAGCACGGAGGTTGTTTACATCCGGGCAGCAAGTCGTGCCGCCAGGGCAAGTTGAGTCGCTGCAGTCGGGTGCGTTGGCGCGCTGGCACGAGAATTTAAATTGTCTATATATGAGCAAGCAAGCGAAGCAGATGAACATTGCAATTGTTTGCAACGGTGAGAACTGTCTCTTTGTTAGCAGCAGAGTTTGACAACACCTACCGCCAAAATAAACAGATTGAAACAACACGGCCGCGCTGTCTGCTTGTGATCGCGCTGGCTGAAGCATCTATACGGGTATACGTACGGTATCGGTTTTGTAGCTGCATGCAACCGTCGCGTCCTGCTTACTCGTTCTAATTAGCATTAGTCCACGGTTGAAGTGCTGACACGCGGAGACAACACAAGACTAACATGGCGACCGCCCGCTTGAGATGATTACCCCAGATGGGAAGTTTATTGTGGACGTGGTTGTATACAAGGGACCTAACGCCATCTCACAAATGGTGTTAAGTCGTTCTAAATCCTCCCTTTTGCTACACGGATGGGCAACGGTACTACCATGGAGGTTCGTCCACTTTTTTAGACCATGCCTAGGGAGTACATTTTTTGCTATAAGTACTTTTCAGGGCACATTACTTGATTAAAACTCCATTTCGGGCTAGTTTGCGTTTACAGTGTCACGTCACCCTGCCACCCCGCGCAAGCTTCATGATCGCCGTCTACTGTGAGGATGCTACTCCTGAAATCGACGTTATCATAGACAGTGACCAGGTGTTGCTTCTCAACCGCGGTGTCTCCGTATCAAGAGGCGTTATGCGCTTTAAGGAATGCAAATCCAAAATTTAAGTCACCAATTTCGCCGAGGAGTGCCAGCATCTAAACAAGGGCGCCGCAACTGCGTTCCTCGAAGAAACGCAAGAAGCAGGTCAAGAGGTCGCGGCCGCCAACTTTGAATGCGGACCCGCAGATGCATGAAGATGCCGCATCCTTTCGACGTGAACCTGGCGCTGCCGCAAGAACATCGGGACACATTATTGGATTTGCTGTGTCACTACAGCGAGTGTTTTTCAAGTTCAAAATTACGTCAAACACCCCTAGCGAAGCACCGAAATATAACCGGAGATTTATACACATGCGCGCTCTCCCCACATACCCGACTGTCACCCTACCGCGTATCTTCACACGAGCGGGAAGCCATCTGAAACTCAATTCGACGACATGCTCAGCGCCGACATTATACAGCCATCGAAA
>CM023450.1:181548019-181658115 GCA_013339765.2 Haemaphysalis longicornis
TGGGGTGCATGACGTAGGACGCTTCAAGAAGCCCATCGTTTTATTTGCCGATAAATGCCGTTAGTATATGCGATTCTAAGTAAGGTGCCAATGTACACCTAGATACTTGAAGGATCATTGTGACTGTACAGCGACGTTGTCGTATGATAAGAAAAATGAAGATGTTTACGGTGGAGAACGAAAAGATTGGTTTGTTACGGTTAAGAGACAGAACCATTATAGCCCCATTTCTTGAATGTGGTTAAGATCTTTCTGGAGGTTTGGACATGAGTGTCAGTTACTGCTCGAGAATTACACACTCATCTGTAAACTTGCGTTAGGGAATTCAACCTGTTCACGCTGGAGAAGATTGACTCCTTAGTTTTACAGTGAGAGTGAAAAACCCTAAGAATTTTCGTTTCTATTAGCGTTTCCGTACCAACGGGGGCGGTGCTAGTAGCCTGTCCTCGTGAGCATGCACACCAAGATATGCGACTAACATGCGATTTACAGAGATACAGCCATGACGCTATTACCAGAGTTTTTTAGAATTCGCCATGGTCATGGAAGTCGCGAAAAAGTTTGGATGCAGAACTGCAAGAAGGAATGGGGAGTGGTATACTACAGCATGCTGCATTTGGGCAGAATGCTGTCCGCCAGGTCCATGACATTGTAGGGGTAGCAGGCTGCGTAGGATAAAAAATTTTTATTGCTAAAATAGGCATCAGCATGAGAGAATTTCCACTTCCGCACTGATACATGGGAGAACTTTTCGGGTATTTCAAAGAGAATGACGGCCAGATAGCATTTACGCTACCCGTCAGAAGGACACTACTGGCGTGGAAAACGTACTTGGACAATTTAAGCACATGTAACCATTATCACGCTCAAAAAAGCAGCTTATCTACAACACGCACCAGTGCCTTTCGTATATACCAGCACGTTGAGTGTCTGTTTGTTCATATACTAGCGGCGGGCAATGCCCTGGTGCACCATTATACTCATGACACTAATAGGTAGAACATGTATCGGGATATTTTTTCTATTAATTTGTTGTAGATGTGTTTGTTAGGCTTTTCGGGACTTTAAACGATTCATGAAGACAATATACAAATAAAATACAAATAGAAAGGCAGTTTAGTCCTGAAAATAATACGAATTTTATTGCAAACATAAAATACTAATCTCGAAATTGAGGGAAACATACTCGACAGTGGCTACTCCATAGCCACTTTCCGGCAATTTTTCGTTGACGTCACCAAATTTTTTTTTTGCGCGATAGCGGCCGCGGACTGAAGCCACCCCACAAAAACACGACTGGGAGATTTATGGAAGCCTCTAGTTTCGTTTGATCGTATCCCTGAAGGATAGCGCGCAGTTTATTAAATTTTTACTAACTTTGTTGGAATCTTGCTATCACCATAAACAATTTGAGCGTATCTCATTTATAGAGTACACGTATCTTGTTTCTGTTCCTTCAACTTCTGTTTTTTGCATGGATATCGCTGTTCGTTTAATTCTCAAACAAAACGATTCCTACCTCGCCATGTTTGAAGTCGACCATCAACAAACCATAGCTATGTGCTAAATTGTTCTTGAAAACTGGGAGGGCTGCACTACAGTTGACCATTTGACGGAATTCTTTTCTCAGTTTTGGTATTTTGATGTGTTTCCATTTTGAGAGGTTCAAGATATTTCTGCCGGCGGTGCCAGCCACCATCATTGTCATCATCATCATCATTATGATTATCTCCCCCGCCATCACCGTTTTGCCCACGACAGGACGAAGGCCTCTCCGAAATTCGCGCGGCCGCTTCTATGTTGCCAAGTCCTTGTTCATACTTTGCTCCAAAGTTTTCTAATTTTATCCCTCCACTAAGGCAATGGCCTCTCCCTACATTAGTCACGTCTCGCGATAACTACTCTGTTAACGTGATGGTTAACCGGCTGTCAGTCCCCTTTTAAATTGATGTATGATGTCATCCACGCCAGGTGTTTCTCTAACACGCTGGGCCATTGTGTGTCTTATGGTATCCTCGTTGTATATCTCCAAGTGTTGCTCCTATGAAACTTCCTCCCATTTTCCCTTGCGATTACCTATGTTTTTCTCACATACGTTGAATCGGGCCCCAAGTTTCTCTTGCATAAATTATCACTGACAGAACTGACTGGTTGTATGCTTTTCTTTTCAGTTAATGGCGGAGGCTGCTGTCGATAAACAAGCGTGCTTTCTCGGGTTCGATTCCCAGCCGCGGCGGCCGCTTTTATGATGGAGGCGAAGAGCGAAATGCCCGTGTGTTGAAATTTCGGTGCACGTCAAACATCCTCCAGGTGGTCATAAATAATTCGGGCCCGGCCCTACGGCTCGCCTATCGCCTTTGCAGCGTCGGCGAGTTAAACCTCATAATCAGATTAACAAGCGGGCTCGCGGAAATATTGAACAGTGTGCTTCCTTTCTCCCTGAAAATGAAGTTATACAACCAGTGTGTACTGCCAGTGATAATTTCTTACACAGAAGCTTGGGGCCTCACTGAGTACCTTCAATGTAGAGTCAATGTTTACCCAACGGGCCGCCCATCAACGCAAGGATCAACGATCAAAGTAGAGGATATTGGCAAAGTTGGTAAGTGTTCGGAGGGACCTGCCAAAGCAGTTGTGGATTTTCTTGCGGTGGTTGAAGGGCAGTAAGGGCTAGCTTACGTGCTGTGCTGACTATTCTATACATATAGACGGCGCAATTAGAATATGGGGCTTTTGATATCAAGGGAAAAATTAGGTAACTGGCCGTGCTTAGTTTGCCGATAACGTTTAGATGCAGTTTCCATTGATATGTGGCGAAGTGAAGGTTTTCTGCTCTGGACAGCCTGCTTTACAGCACTCTCGAACTCTCGTCGGGTATTGAGATGCGACCAAGTCGGTAGCGAGGTAACCCCTTTTCTAGCAGTAAAGCATGCTGCTGATATGGGAAAGGTCCCGAAACATAAACAACTGGTAGCGGAAAGGAATTCAGCACGGCCTCGATGACCTGCACGCAGAATATTATGATTACCACCAACAGTGCAACGCAAGGGCTGCATGGCTCCTGCCTTCCTGTACAGAAGTTTTATCTCTAGAATACAACCGCGGGGACTCAGAGCTGCACAACCTCACGTCATGTTACTTCGTGTTAATAATTAATTTCTAGCCGGGGTTGTCGCCGACTTAACTAAACCGAAGTGAATTTTGCATTGCTGAAGCAGCCTCCTCAAGAACCCTTCGGAATGTTTTTCAATGCATCAAACTCTAAGGTTTCTTTCGTCTGAGAAGTGCTCCAGAAATTGGAGCTGGCATAGTAACTAACGGTAAAAATTAAAGAAAGTAGCGTTTAAACCCGGATGCCGTCTCACAAGGTTGGCACGTCTTTTTTGGGTTTGTGTAATCATTGTGTAGCTATTATCAACTTGAGCCACAAAAATTATCGGTTTCTTTATTCCTCTCACCTACGGATTTTGAGCTTTTTCTACTACAGCGACATACTCGAGCTCGAGACATATGTGCATTGCACGTATGTGTTGTTGGTGTGTAAGCACTGCACGCAGCTTTGCGAATCACGGCTCCAAAAAATAAAGGTTGTAGGACTGGGGGCTTGGAAGCGAGAACGATAGAATAAAGCTTCACGTTTTATTCCAGATAATTGTATTCTTGTCCCTGTTAGCCCACGTTAAAACTAAGCAAATAAAAATTTGAAGAGTGGGAGTGAAAACGTTTCAGGCAAATATCATTCGTTTAGAGCTGAACATCTTTAAATCGAGAATCCCGTTTTTGGCAAACCATGCGCATAAAAGGTGCTGGGAATCAAAACAACAGTCTAAGCGGTCACTAGCTCGCGGAAATTGACCGGAGAAAACGAACGTGTGCCTTTAAAGCGAAATTTACACAATGAGAAGGGTTAGTCGAAAAAAGGGATAAAAGTCTTCGATCTATTTGTTTCGAATGACGTCGCCACAGGAACACACTTTACACCGGGGGTGTACCACTATCAACAGTATAACAGGAAAGAGCCCGACTTTCAGAGAAAAGCCCCAGGCCGGCTATGCATAAAATACTTTAATTTCCTTTGATAAAAAACTTTTGATTCTTGGGTGTCAAGGTTGGAGAGATTATGCCTGCAGGTGTGATATGATTCAAGCGCAAATGAGCGAAGAGGTCTGGGTACATTTAAAACGGCAGAAAAGGTTGCTGACTGAGGCAACACACTTACTTCAAGCGTCCTGGCCACTTCAATTGGAGAAATAGATTGGCGGTTATGTTAATTCTGATGTGCAGAAAAATTTTGTCGGAATGTGAGCAACCAATGCCTGACGAGTGTAAATATTTATAAAGGCATCATAGTCGTCCTCGTCGAGATCACCATCACCATCATCATCATCATCATTCTTTTGTAGACTGCGGGACGCAGGCCTTCCCATGTTTCTACAGCTGCACTTGTCTTGCGGGTCCATGGGTGCGCCCATCTCGTGCACCCATTCTTCACATATTTATCATGATGCCAAAATGATAATGAACAGCGCTGTGACGGTCTACCACATCACCACTACGCAGCGCTTCAAGCCACCACCATAATATTCCCGGTTTCAGACGGAAGTCTGTATCGTAACGATTCTTGTATCTGCGGCACTCCGACTATTTATTGAAGCGTCCCGGTCTGTGATTCCATGCTCAGTACCGAACACGCAGTCGGCTCTCACTTCGACTCGCTGCAGGCAACGAACTAAATCAATGCCTGGCGTCACATGAGGTGGGCGACTGTGATGTGCTGCACTCAGATTCCTAGCCAATATCATACGTCGACGCAGATGAAGACTATTGAGACGAAAATTCAGTGCTTGCTGCCTTGCAAAGCAGGCAAAGAAATTTACTTCCTCCTTCACGAATTCATCACGGCTACCGGAAGACTCATATGCTAGCGGATTCGTCCAATCATTTATCTGGCCCCGCCCCTAAGGAGTGTAGTTTTTTATCATTATATTCCAATTCTAAAGAACGCTTTTTAAATTATTAGACAAACCTCAAGCCTTGGCCAATCCCCCTCAGTGGGTACGTGCCATTACAAATGGAGAAGAAGAAGAAGACTGCGAGTACTCTGCAAGCTGGGAATCCATACCGTGATTTACTTGCAACCAGGGCGCATGCAGAGCACTGAAAAATCAATCATACAGCGCATGTAGATGTAGCAAAATTTCTTTTTATTTACATATAGTCAATGCACCCTATCTCAAACATGCAGCCTTAGTATCCGAAATCACCTCGCCCATGAAAACCAGCTCCGGAGGGCCTGAACTCTGGCCCGTATCCTGGCGTGGGTTGGTAGCTCTCGACAGGTACGGCAGCCGGCCTTGCGGCGAATTGAGCGGCAGCCGGCCTTGCATCAAATGGAGCGGCAGCCGGCCTTGCGGCGAATGGAGCAGCAGCCGGCCTTGCGGCAAATGGAGCGGCAGCCGGCCTTGCATCGAATGGAGCAGCAGCCGGCCTTGCGGCGACTGGAGCGGCGAGTGGCTTGGAGTTGAAGACAGCGTTGGCGCTGCGTCCAGACGTGGTTTCGGGCTCATTCGAGTCGATGGTGGCACGGAAGCCGTTGTGGTCGGCGACGTAGTTCACCCGGCGGTAGATGCCGTGCGCATCGCGGTAGCCGTAGGAGCCCTTCTTGACGTTGTTAGCGTCGCTCTGCTCGTTGTGGAAGCTCTGAGTGCCAAACTCGTCCACCGTGTCGTAGCCGAAGCTGTACGGTTTCGGCGGCTGCGTACGTTTAAATAGAATGTGTGTGGGATTACAGACTGAGCAAACGGACAAGTCCGGAAACAATAAAGTTCAACCCAGACGGCCGTCGCTTCAACACAAGGTATATTTCCCAAGGTATATGCAAACTACAAAAACACGGAACTTAAAATAATTTCTGAAGGCAGTGCTGCCGTAAATGTTCTCAGTCATTATTTAACGACTACGTCAAGTTCCTTGCCGTATAATAGGTTTTTAAGAAAACGTGGCTAGTGTTTGGCTTACGTAGACGGGATCCAGAGGAGGGCTGATGGGAGGAGCGGCCCCACCGACGCGGGGTTCACGATATCCGCTGCCCTGAGGACCATACGGACCTTGTGCGAAGGCGCACGACAAGAGAGATGCTACGAGAACCTGAAAAAAAGCAACACAGTAATGACAACAACTTATCAATTACGTGGACTACAATCGTAACCTGGCACTGCGCGATGAAGGCTCTGGAAAGAGATCAGTAACTCCAAGGTATTCATGCTTCCTAAATTGAGAATAAAATATCTATTTCCGTGAGGACTCTAACGTTAGTGAAAGAAAACTGAAAACTATTAGAAAACTGATCGAACGCACGCCCTGCCACCACCAAAAGAGTTTAGCAAAACGGCTGTGTAGGGTAATCCTCGTTTTTAGTAAAACGGTCTGTACACCCCGTTTTTTGTATTCGCACAAACTACACATACTTTGAAGTTACTAGCAATGAGTAATGATTAAAACCTGCTCTTTCGCGAAGCAGCCCTTGAAGAAATAAACAACTCACAACCTCAACGACGGAAACTTACGACCAGCTCTAGCTAATTGCGGTTGGTATTGGTACTATTAGGCTATAACGCTGCGCTAACTTTGCAAAATTGTGCCTGGTGTACAGGAAGCTTACTTTTCCAATCATGGTTGACAGAAGTTGCGCCTTCAAAATTGCAGGGCTAGATCACAGGCTGCTTCTGACTAGTGTGAGAAGATGGTGGACAGTGCGGAGTGGTGTACGTCTCGGAGTGCAAAGTAACGTTTTATACTGGCCACGTTGCCCGAGCCGCCACCAAGTGGCGGCCTCGAAAGCGAAATGGGTTAGAACGTTTTTTTCTTGTTAGGAGGAACTCACGTCGTCCTACAAAAGCGCTGAGGACACTTCCGCTTATCTTGTTTTACTTTACTTGCCTTCCTTATGGGCTCTTTGCAGGACGGAGAGTTTTTATTTTACGCTCTGCTTTCGAGCGAGCGTGGAAAAACTGCCTTGCGTGAGCGTTCCTCTCAATTTTGTGGTAGCAGATTCCGGTATTACACAGACGGCTGTGGTTACGTCGTAAGTTAGATGGCAAGACTGCGTGATGAATAAAAATGTAAAACAAGGGAACGCTATCAAAGAGGTTCAGCCCGCCCGCAAGTTTGAAAACAGAACATTTCTTTTATAATTGGTTAAATAAAGACATGAAGGCAATACTCTTGGAAGTTGCCAACTGCTACCAAGCTACGAATAGTCTTCACGAGCGCACTTTACTACCTGAGTTTGTAAAGGAGCTATTATTTCTGCGTGCAAAGTGAACATCAAGTCTTCGGTGAAATTGTGTGCATGAGACAGCTGTGGCGTTCTGTGTAACTATTTATTTAGGCCATGAAAGAATAAATGCTGTAATCCTTCATGCAATTGGATGTTGTGTTGGAGTATATGCCCTTGGTGTTTATTTCTCTTGGTCTTTATGAGCCGTGGTCTTTACTGCGAAGAATTACGCGTAGAAATTGAAATCAACCTTGAGCACATACGCCTACAGGTTGAAATTATGTTTGCAGAAGTGTGTACTTTATTTGCTCCTCCAACTGGGTGCTTCGGCATGCAGCTACGCTTGTCCGGACAGGGTCGAACTTTCAACATTAGTGACGGGTAGCAATTCATTATTCTAAGTTTCAACCACCTACTGTATACCCTTTGTGTATGGTGAGCCTCGACAAACGGTACGACAGGTGCCAGCGCCTCCCACGTAATCTTTATTGAGGCACTCGATTTGTTTGCGGGACTGAACTTATTCGAGGGAGCCACTGAGTTATTCATCACTGGTAATAGCGTTCTGGTTATTTTTAATTTGAGAAGTATGTTTTCCAGGAATATATATTTTTATGAGTCACTGAAATTGCATAAGACGTCAAGAAAATTGCTGGACACATGTACCGTAAAGCGCTATGATACCCCACCGCGAATCGCTGCATGGGCGTTTTGTTGTCTGGGATGTTTGTGACACATTTGATATCGATATGGATAATAAAGAACATATGTATATAGACATTTATTACAGTGGTGAATAGAGTACACCCCTAAATGACTGAGCGCACCAATAAATTGTGTCACCCAAATGCGTTTCGCCAACATTCTAGCTGAGGAGGCTCACTGAAATTAATAGTGTTCATCTCGAGAATTGTAATGCCTTCATTTCTTGGTCTCTTGCTATAAAAAATGTAGCATTTTACATGGAAACGACCGTATGCACAAGATTTCGGTGCACGTTAAAGTTCCCTAGGTGGTCACCATTAATCCGGAGCCCTTCACTACGGCGCGCCTCATGGCCTGCGTTGCGTCGGCGCGTTAAACCCCACAATCAATCAAATCAATTTTTACATGAGTCACGTCCGAATTGTGAAAGTGTGGGCCATTAAACTGTGGACTTTGGGATAGAGCGAGAGGTTAAGGCACTAGCAGGCGGAGATGTAGGAGACTGATCATGCAAGACATAAGCTTAGTGACTCCACGAGTTGTGCCATAGTGTCGGACGGAGATTTGCAGAGGAATGACCCAGATTTCCCACTAAGGGTTGCGGGGTGCCGTTGTTGTGAAAGTGTCGGGGTATAGGTAATGTGGTAAATGAGTGGCACGAAGGCACGACCAATAGGCTTTCGGAATGTTTGCATAACTGCCTTACAGTATGGATGGCTTGAGAGTTTCAGGGGGCAAAAAAGTTGGCACGTGAAAGGGTTAGTTTGCGGTCTATTAACTGTGAAGGATTACGGGGTGTGTGGAGTACTGTGATGCGCGGAAGATGAGTCCAGGGTGGCTGGGTGTCAGCGATGGGAGGGAGATGTGAACTGGGGTATCCCAGTGATTCCAATATAGCCTGGCCCTGCCTAATGCTTATACAGTAGTGCTGAACTTGATGATGAACTTCGGTTTTCTCCTCGAGAGTGTTGTGTAGTGCAGCTTTTTCAATTAAAAAAGTAGCGGCACAAGAAGGGCATTCAAGTTCCATACAAATTCCCTTGAGGATTCATCGCGGCTTCAGTTTTAAATATTTGGGATTTTTTAAAACGAAAATAGGAGCATGTATATCGATATTTTCTGTGACCAAACATTGCTACTTAGACAATTTTCTGAAGTTCGTATTCTTGTATGCTTTGATTCGATCGGGTATAAAGTTGGACTGTGTGCTTCCCTTGTTAAAAGAGGGACAGGTTTTGTCTCCCGCGGCTCACAGGACTTACCGGTGATGTGACCTACGGGATGGGGTCTTCAAAAAATATATGCCTTTACAGCACGTATCCGCAACAAATTGCGCTACATTTATCTGGCTGACAGGCATCAAGGACTAGGGAATGTGTTGATCGGCTTTAATAAATGCAGGCAACCGTACCCCGCACTTCTACTGAAGCACATCTTGGCCCAAGATGACACAGCCTTGTGCCGTTTGCCCCTGTGTTCGATTGTGTACCATTATTATTCTCGGTGAAATAAGGCGTACGATAAAACATGAGCTTCAGTGAATGGCCCTAGTATGGTGGCTGTGTGAATTCGTTAGGCCTAGACACGGTGCGTCATGTGGTTGAGCGAAAGAGAGCCAGTATAAAGAGCCGCACATTCAACCAGCCTATGTGGCACATCTCTTGGAGAGGGGCGTATTTGCCACGACCTGGCATTAGGCCTAGCGTCATGCTTTAAGGTGTAATCGCCTTGAACCAGAGCACGCCATTTGACACTTCGGTCGCCTAATCTTAAGCCTCAATATAAGCCTGTCAAGCTCATTGTCATGGAGCGAACTTAAAGACAAATATCTTAAGCGATGATAAACTCATCAACGTGACTACGCAACATTGCTCAGCCAGATGTGGAAGCACAAATTATACTCACGTTTTAAGAGAAAGCTGAGCTACCCCGTAGTTGTTCTTGTGAAAGCGTTACAGGGCCCATTGAGCAAAGAGCCTGTGGCTGGGTGGGCTGTGGCGTCTGGCAGAAGAAAATGGATCTCTTGAAATAGTTGCATAGCATGATGAGTTTTATAACGCGAACTTCACTCCCAGGCAGCGAGAGGTGGGCGCCCACGCCAGCACACCGCTGATGACGGGGGCGGAAGAACGCAGCCATACGAGAAAGTAGCCAAACAGGGAAACGCACCATGTTCTTCCACTCTGCCGTAACTCGGCGATTGCAACGAGCAGCGGCACAACGCTCTAGGAGATGGATCTAAGCCATTCGAAAGCGTTAAGGCAAATTGCAAACCAAAGTTTTCCAAACGGCAAGAATAAAAATTCCCTAGACAACGCGAAGTAGAAGCAAGACGTCTTAGGCTTGCAACTGAGAATTTATGCTTTGAATGCTTTCTTTCTTATTCACACCTTAAAAAAATTGTGCAAGCGTCCTCGAAATTTGTTATCTTGAAAATAATGGCGGTGCCTCAGTTCTGTGCTGGTAGTTTTTATTTTTATATATAATTCAGTACAGTACAAACGGCACCAGCAAAATTGAAAAAAGGAGTCTATAACAGTCGCATATCCCACACAAAATCAAAGCACATCCCGCGTGGTGCTGCAGAGGTGTTAATTGTTACAGTAACGAATCGTCGTAACACGGTTAGCGTCGAAGTATTTCCTCAGTGTCAGTTGCGCTACAACACCCCCCTCTTTCCTCCCCCCCCCCCCACCCCACACACAAAAAATACACTGAACCCCACCCAGTCCTGAAGCAATTTTGCTGGGTTGTGGTCCCTTGCAAATACTCTAGTCAGTGTCCAGGGTACAGAAAAACCGTTTTCCTGTTGGAATATTTGGACTGTAACCACTGCTGTGAGCAGCCGAAAGAAAAGTATATGGTCACCGGGGACACACACATGAGTTTGACGCATTTAAATCTTAAAAAAACGCTCTCCTGTTGAACCCCAGATGACAAATTGGGATTCGAAAACCGAGGCGTGTTACAAATTTGATGGTCCTTTTGCGTGCAACATTAACTAAATGCTCAACTGAAAACAAGTTCCACTGAAAACTTACAGCCTCGGTAGTTTATGTTGAATTATAAGAATGGCAATGAAGAACTTGTCAAGCAAAATAACATTTGGCCCCGTTTCACGGGTCATCGTTTAAATTAGCTCGAGAAGGCAGCGTTGCTTCTTGGTGATTCTTGATAACTCTTTTTAGAGTGGTAACAGTTGTGTTAATGATGGCTACGCATACACGAATTGGCAATAACAATTACCCGACACAATCGATCTAGGTTGCTTGGATGCACAGTTTTATTAGTGCCGATTCCTGGTGGAGCGACTAGTATGGGAGTTTAATAATGGTACACTGACCCCTAAGATAACCGAAAATGTAGTGCACCAAAAAAAAAAACAGACATCGTGCAATGTAAAATAAATAAAAACTAAACATTATTAATCTGCACAAAATTTTTCGATTTACCGCGACTTTCGCGCGCCGTTCTGTCGAACGCATAACTGATATGCTCACTTCACCTATGCTTACACGCAAACCACTATGCGCGCGCGGCTAAATGTCGCTTACGCAAGTTGTTTTCGATTCAAAATAAAACAGGCCGCTTCCCCCTTCTGCGCTCTTTGTGACGTGCGCGAGGACTTGAACCACGTATTATGTGAGCGCTCGCGGTATAGCAGCAGTTAGAACGTCCCTTTTAGTGTCCTTGGGTCGTCCGCTTTCTACAAGGACTAACTCTAAAAGGCGTGCTAGGCTCTTGGTCGAACTCTAAACGAGCATCTCGAGCGACAAAAGCTCTATAGTCTTTCCTGCGAAGCACAGGACTTCATCAGACTCTTTAAACAAGACTCTCTTAATGAGCCCGTCATCTTAATCACAGTCATTATCATCATCTGTTCATTTATTTCTTTTTTTTATACATCTGGTGTAGCAAGCTAGGCGCCTTGTCCAGGCTAACCTCACCAGTATTCATTAAAGACTATTCTCTCTGTCTCTCTGTATGCGCATTTACAAAGCATGCAGCACCGAGCAGGAACATCCAGACGAGGCAGCCTAGGCAGCCGCCATGACACTCGCGTCATGGCCTCCGCGATCGCCTGCTGGCGGCGCGCCATCGCCGGCAGACGATCGCGGAGTCCGTGCTCGCATATACGCTCATTGGTGCTATTGGTTTAATATAATGGGGAAAGCCTGTGGCAACGCTTTGGAGGGCATTGGTGGGCTGATCCTCTTCCCGCTTTCCTGCTTCTATCGACCAATTTAGATCAAATATCTCAGTAGCTTTATTCTCCTCGAACCTCCATAAATACAGAATAACTTATCCACGGAACTATTCTACCCGAATTTTAAAGTTTAACAGCCTATCATCAACGATGGAACTACGAAATTACAAGCCTGGACACAACCTCAGGGAAATTTAGCTCTCGGTGCATCGTTTTTATATAGAAAATGAACGTACAAAAAGTGATCGCATTTTCTTGGTACTTGATCTGCTCGTTTCTCCAGGTATAACGAATAAAATAGTTGAAAAATGGTTTACGGTAGCAGTTGTTGGTTAATTTTATCTTCAAAAAACATCGGAGAACACGGGACTAAAAAAAAACAAAACACAGGTCCTGCGTTGTGTTTCTTGCTTAGTGCCATATTTCCCGATTTTTTTTTTAACCAGTAATAGAGACGACCTGAAAGCAAGAAACCGGAATACGATTCGGACCAAGTTAAAGGAAAGCAGTAGAGTTGAACTTCCCTTGTCAGGCGAAATGCTGCGTGTAACCAAACTGACACACACAACAGCGATGTGAAACTGAGTCAGACACATAGAACGACAAGAAAAAGGGAGAAAAATTACGAGAAGACATGGTTTCGACCGGTACTAGATAGAAGCGGTTAGAGCATTTGAAAGTTAGCTTTCTCCTTGCACAAAACAGGCAACCTCAAATAAAAAATAAAACTGTGGCAACGCCGCCAGGCTATGTTTAGGCTTAGGGAAGATCTTTCTATGAGTCAGGCGATCTTCCCACAGAACACAAATAAGCCGGAATGGGAGTCCGCAACCCTCAGTCCGAATTCGGAAGTTTTCAAAACTCCTCCAATGGCAGTATCGCTTACTCCCATTATTTTCCGAAGTTTTTTCAAGTAGCAAATGGAGTTATTTGTACTGCCACTAACAATGGGAGTTTGCAGGGGTACCATTGGGAGTGTCTTATTTTCTCCAACTGAGAGTTTTCAGGGGGCACGTTGGGAGCAGTGTTGACCTGCAATAGAGGTATTTTTTTCTGTTTTGGGGCGTTTGATATAAGCACTGTAGAGGGATTCGTTACGGTATTTGGGAGTTCCTAATGAGCGCACAGGCCGCATTTTAATTTTCTGTTTACGATTACGTAATTTTCTAGTCTTTCTCAGCTTCAAGCATTGAATGGCAAAACGTGAAAAGTTTGCTTTTCTGCACACAGTCAATTTATTGCATAGCTACATTAAAAACGATATACGTGCGAACACGTAATAACACAATCAAAACACTGAATCAACAAAACACCTACATCGAGAACCCAATGTATCTTGGTACGAACTTTATCTGCGACAACACTCTTCAACAAAAAAATGTAAGCCATTTGCAAATAATGAGGTCAGCATGTCGTCGGTGCGCTGTTTGCTTGCACTTGCCTCCCAAACGCTGACGTGGCCCGCTGCCTTCCCTGGCACGTTCCCCAAGAAGCCACACGTACCCACATGCATTACAGGGATAGATACACGCTTTAAATATACGGCAAACAATAAGAAGCATATTGGCATCTGACCTGAAAACGAACAACAAAGAAACGGCATTGTAATGACGCCGCACTTGTCACTCTTGTGTCCACTTTTCGTAATGTCTGAATGTTTATTTAAAGCTACGCAAAATTGCACTTCCGTTCGAGACACTGCCTCACTAGTTGGTCAATACGAAGTGTTGTTCGAAAGGGAGCGCGACCCTTGTGGAGACCGAACTTCTCAAATTGCCTTTCCTTTACACTAGCTTTTCCTCGGCTGTGGTAGTAGTCGGGGAGCGAGGATTCGAGGGGTGTTGACCCAGCCAGCAACCTCCCCTCCTCTCTCCCTCACCTAAAGTTAAGGGAAAAGCTTCGGGTCGGTGTGGAGGCCTGCACCTCCCCCCCCCCCCCCCCCCTTAAAGAAATAAAACAAGCAGTCGTGCGTCGACTCTACATGGTTGAGTGAGACAATGGCTGCCTCTTGTGCTGCTCCCTCGAAGGGTGTTTGCTGGTTATAGTTACACGCGCCTAGCGTACGTACGGCATCTTTAGGTCCCACGGGGCCCCGCTACCCACCTTCTCCCTTTCCACCTTCTGGTGAAAGCAATTAATTAAGCAGCCGGCGGCACGCGGCCTTTCTAATCATTATATAAAGTCACCCTCCTCGTGAGAAGACAAAAGCTTCAATTATTCAGGCGCGGCCTCCCTTCTGGCACATGTGTATGATTTGATTATTGCTGTTTTGAGGCGCTGCACGTACTTCTCAAGAAAATGGCCTGGCAAGGAGTATTTGAATGCCTTGATTTGGCTGAGGGCAGACGCGACGTTTGACCGGCCATTGGCGTACTAGAAATGAGATGTTCATTGGTGTGACCTTTAATTTTTATTCGCCTACCAAGTGGTCGCGTATGCTTTCAGCCAGTGAGAACAGACACAGCCTATCTTCGCGGGGCTCGTACAATCGGTAAACACGGGCTCTCGCTTTGTTAGTCTAACATTCCCGGCGGTGCCGTTCATTTGTTCGCAGTGACACCAACGGTGGACTTGGGGGTAGAGGTAAACGCTTTGCTTTAAAACACCTCAGCCGTTCTTGCGGACACTTTTCATTCTTCTCGCGAGTGTGAATGAGTGAGTGTTCTGCTCGAGACCCGCGCAAATACGCATTGCTTTCACACCGTTCGGCCTCCCCATTGACGTTCCGGGAATGGCGCCATCTCTCTCACGCACAACGCTCACCTCCAGTGGCGGAGAATCGCCCGCGCAGTGACGCGGGAAACACACTGAGTAGTTTTGACACTATAAGGGGCACAAGTCTCCCCAAATGTTGGTTACAATAAAAAAGTGCAAATCTTTACCTTCAACCACCCTCGCAGACGCGCAACCGCGTTGTTTTTAACGAGCCACTCTCGTTAGGATGACTGCGTTTAGGCCTCGCGTCGGCTCGCTGGCGTACTACGTCGGCTTGAAGGTCGGTGACTCGGAGGCGACGTTGCAGTGCGACGCACGGTAGTCTATGGCTGGTTCCACAATGTTTTCAACGAGCTTCAGTTGTCGGGAAGCACATCGCATCCATTCGTGCGGCCGCCAGTTCATACCGACAATAAATTTTAGGGGACGCTAGAGCTTACACGACACGCGACACCAACTGGCATACATTTTGTAAGGAGGATTAAGGAGGTATTCGGTGAAGGACAAGAAGAAGGAGGCGTGGGAATTTTTAATACACCCATAGGACAAACGTAGTATTCAGAGCTAGATACTGCGTTTTGAGGGGAGGTACAATCGCGGTAAATGCGCCTATTTACTACGGATCGTGGCCCCGCCGTGTAAAGTGGCAGTTTTTCCACCTTCATACCTACCACACGTGGGAGCAGCCACCTGCCGTGAGAGTTTAAAAGGCGTATTTCAGCCAAAAAACTACCATTCAATCTAATGGGTGTTTTTCGTGTTCCCTCTAAAAACGTGTTATCTACTTTGGATTCGCAGCGGTGACCATTTTTTATACCGGAGAACACGAGCAACAATAGGTCTGGGTTTTCGAACAGGGTGTTAATTAAGGGTTTCGCCCTAATTAATCACCAAAAAAAACATATAATCAGGACAAGTGCCAACGTAGGGTTTATTTTCAGGGATCTGCGTAGACTTTGACAAATATGTAGACTAAAATTGTCAGATTATCCCGCCCACGGAGCCACACCTCCAGGAGCTGTGTATCCAGAGCCGTACACGGGTGCGGCTACGTAGGTCGGGAACGGAGCCGACGCTGACTTAGCCCGCACTGGAGCGGCGACTGGGTTGGCGTTGAAGACTGCGTCGGCGCTGCGGCCAGCCGCCGTTCCCGGCTCATTGGTGTCGATGGTGGCGCGGAATCCGTTGGCGTCAGCGACATAGTTGACGCGGCGGAAGATGCCGTACTCATCCCGGTAGCCGTACGAACCGGTCTTGGTATTGCTGGCGTCACCCTGCTCCTTGTGGAACGTTTGCGTACCGAACTCGTCCGTGTTGTCGTAGCCGAAGCTGTACGGCTGTGGAGGCTGTGTGAATTTGTAGAAGAGAGACGGGTAAGTGGCTTGAACAAAACAACAACCTGGGCGCATGGATGTAAAGTACTCTGTTAAGATGCTACAAAAAACCCGCTAAGGTCGAGGCTATTGGTTCAGCATGGAGCGAATCTTTCTCCAATTCATGGGGTAATTAGCGCCATACCCTTTATACACAACTCGTTTGCCTTCAAAGCGGCTACGAGGAGAAAAATAAGTGTAGAAATCAGCAGGCTATTCTACAGAAGCAAAGAATCTGATTTTTTTTTTTGGGGGGGGGGGGGGAGGGGGGCAACCTTTTTTGGTGATGATATCGGAACTAGAGGTCAGCACTTATGGAAATTTCTTAAAATGCCCAAATTTGTCTTGTAACGCCTCTTCAGCTTACCTGTACAGTAGGGAATGTGTAACTATTCCTATATACTTCAATTCGAGCATATTATGTCGTAACATATTATTGCCACGTACCATACTTATTCGTTCAGCACGGTTAGTCCTCTGTAATGCTGTATACAAGCAAACAAATTCTTCGTTCAAGTTAAAGCCCATTCACTGTATACCGCATCCCGACACGACACCTAGCGTGCCATGCCCACGTGGCGGACGGCCATTGTCGAGTCATGAGGGGTGGAAAGATGTCCCCATTTTATACGGCTTGAAACATTATCCCCTGAATACGTTACTGCCATGATATTGGCAATGCTTCATGTTTTTCGATTTAATTCATATATACTTTGCTTACTGCGAAAGCGGGTAATGGCTTCCGATAATGCTACCTCTCCTTCCAGAAAATGACTCGTTAACTCAGCTGATTACCTACTTTCAATTTGTAATCCCACGTCGTGACCCTTCCAAGTACTGATTAAACTTGAAAAATGGATCCCTATTACTTTCTCAGATTCGCGTTTAGTTTTTCTTAAGTTGTGAATCAAGGGGTTACATGTCACCAGCAAAGATCGCTCCCATACCTGAAAAAGAAATTACTGCTCATAAAACCAAACTCGTACCGACACTTTCAAATTTATAGCCTATTCACTCATAAAACAACGCGCCACCAAATCCCCCGAGGATGCAGTGAAACGCTGTCTTGCGCGGAGGTCCTAGCAACACTGCTCAGTTTAAGAATGGTTCAATTGCTGGACCGTTTCTTTGTAGTTCTTTTCCTCAACTAACTACTACAGGTGCGAAAACTCAGGCAGAGAGGGAGTAGTTTAAATGGGCCGCTTACGTAAACAGGATCAAGAGAAGCGCCTCCTGGGGTGGCCGCCGCTGCGACCAGAGGTCCCTGGTATCCATCGTAGAGGCGGCCCTGGGGCCCAGTATGGGCCTTCGGCGAAAGCGCAGGAGAGGAGAGATGCGACGAGAATCTGAAAGGTAGTGACAACGGAGCGATGAGATGCACTTGCCATTAGCTCTAATCAATATCCGATTGTGTCAGTAACATAATGTAATGTAGTTCATAGTATTCAAAGCGTTAACGAGACCATAAAACATTTTTTCAACTTCTTTATACATCACAAAGGCTTTCAGAACGTAGTGAACAAGCACATCTTAAAACAGGGTTCACAACATACTTCATCCCAAAATTATTTCTCTATCCTTCAGATAACTTAGAAACTGGTTTGAAAAATGTTTCTATCTTTCACGATCTTAGCGTTCTCTGAGTACTCGAATTCCGTCATTAGAGCGATGGAGCGGCCAATTGACCGACTCTTATTCAGTTGCATCACTGCACACAGTCCAGAGGCCGCTTTTAAAAACTCGCCGCAAATGCAAAGCACCAACAGAAGGCGCGTCTTGTGCTACGGGCACGTCATGCAGCGCCGCTCTGTTCTGGCAATAACTGCACGTGTGACAATGCTCCCAGACGCCAACGAAGGAGTAAGTATTTATCAGAAGTGTTGGGGAGTGCCTTGAAACCTCCAGTTGGATATTCATAAAGCTTACCTTTGCAATCATGGTTGCTTGAGAAATTTTTGCGAAATTGTAGGGTTGAGCAAGCACACTTCTTTTGACTTAGGAGAAGAGATGGCTAACAGAGTATGGTTGCGTGATTCCTTGGGTAAGCGCGTTTTATAGAGTTAGCCAACGTTGTGCCCCCAAGTGGCGACCCGGGAAAACGGACTTCAGTATTATTTTTCTTGCTAGGTGCATGCATTTTCACGTCACAAAGCGACGTAGGCACGACGGAATATTTTTTGTCCACGGGGTTCTTGTCTGCACGCTTTGCGGCTGCAAGTGTGTTTTTACTTTCTCCTGGGAGAAAACGTGCCGGAAATGCCGTACGGGAACTAACCCTTTGCAACGTAAGCTGTTGCTGTGTGATTAAGGTGGCTTGGAGTTGTAACGTTACTTTAATGTTTCATTGCCCGAAACTAAAAGAGAATACGAGTGGGCCCTATTTCGTAATTTTAATCTCAACCATAAGAGGGGAAATGCGGTTTAGTGGTATCTTGTTGATTGCTTTGATAAGAAACAGAGGTTAATACTTCTATGGGTAAGCAGCTAGCGCAGTTATGCTGGCACTGAAGAACTGAAAGGAAACACTTTTATAATTATAGTCGATCTAGGGTTTCGATGCATTGAAAGGCTTATAACACAATCCAGATCTAAGAGGTGCACCACTCAGATCTCACTTTAGGTATGCTTCTTTCTACGGGCATTCCAATAAACATTTTCTGCACACATTAAAGCATATTGCGTTATCCGTATTGCCCATATTGAAGTAGTGGTTTTGAATAATGTGTTCCAATGTTTATCCTCCGAGCTTATGAGCGCTTAACATAGGGTACTCAGCTGCATGGAAAAACATCGAATTTTTAGTAATGGCTGCAATTTTCGTTTGCACTTTTTATTCAGCGTAATCCTGAATTCGAAACTATTTAAATAACATGTATGTGTCAGAAACTGCAGGCGGCACGCACATTATTGCTTCACAGTGAGGCACCCTAAGTGATGAACTCCTAATAGATTTAACCTTCGGGAGTTTCCACCCTCTTCATTATTTTCGTTGAATATAATGGTTTCGTGATCGCTCAAGTAGAAACAGTGTCCACGCTAATATGAAGGCACCGACAGCCCATTAGTACACAGATTTTAAGGAGGTAACGCATCGTGTCGGTTACAATAAACAATGAGCCGACGTAGAGCAAATACGGTCGGTTATTACTAGTGACCAGGATTTTAAGCAAATGTCTGTTTTGTTCGTTGCACTCATATCGCCATACTTCAATATATGAGCACACATTACAGGTCAGGAAGGCCTTCTGTGGTGTTTTATAGTGCCCCTAAATGGCTTTTTTGGCTTTTGTGTCTAAATTCTTGTAAATGCCTATAAATGCGTATTTTCAAACTTGGGGCCTATATGAACACTGTTTACCTTCAAAGTTTCGCTTTTGGGGTGCACTTTGAGATCGTTGTGTATGTTACAGATAGAGTGTACTGTTCGAAAACCCTGTGTAGTTCTACCGGTCGTCTGGTTTTACCAAGACTCAGAAAACAACAGAAAATAGTAGTAGAGTGGGACGCTCAATCTCAGTGACAAGATGCACAATTGTACTTTTTTCTAGTACGGGTCCTCCCTAGCTCTGCCGCCACGCTGATCTAACAGTGAATTTAATTGCGCGCCGCAAAAAGCGGAAGATCTCGCGCACAAAATGTTCTCGTCCTGTAGTCCCTCCAAGCTACCCCCCTTTGTTTTTTCCTTTTTTTTTTTTCATTTTCGTTACTCCCTCACAGCAGCCATGGGCTGGAAGTGGGGTCCGCCACAAACGTCTTTGCCCCTTTCTTTTGAAATCCCTTTTTGTGCGCTCGTACTAAGTCTCCCAAGCTGCAGAAAATAGGAAAGGAAAAAAAATCTGCCGCGCTAGAAAGCATAACTGCTCGTGCGATGCAAGACCTCGTGGCACTGTTCCAACAACGACCGTATTCTAAGTTCAACAGTAACAAAAGGTTCCACTAGATGGCGCCAATATCAGAACACAGCAATAAAGCAAAGCTTCATTACTTTCGTCCAGCGTTTTCGCCGCCGATGGGCAAGTTCAGGTTTTCGGCTCTGCGCATAAAGACCCAACGACATGCAGCGTACTTTGTGCGTTTACTTGCGTCGACGTCGTCCCGCGTCGAGGGGCGTCAGCGAGCGTCGCCAAAAATGCATGGCGACGCGAGCTGACGCCCGAACGACGCCGATGGCTACACTCGCCAGATATCGGCGTCGACGCAGCCCGAGAGAGCATCGGAAAGCGGGTGGCAGCATCCGTCTTCTCGTGGTTGGGGTCATTCCTTTTAGCAGAAAACAATCAATTTATTGTCCACCTGCGGTAATCGGTTGCCTTGAGGACGAATTGCAAGCCATTTCTGTTCGAAGCGCTCATCCATTTGTGGCTTGTTCGGCTTCCATCGGGGAGATCGGGCATTTGGGATAGCTTTTTGTGTGAGTTAAATAAGGGAGCTCTGGCTACATCTCATCCAGTATTAGCATAATGCGGCTTGTCTGCAAGATCGGTGCGTGACAAGCAAGTGTTATCAACGCCAAATTCTAGCGCGCATTCCATTCCATTAGTAGCGCCCGTAGCTTGCGCAGGGGAGACCGGGAATAGCTTCGTGCTTTGATAGCTTTTCTTGACTCGAATAAGGGAGCTGTGGTTACATCGCTTGTAGCACTAGCATTATTGTCCTCGGTTCCATGGTCGGTGCGCCATAAACAAGCCTTACCACTGCTCAAATCCGTCAAATACGACCAAACGCCCACGCGACACTATTCGTGGGCAGCGTCATTGGTTGGTACACCGAATTCTTCGAGGCTCCCTGGTCCCCGCGGGGGTCGAGGGGTGGAGTGCCGGAGTTTTGTTTTTAAAGGCCGTGGTTCGAAATCCCTCGCAAAGGACCCAATTTCTTTTTTTTTTTTGGCGGCGAGGGTTTAATAAGTTTTTTTACTAGGGTAACAGATAGGGGTGCCAGAGCTACCTTTGCCTTTTAAAGGGGCCCTGAAACGCTGTCTTTGAGCACACTAAAGTAAGTAGCACAATCGGTGGATGGAAGGTCGTCAACGTCATCTGTGCCAAGTATTACTCTTTTTTGCCGCGCAGCCGGAAAGGCTTACACTTGTGCGTCAAAGTTTGTAGCTTTTTCTCATCCTTCCCTAAGTGTTTTTGGACACGCCATCTTCACATGTCTACATCATCGATTCCCAGATGTTCGTCATGAGCTAGACAATCCTTGCTATGGGGGCGGCTTGTTCACGCACTTCGGGCAACGAGAGGAGTCGTCTGTTCAGCGTCGGCTCGCCGGCTGATCTGCCAGCGTAGTGCCGGAGTGCTTGGACATTTTACGACAAACGAAACAAGTGTAAACAAACGCTTAACCGTTGTATTGAATGCAACACCACCCATAACACGACATGGATATTCTATTACCTTAGTTCGTTCCACAAAAAAGGCGTTTGAAGCCCCGTGGCACTTCTTTCGTGCAATCGCAGAGAACGCC
Source organism: Haemaphysalis longicornis (assembly GCA_013339765.2). Taxonomy (NCBI): domain Eukaryota; kingdom Metazoa; phylum Arthropoda; class Arachnida; order Ixodida; family Ixodidae; genus Haemaphysalis; species Haemaphysalis longicornis. The sequence continues at coordinate 181,569,762 of CM023450.1, forward strand.
CTGAGGCGAATGCCCTGGTTTGACGCATACAAGTTATTCAACTTCAAAACAATCCAGAGATGCGTTCGAACGAACACAACGTCACAATATGCGTGGAAGTCTGAACCGCGATTGACAGGACGATCGGCTTCCTCCTCCTGCCCGTCGTAAATTCAGCACTCACCTCGCGCGCGGTTTGCGGGGGACGAACAGCAAGTCACTTAACTTTGGCGCACAAGCCGAGATGGCTTTTAGCCACGTACACTGAACATACCCCCATGCGAGGTTGAGTCGTACGTCGCTCGAGAAACATAATCCAGACCATGGGAAGCACTATCCACCCGCAAGAAGCACAACGTCATATTTCTTCGCGAAACAAAGGTGTCCACAACACACACCCATCGCCTCCTGTAATGCCAAACGCATCTCGAACTTCCCAATGGGGTGTGAGTGGTACGCCTGCAGTGCCCACATGTCGCGAGGTGGGGCGCCAAGCTGAACCGGGATCACGCAACCGTAACTTACTTCTGGAGCGGTTTGTGCCTTGTTGCCAAGGCAACCGATGTTTGAGATTGTCAAAGAAATGGCGCTCGCTCCAGCGCTAGAAAGCTCAGAGCCGCGCCGGAGCATGTTTTGCCAACGTTGCCGCTCTCCACCACGCATCGCCCCAAGCTGAACTGTTCACATGATTGAAGCGTTTTGTGCACGGGATATGTATCGGTTTAAAATGTCTTTCTCACATGCCGTCGGCAGGAAGTACCACCGCCGCAAAATAAGACCCGGAACCAGCGGGCCACATCTGATACGGTGCTTTTTGGATAAACAGTGCGCCAGTGCGCGGTGCATGAAAGGGACGGAGCGCACGATCCTCCCCGAGCGGCTGCGATTTCGCCGCCGATAAAAAGTCACGTGCCGCCGATAGCAACTGCAGCCAACGTATACCGCGAAAGGGCAAGGCCAGGCCGCCCGCACAAATGCGGCCTGATTTTAAGTGCGAAGCACTTCTTAGTCGGGCCTACTCCTGTCTTCCACCGCCGTCCTCCGTCCGCAGCCTAGCAACGGAGCTAGCTACCGTGCCTAGCAACGGCGCCGGATTTCCGACGCGTGAGGGCGCTCGCATAGCGCCTCCCTCTCCCCCCTCGCCTACTCTCCTAAAGCCCCTTTACTGCTCTCAGCTCGCAACACCCTCTCTCGGCGCGCCAGCCAGGCACACTACACTATATAAAAAAAACAGCATCTGGCGCCAGGTTTTCGATCCGAGGACTTTGCGGGCCGCAGCGCGACGCTCTACCGACTAAGCCATGGACGCGACATTTTTTTTGTTTTTGAAACAATAACTTTATTTACACATAAATATACACGTTATGCCGAGTGTTACACATGGTTCAGGAGCAGCTCTGACAGCGGATGTGTCCGTTACATGTTTGAGTGGTAATATGCCAGCAAACGTAAATCCAGGAGAAAAAAAAACAGACACAAAGGCAAGAGAAACCAAACAAAAAAGAAGGACAAAGAGAACAGCAACACAGACTTTACCAAAAAACAAGGGCATTGAAGGGAATGTGAGGTGTCCTATTAGCTGGCGCTCTAATCTCTCTTGTACCTCAAAGAGGGGCTGGTCAACGTAGACTGCGCTGGCTCGTTTTTTTAAACGGTCCAATCACATGTTTATTTTATTAATGGCTTAGGACGTGTCCCTCCTGCGTCTTTCCTAATTGGTTTTGTAGCGCTTCAGCGCATGGCTGCCTCGGGCGAGCTTCCTTCGCAAGTTCCAGGTCACAGTCATGATGTGCCCAATGCACTAACCGTCATTGGACCTCCCGCAGAAAGTGTCGCCATGCGGGTTGTGGGTGGAGGGCGCACCCACTGCGTCTACCCTCGCTTTCCAGAGGGAGGGAGTCCAATGGCAAGGGACACAATCACGGAAAGCGGGGTGCTCTGTGTCCACGCACAGAATTGAGGCCCGTCCAAGTGGACGTTCCACGATGTTCTGAAGCACGATTGTATTTCGTGCCATAAATACATCGCTGTTGTTGCGGTCTAAAGGAAAGCGTGTTCTGCGGTTTCAGGTTTGCCACACAGGAGGCATCTGGCGCCACAGGGAAGGAAGAAGCCCCGCTCCTGCTGACGCGCCATGACTGGCAACACTGCCGCGTGGAAACGGAAAAAAAAAATCTTTTGTGCCGACTGGGATGGGCGATTGCCTGACTCGCTTGAGCACATCGCCTCCACCCTGAGGGACCGGAGGCTGACGGTACAGAGGTGGTGGCAGTGTCTGCGCTACTAAGTCCCAGTATAACTTTCGCGGCTTCACAGCGAGCAGGTATTCCCAAGAAAAATACGTCTGCAGTGAATGCCACCGCGCTCGCTATCTCCCCGTAGAACCCGGTGATGCGAGAGCCGTGATCGACAGGACGCTGACGTGGCAAGCCACGGCCGCAAGTGAAAGGAGCCTAGGCATTGGATGGCCGCTTGAAGGAAACGGGTCGACCTGGTCGCGGAAGAAAAGGAAGCGCTGGACTACGAGCTTGAGTTCTGCGTTTATCAGTCCTATGCCTCCCCCCTCCGCGCTCCAGAAGAGATTCGTTCGGGCGCATGGGCTCGTATTGTGACCGCCAAACAAACACCGCCCACGACCGGTGTAGCCTCTGTATCGAGCCGGCATCGATGGTGGTGATGCGCGCTGCGTACAGAATCGCGGGGTAGGCTACCATGTTGCACAAGAGGGACCTTGCGTAAATGGATATGTTACGGTTCCTCCAGGGGTGAAGCTTCCATTCGGCCGCGTCAACTTTTGCTTTCCACCGAGGCGCCACCGCCTGGCCCACTCCGATCTTTACCCCTAGATATGTCTCAACGCGGTCCGACCACCGCATGTTGAAGCACTTGCGCGGCTTTCTTTCCCAGCACCCCAACCAGGCTCCCTCGGATTTTTCAAGGTTCAGCTCTGCACCGGAGAAACCGCAGAACTGATGTGCCAGTCGGAGTACTTCTCCGGCTTGGGCAGCTGTTGTGCAGATAAGGGCAACGTCGTCGGCATATGCCAACACTCGGAGTTCCCGTCCGCCCATAACGAGTCCTTCGATTTTGGTGGACGCAGCAACCATGCGACACAGCGGCTCCAGGTAAAGAGCAAAAAGTAGTGGAGACATTGGACAGCCTTGGCGGACAGAGTTTTGTACCATGATGGGGGTTCCTACTTGCCCATTAACGATTATGCTCGTCGTGATTTGAGTGTAGCATATCTGGATCCACTCCATCATGGCATCTCCTACTCCGCAGTGCCTGAGGAGTGTGAACAGGAAAGGCCGTTGTACCCTGTCGAATGCCTTCCTAAGGTCGAGCTGTAGCACAGCCAGTGGTGCTAACCCTAGCTCTCCCGCCTCACAAGCGGTCCTCATCCAGTGAAGGTTGGAATTTATTGTTCGCCCTTTAAAACCGCAAGTCTGGTGTGGGCCCACCACCGGACTAAGGGCCGTTTCGAGTCGATGAGCCAGTATCCGAGCCAGGATTTTGTAGTCCGACGACAAAAGGGAAATCGGGCGGAAATCGGATGTGCTTGGAATTGGACCGGATTGTGGTGTTTTCGGCAGGAGGACCAGGTGGCTATTTCGCATGGAAGGAGGAAGTAGCTTTTTGTGCATTGTGTCCTCGAAAACTGAAGCGAGTACCGGACTTAAAATTTTTTGAAAAGCCTGATAAAATTCTGAGACAATCCCGTCTGGACCTGGGGACTTGTTTTTGGGTAGCTGTTTAATTACGGATTCTACCTCCGCTGCAGTTATTGGAGAGTTAATTAATTCTCTCAAATCCTCCATACCTTTGGGAGCTCGCTAAGAACGTCCTCGGGGACGGGGTCCAATCCGATCTGCAAATTAAACAGGCTGGAGTAAAACTCCTCAAAGGCGCTTGCCACTTCACGCGGTCCCCGTGCGAGCTGCCCTTGGTGTTGAACCTCGGTGATGTTTTTCCGGTAGCGTTCTCTCTCTCGAGCGTGCGGAAGATTTTCGAGGGCTGTGCCTCCTGCTCAACTCTCTGCTCCCTGCTGCGGACCAAGGCACCCCAGTAGCGATGTTCCAGTTCATTGATTGATTGATTGATTGTGGGTTTAACGCGCCGACGCAACGCAGGCGATGAGGCGCGCCGTAGTGGAGGGCTCCGGATTAATTTTGACCACCTGGGGATCTTTATCGTGCGCCGAAATCTCGTACACCGGCGTTTTTGCTTTTCGCCTCATCAGAAAAGCGGCCGCCGCGGCCGGGAATCGAACCCGCGACCTCCAGTTCACTGAAAAGCTCTTTTTTAGTTACGCGGATATCCTCGCGAAATTCCCCAGGCCTCTCTTCATCCGCCTCGATGAGGTCTCGGAGCGTTGACATGAGGCGGTTTTGGGTAGCTCTACAACGCGCGGCCTCTCGCCTGCCTATGGTGGTTGCAACTTCTTTGATTTTAGTTTTGAAAGATTCCCACTCGCTAGACCCTATCGTGCGGGATCCCAAGCATTTTATTTCTTCCCGCACGCGTTCTACGAATTCTGGGTTTTGCATGATCGATGCGTTCATTATCCATCGGGGATTTAGTTTGCCATGCTTTTGGTTTACATCGTACCTAATTTCACATGTCACTAAGCCGTGGTCAGACAGTGGGACGGGTGTCACAGCGTAGTCTTGTATTCGTGAGAGTAAGTCTCCTGAGACATAAAACAGGTCCAGCCGAGCCTGAGACGCACCACTCCATCTGGTGTATCGTGGGGTGGCCCACCTCCGTCCCGAGGCCGCGTCGGTCAGGTCACAGTCGCGAACTACTGACTTTAAAATTCGCGACGAGGCATCGGTGCTGCTGCACCCACCCGCTCTGTCACTTTTTTCCGTCACACAATTAAAGTCACCGCCGAATATTACGGTGCATGGGACATTCAAAAGAGGGCGGGTGGCGGTGAAAAGCTCACTTCGTGATGGTGGGTCATTGGGAGCGTACATGCACAGGAAACGGGTGAGTTCCCTTCCCACAAATGCGTCCACTAGGCTGAATCGGCCATCTTTGCCCAATTCGCAGTCGACGATTTTGACCGAATCATTTTTCCTAACGAGAATGGCTGCGCCGCCTGCTCGGGTCTCGGTCAGGGTGTGAAAGCACCAGAACTGATTGCCGAACAGGCGTACAAAATTTTTTGCATCGTCTGGGTTTCCGATTTTTGTTTCCTGAAGAAAGGCTACATCAATTTTTTCCTGATTCAGAAGTTCTAATAGCCAAAGTCTCCGTTTTGCGGAGACAAGGCTGACTACGTTAAGCGTGGCTAGTTTTAAAAAGGTTTGGGGGAGGCTCATTGTGGGAAAGGCGCTCACCTCGACTGCTTTTATCTCGGTCCCTCGGGGTTCCTTGACCCGCTTTCTCCCTGGCCGGTGTTGTTTCCAGCCCTGCCGCGTGCCTTTCGGCGCGTCACAATTGGGCTTTCAGGTTCTTTGCTGTCTTCCTGGGAGTCCACGGCGCCGGGACCCTCCGGTGGAGGGGGCGTTGGTTGGATTGTGTCCACGCACGCCGAGGGGTCCTCCGGCGGTGGCTGCTCCTCCTTTCCCTCTCGCTCCTCTCCCGTGGCCTCCTTGACCTCCTCGGGGTTGCTGCATTCCTCTGCTGCGGGGACTTCGGAGGCCGGCGGGGGAGATGTAGAGGGGGGCGGGCTGGGCCTATCGGTTGGCGTTGCATTGGAATCTGCTGCTGCTTGATCTGCGCTGCTCATCATGGCCGCCATGTCGTCCGCGTCCATATATTCCTCCAGCTGAGGCCGTGCGGACGCTCGCTGCTTGACTCTGGCGGCGTATGAGACCGTGCAGTTTGCGTGGTCGTGGCCGAAGGAGCGACACGAACGGCACCACGGCGTCCTGCAGCTCCTACGATAGTGTCCGGTGTGGTAGCATCGAAGGCACAGTGCTGGCCTACCCGCTACCTCTATCAGTATGGGGCACCCCTGCACGGTCGCCTGGTGCGGTATGTCCTCCAGCGACGTGGGGCTGGACGGGATGATGTGATACACCCTACTCGTGCCGGTCATGTGCGCGAGCCCGGGTTTTCTCCAGCCATCACGCTCAACTCGTTGCACACGGCCGAAGCGCTCCAGCTGCCGCACGATCAGTTCGTCAGGCACCCTTGGTGGAAGCCAATGCACCTTAACGGCGACTTCACGTTGGTTCGGGTTGATGACCAGGCATCGCCTTCCTTTTCACCACAATCTCGGTCCGTGCTGCCAAGGCTTCCATCTCGTTCTCTGCTCTGAAGGTGACCATCCATACGTGGTTGTACTGGAAGGGGCCGAGACACTCGATCGCCCTCAAGTCCGTGATGTTCTCGAGGGCAGATGCGAAGTCTTCGACCCCGTAGGGCCGCGCCGACGGATCTCCGTGTAAGACAACGCGTTCTCGCTGAGCTTTCCGGTGGGGAGCGTGGGCAGAAGGGTGCGGTAGGCGGACGGGCCGGCGGACGGTGACGGCGGGTCACGGGAAAACCGGTCCGGCGCGGCTGCGCCGGTCGCCTGTGGGGAGCTCTCGCTGGACATGACCTTCCCCGACGAGGGCTGGGGAGAGACGCTGATATCAATGTTAGTAACGCGCCTTATATCTTTAACGCATTCAAACTACGTCGTCAGCGGCGTGCGTTGGCGACTCAGCGGCGTTATAGCGGCTTGATAACTGCGTGGTGTACACGTGATACTAGAAACCCGCTAGTTCTGCATTCTCTCACGTGGCTGCGCCTCCTCTCCCTTCACTCCGGTCGGCGCTTCGCAGCTGCGGTGCGCTGCGGTGCGGTGCGCTCCTCCTCTCGAACATACACGTTAATTCACCAAGATTTCCGCAGAGGGACAAACGAGGCGTGTTAAGCCGAACGTGATCACGAGGGGGTGTTAATGTAACTAACGGGCAAAATGCCACCAAAACTTCAACAAACTCCCCCTCATAGCATCACCCCGTGCTTCGCACTTCCTCATACTCCCCTTCGGGAAATGCGGGGGAATTTTTTTCGTTCGCTTTCCAGCCTTGAGCGGAGTGCGGGATTCATAGTGTCAACAAAGCTTGATCGTAGCAGACGGCAGTCTGAGGAGCGCCATAGCGGAAGTACGTCACCGTTGAGGAGCGCAGCATCATCGGAGGGAAAGCTCTCGCGCCGTCAGCAGCGAAAAGAAAGAGGAAACGCGGCACGACGATAATGCGCGGTTTTTGATTTACGATTTCTCAGCTAATACGCATGTGTTTAACAAAATTCTTGCGGGAGGAGATTGCTAATACATTGCTTTATTTGGTTACATGTACATCCATGCATCGGAAGAAGGTATTTCAGGACCCCTTTAACCTACAAATGAGGGTGGACGGTAACCTCAGTATTTCATGAAGGTGCAGTCGGTACAGAATATGAAGGTTAAATGTGCGAGGTGCGTCTTCGTTTATCATCCTATCCTGTTTTGTTCAGATTTCACCGTGGTGACTCGAGATACATTTCGCAGCATTTCAATTTTTGCCCGCCAACATACTTAGCAATAAATAAAGACGCCAAGTGATTTTTAAATGCAGAGCATTTCTTAACCTCGCCTCTTCCTGCGTCGGACGGCGTCAACAGATCCGCGTCCGCAGCAGGTGCGCCTCTCCTCCTTCCCTCCTCTCTCTCAACAGCAGCTGGCGCGCGCATGCGTCGTAGTCAGCCCGTTCGCTTCCGTCGCGGTCTCGGCGTAACAGGTGCGTGATAGCAGCGTGGTGGGGCGTGGAAGGGCGCGCGCTGCTTGCGCATACGCGCTCTCCCCCCCCCCCCCCCCCCCCCCCCGTACTGCTCTCCCTGTACTGCGCGCGCTGCAATTATAGCGGCTAGCGGTCACTCGTGCTTCAGTCACTGCGTTGCCCTTACTTGCTTGGTTTACGCTCGCTCCCACGTTTACTCGTGTGTGCTACTCCAGCATCACGGAAGAAGCGATTGAAGCAAACACTGCCTTCAACCAGTACTCAGGCCCCAATGCTCTGCATTTACTCGTGTTCCCCTCGCGGGAAGGCGCGGGAATTTTTTTTTTCGCTAAAGCTAAAGTCTTGATAATTTCAGTTCAAGAATCGTCAATAACTGCTCATAAACGACTTCAAGAGGAGGGCATTCGGGTTCAGCAACGCCCATCGACGCAGCGACTGGCGCTGCGACTTCGCCGATCTCAGGTGGTTATTCGCCCTTTCCTGCGGGACGCGCGTTGACGCCGAACGACGCCAACGCCTGCGCGACGCGTAATTTCGCGTCAATGTGGTTAGGGGTTAAGGCCCCGTTTTCAGTTGTTCTGCTTAGATAGCGACGGCGGCCGCCACGGTTGCGGGCACTCAGCTGGTCGGCAGCCGACCAACCCCGCCGCCCCCCATGAAGCGCCACGGCGTCGTCCTCGGGCTACGCGAATCATCTTGCGCCAGGCGAAGAGGAACACCGCGTTTACCGCGAATGAAAGCGAGGCGGGCCTTGTTCTCTGAGCGTTGCACGGAACCGCACGGCGTTCAGACGTGGTCGGCAATACAGCTAAATCAATGGTTTAATCAAGCGAAACCAAGACTAAACGAGACTAAGACAAGCTTTTGCTGTGCAAATCGAAGGTTAGCTGAGCAAAGCCGCAGCCATTTTTTTTTTTGTTCAAGTGATTTTAGTGAACCGCCTCAGTATTTATCGTGAGAGGATGAAAAGGGAGGGCAAGAGCATGACAAGTTTGCGAGAGAAAGAAGAGAAGAACTTACTTGGCAGGGGCGGCCGAAGACTATCGTCTTTCAACAACATTTTCAGAGAAGTGAGCAGAGAAGGGGCCAATTTTTAAAGCAAAAGTTTTAGATGCGATGCATCTCATTCACCCGCCTTGTCCATGCATGCATGCATCCCTCCATCCATCCGGCGTCGTCGTTGTCCGCACCAGCTGCGCATGCGCTCTCCGCCGCTCTCACCGCAGCGTTATCTGCGGGTTAGCGCTCGCTCCTCGCAATGCCAGCTGTGCGTCGGCGCGCGCTAGCGCTCGGTTAACGCATGCGCATGCGCTGCTCTCTCTCATTCCCCTAAACGTTATGCGGCGGTATACAACGCGGTACCTGCGCCGCTCCGCTCCGTCGTTCCAGCGCCGGTGCTCCGATGTCCAACGCTGCTTTGAATGGAGACTAACAAGCCTGCTATCGCGATGGTCGGCGCAGCCGCAGCAAGCACCGGCCAACCCAATAACAGAACTGCTAGCACCACCTACGATGAGGCTGCAGAGCGACGTGCACGGGATGCGGGAACCCCGTACTAGACGGAAATGCATCATACGCGTGCATGGCACGTTTCACGCGATGGGAGAATCAACCCAACGGAAACGCCGAGTGAAACCTAGTGAAACCTAGTGAAACCGAGTGAAACCTAGCGTTGGCGTCGTTAAGGTTCCCGCGAGGGGAGGTGGGCGTAATTTTTATTAGTGAAACCATGGCGTTCTGTCGAAAACAATGCATTTCCCCATAGACAGGTTCGTCGAAACCACGTATCGGCATACATTTAGATTGTTTATTGAAGCGGTGACTTAGTGCGGGAAATTCATCGCATGGGTTTCTCCTCCGTTTCCGATTTAGATTTAGAAGGTTGATGACCGATTGGACGCACATTCAGCGAAGGTCGGACGAAATTTTAGCAATCACACCTCTCTCAATTTTTATGGAAAGCGTGGAAAATTATTTTCAACAGGAACGTCACACGGCACGATGCGAACTCACCGCTGTCAACCTAGGCCTAGGGTTTGGGTTGGTGTGTTACACCCACGTGGCATGGCAATTTGCGATGACGGGGGAGGGAGACGGGCAGCCACATGTTTGACCGCTAGAATAAAACCACAGTACTTCCAAAATTCCTTCAGCTAACTAGAGAGAAAATATACTCAATCGTGAATTAAAACAAACGTGTCTTGTTTCGTGCCCTACTTGAATTGCGCCCAGCTGCGCTGGTGATCCTCCTTCACACAGCGGAAGGGCGCTCAATTCTTAACCGCGAATCTTCTCTCGGTCGAGGCATTCATCTGATGAAATGTGGCAACATGGTTGCAGTGAAGTGGAGAGGGCATGGCCTAGCTAAGAGGAGAGCAAACGCCAAGACAGCATGCCGCGAGTAAAAGAGTTGTTTGAACGATATGCTTATATAGGCAAGGCTCTTCTAAACAATTAAACCTTGTGTCAATACATGTACTTGTCGGCATTGCTGAGCAAAAAGAAAAATTAAGGGTATTTGAGGCAAGACATCAATGCATAGGTTGTATTTTCGTTGTTTCTTTATATACCTGTATGTTTGCAGGACTCTGGTGCGAGTTAGTTGGTTCATGTTCATCAAAAATCCCAAGCAGCGCGAACGATACAGGACCGAGGAAAGAAACAAGTAGAAAACAAACGGTCGATTTTGATTTTTGGTTTTTGCAATAGCAAATAAAACGTACGCCGTCAAGGAACGAACAGCGTTCTCGACGCCCCCTCGTTTCAGTCTTAAAAGGCCAAAAGTAGTAAAAGGTTTGAGTAGGTGGTCGGATCCGCGGAACACGGCATAAATTAATTGGCACGAACACGAATCTATCTCCTGGCTTTTGAAATGCTCTGTGAAGCTTGCTAGCCTTGCGATTAGGGAACGTCAGGCAGCTTCGCGGTCAACATTAGCGTTGCGTCGTTAAGTCTTTGAAGATTGGGCGAATTTTTTATCTTCTCATCTCTTCGGTGGCCATTTTGGTACCGCCCTTGCTGACCCCGCCGACGACGGCAACTTGTCTGGTGTGATGCGACATATAAGGCTTTCACCATTAAAATATGTTACACTCGTTCGCTTCCACATTTGATGTCCTGAGGGTCGAAAACGAAGACTTCAATTTAAAAGGGAATGCTTCTTTTCTTCAACTTGGAGGTTTATCGGGAAAGCGCCTCAGTTTCTGGCGTGGTAACTGGCAAGATGTCTTCTTGGCCAGAGAATGGAAAACACAGGTATAATAAAATTCCGTAGTGGCTATGTAAAGTCGTGAGCAAGAATTCTACGTACCACTGGAACTGCAACTTCGGGGAATTTCGTCTAGATGCATAGGATCCCAACCACTAAGCCGTGTGTTTTATGGACATTTTAGAAAATCGGCTGTCACGCGCATATCGCACTTCGTAAAATTTGCCGTGGTAACAAGGATTCGATAGTTCACAACGGTAAATTCCCCGTCGTCACGGCCGCATACTGAAAACAAAGGCCACCATCAATCATCTCGAATATCACATGTTCTTCGCCTACAGCGCCATCTTGCTAAGGTGTGAGAACATAGCCTTAGTGGTTGGCTTTCTGTCGTTAGTGAGGGCGCTGAGAGTTTTGACCCACGGACATAAAAATATTCTTCCGGCACGTAAGACTGCTTACGTGATTTTAACGCCAATAGCTCAGCGATATTAACTTAACAGACTTTTTTATTCTTACATTGTTTTTGCGTCTGGGATTGTACTTCAATTACTTCAGTTTACTTCAATATTTTGGTGGGGATTGCTTCGACCGAACGAATGGTCACACATCAAGCAACGCTATTTCCAGAATTAGAGGTCCCAGTGGATGGCGTTTCCCCGTTCTGATCACGTCCGGACACGTTCACTTATCAAGTTGAACGCAGTACTCTAAATCTACTTTTCCAGAGGGCGGCAGTCGCGATACCACCGTAGTAAAGTGTTCTGCCTTTAATCTGGACGCCCGCCTTCAGTTCAGACAAAAACCCCAGCGTGTTTATTCTGCTTATTTTCTCTTTGGGTGCTGTGAGTTTCCGACCGCGGTCATGAAAAAATGTATGGGTGGGTAGGCTATACCATTCCGGTGTGAAAAGTTCATATTTTTTAGAAACCTGTCACATACTCATCGGGGATTGATCAGTTGATCTCTGCTGGTGTAACCGATGTGCCTAACACCGATTCCCTGAAAAGAAACAAAACTGAAAATAAAATTGATTTTGGTGACGATTCCGACCAAAATGAAGGGAAGCAGTCAAGTTGTACTGTTCATGTCACGGGAAAATCTCGTGATTATTTGAACTGAGACGCAAGGTAGCGATGTGAAACTGGGAGTCACACACATAGAGCGAGGAAAGCAAGGGAATATTGCGGGAAGCCATTGGTTTCGACAGATGCTAGATAAGAACGCCTAGAACCCTTGGAAGCAGATTTCGTCATGCACAAAACAGGCAAGTTCAAGTAAAAAATAAAGTGGCAATGCCACTAAGCTAACTTTAGGCATAGGGAAGATATTTCTATGAATCAGGCGACCTTTCCTCTAAAATTGCGTTATCTACTTGGGCTTCACAGCGGTGGTCATTTTCTATACCGGACAATGCGAGTAGTATAAGGTCCCGTTTCCCGCACTGGGTATTTATTGAGGCTTTGGCCGTAATTATTCCCAGAAATGTACCGTACAAAAAGGAGAAGTGTCAAAGTATGGTTTATTTTCAGAGATTTTCGCATACTTTGCCAGATATGTAGACTCAAATTTTCAAATTATCCCGCCCATGGAGCAACACCTCCAGGAGCTGTGTATCCAGAGCCGTACGCGCGTGCAGGTACGTAGATCGGGAACGGAGCCGACGCCGACTTTGCCCGCACAGGAGCGGCGACCGGGTTGGCGTTGAAGACTGCGTCGGCGCTGCGGCCAGCTGCCGTTCCCGGTTCATTGGTGTCGATGGTAGCGCGGAATCCGTTGGCGTCCGCGACGTAGTTGACGCGGCGGAAGATGCCGTACTCATCCCGGTAGCCGTACGAACCCCTCTTGGTGTTGCTGGCGTCACCCTGCTCCTTGTGGTACGTTTGCGTACCGAACTCGTCCGTGTTGTCGTAGCCAAAGCTGTACGGCTGCGGAGGCTGTTGGAATTTATAGGGGAGAGATGGGTAAATGGCTGAACAATACAAGAACTTGGGCGCATAGTCGTAAACTACTTAATTAAGGGTCTACAAGAAAGAAACCCCCTTAAGGTCGAAGTTATTGGTTCAGCATTGAGCGAATCTTACTCCGCTTAAAGGAGCCATGAAGAGAAAATACAACTTCGTGTAATTTGAAAGAACTAGGATTAAGTATCTACTCAGCTCCATTACAGCCCTAAAAGATATTTTTTAACAAAACAAAAAAACAAGACGTATTTAAAAACTTTCAAATTTTGCGCCACAGTGACGTGTTATGAGTACAATGACGTCATACGGGCCTACATTGGGCCTCCTCGATTATCAATCCCGGATAGTCCGTGGACTGCCCGAGACGCGATCCGGCGCTCGATTTTCCTGTGTATTCCTATGTGAGTTCCGGTCCGAACGCAGACCTCGGACTCCCGCGGACCGTCCAGGACTGGTAAATCGAGGATGCCCACTAAAACATAATTTTCAGTGCGTTAACTGCACGTTAGCATTCAAGTGATGTCAAATGGAACTAGAGGCCCCATTACAGACGTCCAGTCATGTGGTGTCGCAACAGGTCAGTTAGACGGCCGCCAATCGCACAAGCAAGGTTCCGTGACGTCATAGAAAAGTTGCGGAAAATTGGCTAGGGTGTCGCGACTGCTGCACACGTTTTCTTTATATCTCCGTTATTTGTTTGAAGATTGCGATGATATTGGTATCATTGTTATAGTGGCTAAGCAGTCTTTTTAATAAACCTAACTTGTATTTTGTCTTCATGGCTCCTTTAACGTTGAAATTACCGCAATGCCCTCAGGACAAAGGCGGTTTCTCTTCACAGCGGCTACGGCGAGGGAAATCAATGTAAACATCAGCAGGAAATTTACACAGAAGCCAAGAAGCTGAAGTTTTCTTTTTGGCAACGTTCTCTAGAGATTCTAACAGTACTCAGTGTGAGAACTCATCAACGTCACTTAGATTAGCCAAAATCACTGTTGTAGCGCTCTTTCAAAATGCTGTGTGCAATGAAGGGATTGTATATCTATTCCTAAATGCTTCAAAGAAAGCAAGGTGTCTCGCAATATATCATTGAAAGGTATCATGGTTATTTAGTCAGTACTGTTATTTTCTCTAATGCTGCTTACGAACAGAGGCTTGCTTCAATTAAAGCCCATTCACTGTACACAGGATCCCCCACACGACAACTATCGCGCGATGCTTTGGTAGTGGAATGCTATTCTCGACTCAAGAAAGGGTCAAAAGAGGTCCGCACTTTATACGGCTTCAAATATTGTCCCCTTAATACCTTACTGTCGTTATTTTGGAAAACGCTCACGTTTTTCGACTTAGGTCATACGTACCTTGCTTAGTATGGAAACGCCTAATGGTCTCCAAGAACGCTACCTCTCCTTCCCGAAAAATACTCGTAACTTAGCTAATTACCTCATTTCAATCTGTATTTCCATATCGCGACCCTTCCAAGTACTGATTAAGCTTGAAAAATGAATTCCTATTGCCTTCTCGGATTAGCGTTTCGTTTGTCTGAGGCTTTGAATCGAAAGGTTCTGTGCCACCACAACAAAAAAAAACTGCTGCCTATAAAAACGAACTCCTACCGCAACTTTAAATTTAATGCTTATTCATTCATAAAACAATCCGCCACCAAATATCAGTCGCAAGGAACGAAAAGTAGTGCCGCTTTCACATTGTCTGCGGTGGTTTCGCTATCGCTACCACTCCGCCTACGAAAATTTCCTGGACCTTTTCAGTATACTGCTTCCCGTAAACGTACTACCACAGGTGCTAAAACCCCGTCACAACATGAATAGCTTAACTGGGCCGCTTACGTAGACGGGATCAAGAGAAGCCACTCCGGGGGTGGCCGCCGCAGCGACCAGAGGTCCCTGGAATCCATCGTATAGGTTGCCCTGGGGCCCATACGGGCCTTCGGCGAAAGCGCAGGAGAAGAGAGATGCGACGAGAATCTGCAATGCAGCGACAACGTTGCGAGGGAAGCAACTTGCCATTACCTCTAATCAATGTCCAATTTTGTCCTGAATGTAGTGTAGTTCACATCCTCCAAAAGCTTAAATCTTCTGTCTGATATTGAGAAAGCTTACTTTTCCAATCATGGTTGCGTTAGAAATTTTTGCGAAAGAGTAGGTTCGAGCAAGCACACTTCTTTTGACTAAGGAGAAGAGGTGGCTAACAGAGAATGGTTGTGTGATTCCTTGGGGAAGTGCTTTATATAGAGTCAAGCAACGTTGTGCCGCCATGTGGTGACACGGAAAGACGACTTCAGTTTTATTTTCTTGCTGGGTGCATCTGTTTTCATGCCACAAAGCGCGTACGCACGACAGAGTATTTTTTTGTCCACGCGGTTCTTGACGGCACGTTTTACAGACGCCAGTATTTTTTTTTTCATTCTCCTTGGGAGAAAACCTGCCGGAACTGCCTTACGCAAGCTAGCTCCTTAAAACTTAAGTTGTTGCTGTGTGATGAAGTTGGCTTGGAGTTAGAACGTTACTTGAATGTTTCATTGCACGAAACGAAAAAAGAAAGCAAATGAGTCCTATTCCGTATGTAATTTCAATCATGTGAAGTAAAATGCCGTTTTGTGTTGCTTGGTGGAGAGCTGTAAAAAAATAGAGGTTGTTATTGGTCATCAGCTACCGCAATTGAGGTGAGCAGTGAAGAACTGGAAGAAAACACTCGTATACAATTGCCAGTGCTCCAAGGTTTCGATAGATCGAACCGCTTACAACCCAATACAGATATAAAAGGTGCTCTATTCAGCCCTCACTTCAAGTTGACTTCTTTAAGTGTATATTAAAAGAATTTTCTTCATCGAGAACAGCATGTCACTTTATGTTTATTACCCATATTGATATATTGGCTTCCGATAGTATGTATAATTTTAGTTGTCCAAGCACAAGAGTGCTTAACTTGGGGTATTCAGCTGCATGAAAAAAAATGAATTTGTGGTTATGGTTTCAACATTTGCTTGGAGCTTTTATTTAACGTAATCCTCGATTAGTATCTATTTAAATCGTATGTATATGTCGCAAATAGCAATGGCACGCACACTAGTACTTCCAAGTGAGACACCCCAACTGAGGTGCTCCTAATAGAGTTAAGCTCTAAAAGTTTCCACCCTGTGCAATATTTTCCTTGACTCTAACGGTTTCATGTTCACTAACAGCGGATACAGTGTCAACGCTAATACGACAGCACTTCCAGCCCACCAGTACACGGATTTTACGGTAGGAACGCACCGTGCCCGTTCCATTAAATAATAAGCCGACCTCGAGCGAAATGCGGTCAGATATCACTAGAGAACGAATTTTAGGTGAATGCCTATTTGGTTCTTTGCGCTCCTATCGCCATACGTCGATATATGAGCACAAATCAGGGTTTAGGAAGGGCTTTTGTGGTGTTATTATAGTCCACATAAATGGCTAGTTTGATGTTTGTGCCGGAATGCCTGTAAATGCCTATAAATGCACGTTTTCAAAATCGGTGTCTATGCGAGAACTATACACCGTCAAGCTTCGCTCTCGGGTGCAGTTTCAGACCGTCGTATGTTACAGGGTAGTAGATACTGTTCAAACCCCTGTGGAGTACTACCCAGTCGACTGGGGAAAATGGTTTGGTGGGGTTACTTAGTTACAACACCCGGAAAACCTTTTTTCGGTACGGGTTCTCCTAGCAGGCAGTGGTTGAGTGGGGTGCTCACGCAATCTTAGTTACGAGAGGCACAATAGACCTTTTTTTTTTCGGTACGGGTTCTCCTAGCTGCCGACACGGAAAACTAAAAATGACAGTAAGGCACGCCACGCAAAAAATCCGGAGAGCTCGTGAAAAAAATGTTCGTCCTGTAGTCCCTCCAGTACTTTTCTTTTTTTTTCTTTTTTTTTGCTCCCTCACTAGCAGCCATTGGTTCGCAGTGGGGTCCGCCACAAGCCTCGTACCCTTTTCTTTTGAAATCCTTTTTAAGTGTGAATACACTTTATAAGCGACCCCAACCATCCACCGCCGGCGTCGGCGGCGGCGGCGGTCCGCAGTGCTCCTCTATAAAGAAAACAGCATCCGGCGCCAGGTTTCGATCCGCGGATTTGCGGCCGCAGCGCGACGCTCTACCGATCAAGCCACGGACGCGACGGTGATATCATTGTTGACGCACCTTATATCTTTAACGCATTCAACTACGTCGTCAGCGGCGTGCGTTGGCGACTCAGCGGCGTTATAGCGGCTTGATAACTGCGTGGTGTACACGTGATACTACAAACCCGATGGAAGAGATGGAAGAGAAGGGGCGAGGCGGTGGGCTGCGGGGCCGAGCGCAAGCGCCGCAAGCGGGCCGACAACCGTGGCATTCGCACTTTCACATTCTCCCCCTCGGGGAAATGCGGGGGAATTTTTTGTGCGCTCGTACGAAGTCAGCCAAGCTGTCGAAAAAAAGGAAACTAAAGAGTGCCGTGCTAGAAAGCATAGCTGGTCGCGCAATCCAAGACCTCGTGGCAGTGTTGCAACAACTGCCGTGTTCTAAGTTCAACAGTAACAAAAGGTTCCACTAGAATCTAGATGGCGCCAACAGTAGAACGCAGTATTAAAGCAAAGTTTATTACTTTCAACCGACGTTTTCGCCGCGTACGAGCAAGTTTACGCTTTCGGCACTGCGCATAAAGGCCTAACCATAGTTACTTGATATAGGAGTTGCGAAACTCCCTATAGGCCCCATGCATCAAAAAGTGGCTCTACGATTGGTCCACTGCTTTGGATCTTGTTTTACAGTGGCGCCATCTTTTGGTGACAAAATAAACTATACAACTTGCATCGCCGCTCAACGGCCTGGGCGAAAAAAAGGTATTTGAGTGCTTACGTAAATTTGTAGTGCCAAAAAAACCCAATGTGCTCAAATATGTAAGTGTTTTATATACATACGAAGCAAAAGTAGTAAAAAGAAATGCGACCATGGGGTCAACCGCCACTTGTGCACTGTCGTCTGCTGCGCGTCCTCTTCGATCTTCTGGCGCTTCGAACAAGTCGCTTGGACGGCTTTATGCAAGCTGAAATTGTTTATTTAGACCCGCTTGATCGGCTACTAGATTAGTTTTGGCATACAGTGAGCTACAGTGCAAATGATAAGTGCAAATTTAGTACTTCATTTCGGACCTATGTTATGCCGGAGTGCCCGCACAAGCGCAAATGCGCGGACGCAGAAACAATTGCAACCTAAAACCGGAGTTAAGATAGAAATAATAACTTACGAAAGCACAAAAATAAACAATTATGCACTTTAAAACAAAATTTAACGTTAAATTGTCAGTTTGAATAATTCGTTTGTGTTTTAAATAGTGCATGCGCCGACCGCATTGGCGCCACGGTACGCACGATGGAAAGCAGGGGGGGGGGGGGGGGGGGGGGGGGGCAGGTGCACGCCATATTGTGAGGCGGAGTTTCGCAAGTGGCTACATCGAAGAGCTCTGGGCCCAACCACATGCAGCGTACTTTCGGCGTATTCTTGCGTCAACGTCGTCCCGCGACAACACGCGTCAGCGCACGTCGCCAAAAATGCATGGCGACGCGAGCTGACGTCCGAGCGACGCCAATGTCTACACTCGCCAGATATGGGCGTCGACGCAGCGCGAGAGAGCATCGGAAAGCGGGTGGCAGCGTCCGTCTTCGCTTAGTTTGGGGTAATTCCTTTCAGCAGGAAACAATAAATTTCTTTTTAACTTGCGGTAATTGGTTTCCTTCCGACACATTGCAAGCTAATTTTGTTCGCAAGCGCTCATCCATTTGTGGCTTGTTCGGCTTTCATCGGGGACATCGGCTATTAGCGATAGCTTTGTGTGAGATAAATAAGGGAGCTCTGGTTTTACGCATCCTGTATAAGCATAATTCGGCTTGTCTGCAAGATCGGTGCGTGACGAGCAAGCGTTATCAGCGACGGAATTCTAGCGGCGCATTCCATTTCATTCGTAGCTCCCTTAGCTTGCGCAGGGGAGACCGGGGATGTGCGATAGCTTTTCTTGACTCGAATAAGGGAGCTGTGATTACATTGCTTGTAGCACTAGCATTATTGTCCTCGGCTCCAAGATTGGTGCGCAAGAAACAAGCACAAGCGCTTGTTTTTCAATCTGTCAAATACGACCAAAAGAAAGAACACCCGACACTATTCGTGGGGAGCCTCGGTTGGTACACCGAATTCTTCGAGGCGCCTCGTGTGCTCGCGTGGTCGACCGGTTGTGTTCCGGACTTCTGTTTTCGAAGTCCATGGTCCAAATCCGGCAGAGCACCGTTTTTTTTTTTTTGCCGCGGGGGTATGATAATTTTTTTACAGGGTACAGATAGGGTGCCAGAGTACCTTGCCTTTTAACCTACAAATGACGTTCGACAATAACCTGAGTATTTCATGAGCGTGCAGTCTGTACATAATATGAAGATTAAGTAAAATAGCAAGTAAACCAGTTGTGCGAAGTGTGTCTTCGTTTATCATCCTATCTGATTTTGCTCAGATTTGGCGGTGATGACTCGAGATACATTTCGCAGCATTTCATTATTTGCCCGCCAACATACTTAGCAATAAATAAAGACGCCAAGTGATGTTTTTTTGCGTAAGCTAAAGCCTTGATAATTTCAGTTCAGGAATCGACAACAACTGCTCAAAAACGGCTTTAAGAGGAGGGCATACGTGTCCGGCAACGCCCGCCGACGCAGCGACTGGCGCGTGACTTCGCCGATCTGATGCGGTTACTCGCCCTCTCCTGCGGGCCCGCGCGTTGACGGCGAACGACGCCGACGTTCACGCGACGCGTGATTTCACGTCCATGTGGTTAGGGTCTAAGGCCCCGTTTTCAGTTGTTCTGCTTACATAGCGGCGGCGGACGCCGCTGTTCTGGGCGCTCAGCTGTTCGGCAGCGGACGAGCCCCACCGCCTCCCACGCCTGCGCCACTGAGTCATCTTGGGCTACGTGAATAATCTTGCGCCAGACGAAGAGAAACACCGCGTTCGCCGCGAATGAAGGCGAGGCGGGCCTTCTTCTGTGAGCGATGCAGGGAACCGAACAGCGTTCAGACGTGGGCGGCAAAAGAGCTAAATCAAAGGTTTAACCAAGCGAAACCAAGAATAAACCAGACTAAGACAAGCTTTTGCTTTGCATATCGAAGGTTAGCTGAGCAAAGCCGCAGCCATTTCGTTTATTGAAGTGACTTTAGTGAACCGCATCAGTGTTTATCGTGGGAGGATGAAGAGGGAGGGCAAGAGCATGACAAGTTTGCCAGAGAAAGAAGAGAGGCTCTTACTTGGCAGGGGCGGCTGAAGACTATCCTCTTTCAACGACATTTGCAGAGAAGTGAGCAGACACGGGGCCAATTTTTAAAGCAACAGTTATCTAAGTGCGTACGATGGCGTTCTGTCAAAAACTAATTCATTTCCCCATAGGCAGGTTCGTTGATCG
This sequence comes from Haemaphysalis longicornis, assembly GCA_013339765.2. NCBI lineage: Eukaryota > Metazoa > Arthropoda > Arachnida > Ixodida > Ixodidae > Haemaphysalis > Haemaphysalis longicornis. Next base: position 181,590,097 of record CM023450.1, read on the forward strand.
TAAACTCTGGTAAGACCTTTGGACCTACGGTGCGTGCGTGAAACCGGGCTCCCGTAGTGTACAACGGGTTACTTAAAAATTGCGAATGGTTGGTTCTAGAGAAGACAATACACATTAAGTAAGAGTAAAATAGTATATCTTTATCTCGCACACCAGGTATCGGTATACATTTAGATCGTTTGTTGAAGCGGTTACTAAGTGCGGGAAATTCATCGCATGCGTTTCTCCTTTGTTTGCGATTTAGATCTGGAAGTTTGCTGACAGATTCGACGCACTTTCAGAGAAGGTTGGAGGAAATTTTAGCAATCTCTCGTCTCTGAATTTTTTAGGAAAGGGCGGAAAATTATTTTCAACAGGAGGTCCTGCAGTCTTTCACTTCGGGACCTCCGCCTGTATATACCCATTTTATGTACTTTCTTTGTGTTTAATAAATCACAATCGGATCAGAATCAGAAAAACAGGGGCGTCTCACGGCCCGATGCCAACTCACTGCTGTCATCCTTGGCTAGGTGTTTGGGTTGGCGTTTTACACCAACGTGAGATGCCTATAACGCGGTGAGGGGTGGGGGGCGAACAGACAGCCCCATGGTTGACCGCTAGAATAAACCCCTAATATTTCCAAAATTCATTCAGCTAACTGGAGAGAAAATATGCGCAATCGCTAATTACAAGCGAACGTGTTTTGTTTCGTGCACTCCTTGGACCGCGCCCATCTGCTCTGATGACCCTCCCTCACAGTGCGTAAGGGCGCTGAATTTTAACAATGAAGCTTTTCTCTGTCTAGGCATTAATGGGATGAAATGTGGCAACGCGGTAGCAGCGATGCGGAGACACCATAGCTTAGCGAGAAGGAGAGGAATCAACAAGGCCATATGCATCGAGTTAAAATAATTGTTTTAACGAGATGCTTATATAAGCAAAGCTTATCTAAACAACTCCATCTTGTGTCAATGTTTGTACTTGCCGCCATTGTTGAGCAAAAAACAAAACATTAAGCATAATTTAGGCAAGAAATGAATAGTGAAGTGATACTTGCATTGTGCTTTAATTAAAACTTCGTATATGCTTTATTTCTGCAAAAGCAAATGAAAATACGCCGTGAAAAAATGATCACCGCTCGCAGCGACTCCTCGTTTCACTCTTCCAAGTTCAAAAGTAACAAAAGGTTCCAGTGGACGGCGCAAGCAGCGGAACACGACATAAATGAATAGGCGCAAACGGGAATATATCTTGTGGCATTGAAAAGCTCTATGAAGCTTAGCCTTGCGACAGGGAAAGTAATGCAGCATCGCTATTAACATCAGTGTTCGTGACGTTAAGTCATTGAAGAAAGGGCTAATTGTTTTTCCTCTCTTTTCTTCGGCCGCCATTTTGGTACCACGCTTGTCGACGCCGATGAAGACGGCAACTTTTCGATGAGATATATAATGCTTGCACCGTTAAAAATATTTTACACTCGTCCACTCCCACAAGTGATGTTCCAAAAGTCGAAAACGTCGATTTTAACTCAGAAGGGAATGCTTATTTTCTTCAACTTTGAGTTTTATCGGGAAAGCGTTTCAGTTGTTGCCGCGCTAACTGGCAAGATGTTTTTCTGGCCATAGAATGGGAAACACTGGTCTAAAGGATATTCCACAGCGGTTACCATGTAAAGCGGCGAGCAACAAATATACGTACCACTAGAACCGGAATTTCGGGCAATTTTGTCTGGATGCGTAGGAGCCCAGCCACTAATGCGTGTGGTTTATATACATTTTAGAAAATAGGCAGTAACACGCATATCGCACTTTGTGCATGATGCCGTGCTACATGCGAGGGCACATAATTCAAAACAAAGGTCACTATCAAGTTGAAGCTTCAGCTTGAACGAAAAAGCACAGTCGAACGAAGGAAACACGGACACAATGCTGCAGCATTGTGTTCGTGTTTATTTCTTCGTCCTGTGCTTTTTCATTCAAGCTGAAGTTTTAGGCAATATGAACCAATTCGCCCAAACCCAACCAATTCCACTATCAAGCTTCTGTAAGATGACATATTCTTCGCCTATAGCGCCACCTTGCTTTCCTGTCAGAAAATTGCATTAGTTGTTGGCTTTGTGGGCGCTGGGGGTTTTGAGACACGCACATGAAAACATACCTCGGGAACCTAATTCTCCTAATGGTATTTTGAAGCCAATAGCCTAGCAGTAGTAACTTTTCAGACTTTCTTTTCTATTACTTTGTGTTCGCGTCTGTGAGTTTACTTCACTTTATTCGTCTTTTGGTCGGAATCGCTTCGACAGAATGACTGTTCACACATTCAGCGGCGGAATCTCCGGAATTAGAGCCCCCTGGTGTTTCCAGCGTTCCTTCTATCAGCGGGAATACTCTCACGACCCGCGGGGATGCCTCAATGGTAAAGCATTCTGCCTTTAATCTAGGCACCCGGCTTCACTTCAGAGAGAAACGGGGGAGGGGGGGGGGGCGAACGTGTTTTCTGTTTTTTTTTCATTTTTGGAAGGCTGGGGGGAAAAAGCGGTGGGGACCAAATTGGGGCACGAAACATGGCGGGACCCGAGTGACACGAAACTGTATGGTCGGGCTTGAAAAAATCGTAGTTTGTACAACCCTGTTACATTGTTAAGGCCTCAATGTCTCCCTTCGCTTTCCCGCTCACCTCACATGCTGTTCCTCTTCCGTCGCACTCCTCCCTATATAAACACGCTAGAGGATTGCTCAAGTCAATTTAAATTTACCGCATTCCACTGCTCCAGGCTGGGTGACTTGATGCCAGTGCTGCCGTACGGCGGAGACGCGCGTGAATTGAGATGCCCTACTTCATTGTTTATAGAACCACGTTGCCCCACTCCACGTGCGTTCCAAGCCGAATGTAGAACCTACCTAGTAGAAGCTTTCGCAAATGTTGAAGCTTGATTTATTAAAATGCCGCCAGCAGCTATAGTGGCGCGGGCGACAGCATGCTACAGCGTGAAGTTCTTTTCTGCAGTGGCTGTAGTATTTCATTTCGCAAAAATCAAGCATCTATAGCTCTTTTTATAGAGAAACACTGTAAATATCACTTATGTATTCATTTTCTGCCCTACACTTGCATAATATCTTGTTCTTGTTCAACAATATTGACAAGTATGAACATTGACGCCGAAATTAGACGGTTAAATTTGGCTGTGGGTATATAAGACTTGCGCCGCTTTTGTTTCACTTTGTACGGATGGCTGAATGGAGTCACAGACAGACAGACAGACAGACAGACAGACAGACCAAAATTTCTGCTGTTAAGTAGCACAAGAAAGACTATCGTCTATAAAATTGCGTTATCCACTTGGGCTTCACAGCGGTGGCAATTTTTACACCGGTCAATACGAGCAGCAATCAGGCCGGTTTTCGTAATGGGTTTACATAAGGCTTTCGCTCTTAAATATTCGTAGAAGCGTACCATACAAGCAGTGCACGTCCAAACGTAGGCTTTATTTTCAGAGATCTGCGCAGACTTTGTTAAATATATAGGCTGACATTTTCAGATTATCCCGCCCATGGAGCAACACCTCCAGAAGCTCTGTATCCAGAGCCGTACACGGGTGCGGCTACGTAGGTCGGCAACGGAGCCGACGCTGACTTTGCCCGCACTGGAGCGGCGACTGGGTTGGCGTTGAAGACTGCGTCGGCGCTGCGGCCCGGCGCGGTTCCTGGCTCGTTGGTGTCGATGGTGGCGCGGAATCCGTTGGCGTCGGCGACGTAGTTGACGCGGCGGAAGATGCCGTACTCATCCCGGTAGCCGTACGAACCGGTCTTGGTGTTGCTGGCGTCACCCTGCTCCTTGTGGTACGTTTGCGTACCGAACTCGTCTGTGTTTGTCGTAGCCAAAGCTGTACGGCTGTGGAGGCTGCATGATTTATAGAAGAGAGACGGGCGAGTGGTTTAACAAAAAAGCCACCTTGGTGCGTGGTTGTAAACTACTCTATTATGTGGCGAGAAGCAAAAACCGCTAAGCTAAAGTTATTGATTAGCATGTAGGGAATCTTACTGCACTTCATGTCGTAAATACCGCAATAGCAAGAAATCTGTTTCTTTTCTTACCGGCTACGGCGAGGGACATCAATGTAAAAATACGCAGGAAATTAACACAGAAGCAAAGAAGGTGAATTTTCTATATTGGCAACCTTCCCTAGTGATTCTATCAGTACTGAGGGTAAGAACTCATAAGCGTCAGTTAGATTAGCCAAACACGCTGTTGTAGCGCCCTTGAAAAAGGCTGTGTGCAATGTCGGGCATCTATAGCTATTCATAAATGCTTCAAACTAAGCAAGGTGCCTCGCAATATATTATTGCTAGGTATCACGATTATTTACTCAGCACTGTTATTCTCTCTGAAGTGGTGTACAAACGAAGGCTTGCTTCAATTAAAGCCCATTAACTGTATACCGCATCCTCTACACGACAACTTTCTGTGATGCATTTGTGGCGGACTGCGACTGTCGACTCATGAGGGGGCAAAAGGGGTCCGCACTTTAAGCAGCTTTAAGTATTGTCGCTTTAATGCATTACTGTTAGGATATTCGCAATGGTTCTTCTTTTCCGACTTATTTCATATATGGCTTGCTTTCTATGAAACCACCCAATGGCTTCCGAGAACGCTATCTCTCCTTCCTGAAAAGGACTCGTTCTTTTAGCTTATTGTCTACTTTCCTTTTTGTATTCCACCTTTGAGAAACTTAGTACTGATTAAACTTGAACAATGGATCCCTAATGCCTTCTCGGATTCGCGTTTTATTTGTCTCAGGTTTTGAATACAGGGGATCTGTGTCACCAGAAAAGATCGCTACCTTATCGGAACTAAAAACAATACTGCTCATAAAGAAACTCGTACCACAACTTTAAATTTAATGCTTATGCCTTACTAAAACAACGCGCCCACCAAAATTGAGGAGCCTGGAATGAAAAGTACGGCCCCTCTCACCTTGTACTCTGGCGGTTTTGCTATCGCTACCGCTCCGCTTACGAAGCATTTCCTGGACCTTTTTCAGTGTAGTGCTTCCACATAAACTCACTGGTACAGGTGCCAAACACCCGTAAACAGGATCAATAGTTTATATGGGCCGCTTACGTAGACGGGGATCAAGAGAAGCCACTCCTGGGGTGGCCGCCTCGCTGGACAAGAGGTCCCTGGAATCCATCGTAGAGGCGGCCCCTGGGGCCCATACGGGCCTTCAGCGAAAGCGCAGTAAGTAGAAGAGAGATGCGACCGAGAATCTGGAACGCAGCGACAACGCAGCGATAAGATGCACCTGGCATTATCTCTAATCACTATCCAATTTTGTCATGAATGTATCGTAGTCCACAATCTCAAAAACTTACATCTTCAGTTCTTATATTCACAAGCTTACCTTCGAATCATTGTTGCTTCATGAATTTTGCGTATTTGAAGTAGCACGTTTGAGCACGCACACTTCTTTTGATCAGGAGAAGAGGTGGCTAACAGCGTATGGTTGCGTGATTCCCTTGGGGTAAGGCGTTTTATAGAGTTAACCACCGTTGTGCGCCAAAGTGGTGACCCGGAAAGACTGATTCAGTACTATTTCTTGCTAGGTGCATGTGGAGCCGTGTCACAAGCGACGGGGGCACGACAGTATATTCTTTTTCCAGGCGTTTCTTCACGGCTCGTTTTGCGGACGCGAGTAGTTTTTTTTTTTTTTATCTTTCTGTGGGGAGAAAACGTGCCGGAACTGCCGTATGGGAACTAACCGTTTGCAGCGTAAATTGTTGCTGTGTGGTGAGCGCGGATAGGAGTTATGACGTTTCTTAAATGTTTCAGAGGACGGGGAGCTCACACCACTAACGCGTTAGAGTTCAAGGTAGCGGAGCTTTGCGCAACCTTCAGGACCACCCCGAAGTTTTAAGTCCACGATAGCAGCCAATTTGCTTCTTCTTCGCTGCCGCAACGACCTTTATTCTATCATTGTTTCTATAAGCGCGTGCTTCATTCATTTTTTGGAAGTCATAATCATAAGACGTCCTCTTGAAGGAGCGTACGCTATGACGTGGCTTTCGCGTTCCGCGCAACTGTTGCCACGATTCAGGCGAACGCTGGAGTGTTTCTCGTTCTGAGCAAGTGTTGCCCGGATTACGGAGAATGCTGGAGATTTTTTTGCCAATCTTGGCCACTCCCCTGAAGTGGTCACGCTTCGGTTGACAACCACGCGTCGGGAAAACTGGGCGGTGGCCGTGCGGCATGCACCCTCGAGTGTACGGCATTTTCTTGTTTTTCAACCGGCGGGCTGTCTTCGCCGCAATCCTTGGCCAAACTCCCTAAGTGGGTATGCTTGGGTTGACAAACGTGCGAAGGGGACGCTGGCGGGAGTCGCGAGGCACCAATTAACGAGCGCTAAGCATTTTCTTCGTTTTAACTACCGGGCGGTCCCAGCGGGGCCCGCGATCACGTGCGGGCACTCGGCAATTTTTTGGTTCCAGAGGAGGGCTTCAGATCTGTCTACGCCACCTAGGGATCTATAAGATGAATTGAAATCGCGCCGTTTTTGGTTTTCGCCTCTATCCCGAAATGACCTTTTTGCATCTTCGCCACTTTGTTCCTAATTCGTCTTTTGACTTTATGGCAAGAATGGTTAGGAATTCAAATGATGAGATGGATGAAAGCTTTTAGCAATATGGCTTAGAAAATTGGATATTTATGGCATCGGTCCCTTGATCCCTCATTTGTAACAGGGAAAGAGAAGTGAGTTCCAAGAAGAAGCGGAATTGGAGGCAGGTGGTTTGTGTAGTTTTTAACGCACTCGCCCTGAATACCCCTTTGAAATTCGCCGCAGGTAATGTAACGGTCGGTTTTCTTGCAAAGCGTGCGCTTTCCGCTGAGGCAACGCACCCTTTTTTTTTTTGACGCCTCTGACTGGTCCGGTCCTTCAAACCCCAGCAGAAGACGCTCTCCCGCCCTGCTGGCTACCGAACGATTCGAAATCGCCAGGCTTGCACTGCCACTTGGCTTTTAGGGGTGAAATACCTTAAGGCCGATGTCGTCCGGCTGCCGTCCGGCGTCCGTGCTTACGGCACAGCACCATGTACATTGACACATCTGTGAACAAAAGGTTCGCAAAAGGTTAACGAGAACAAAATAAAAGGTTCACAAAAGGTTAGGGAGAGAGAGAGAGAGAAAGAGAGACAGAGAGACCACAGCACCGTGTAAATTCAAACATCTGTGAACAAAAGGTTCACAAAAAGGAAACAAGAACAAAATATAACCTACACAAAAGGTTAAAGAAAGAGAGTGCTCCTGGACAGCCGTGCTGGAGAGCATAGGATTAGATTGGATTGGGTTGAATTGAATTGAATTGGATTTGGATTGGATTGTATAGGATGAAATGGATTGGATTGGATTCGATTAAATTGAGTTGTATTGGATTGGATTAGATTGAAAATTGTTTTAGCAGCAGTAAGCACTCTCACGGGTTATTCACGGTAAGAACGATCCCCAGTACTTCGCCCTCTCGTCATGATTTACTTTGTGGAGACGGGTGAATTTTTTGCTACCATTTGTAATTTTTTTGTAGCGTACGCTACACTGGCCGAGGTTGAGCAGTTTCGCGTGGAGACCTTGAAGGGCCGTGCTTGCGCAAGCGCGAGGAGCATTGGTTGGATTTGATTGGGTAGGATTTGGATTGGATTCGTTTGGAATAAATTGGATTGTCTTGGATTGGCTAGCACTGGAAATTCAATCCTATTGGAGTGCGGGTGTGCAGAGAATTGGGTCCGCACCTTCGCCGGTCTGCGCTTTCTAGAGGAGTGACCTCATAGCCGCGGCAGACGCACTGCCGCCGGCGCGTGCCCAGCTGTGCGCCTCCGTTGCGCAGTAGCCAAGTCTGACGGTGCGCCGGAGCCGCTTGATAGCCGTTTCGCGTGGCTCCTGGAGAGACGTGCTGCGCTTGCGCGAGGAGCAGTGGCTGGACGGGACGCGTATTCCCAAACCATATCCCGTAGGGGCCCAGGCCGACCACACTTCCTAAGCAGGGGCGCAGCCAATGAGGTTAAAAAAATTGCAATTTTTTAACCTCCTTGGACGCAGCACCGTGACGTCTCTACCTATATGTTTCCCTAAATTGTTATGACCAGCAGTGCAAATTACGCAGAATTCATGACCGAGTGTAAAGCGTGTACGTTTGAGCTGGTGTCTTTCTTATCAATGTATCACCCTTGCAAGAACGATTCACACCTTCCATTGCTGTTAACAAAATGTCAATGTTTTCCTTAGTGGCACTGTTCCTGGTAAAGAATAATGCAATGAAGGTAATGTTAACTAAATTCAATCTAATAGTGCTTATGAAAGTGCCAAAATGTAGCAGCTCATGCAGCTGTAATATTTCGCAAGAGTAGGACAGTTTGTAAATGTAGTCATGGGTAATTGGCTGCCTTTCGTGTAATCCTTACCTGCAGCACCGAATCGTGTTTTGAGGAGTGTATATAGTGAAAGAGCACCCAACTCAATTGTATACCCTTCTGTGGGCTGTAGAATGAGCTCTCAATGAGGGTGTTTGCTTTCCGGAACGTGTATAATTGCCACATGCGCGTGAAAGCGTCCATCCGCGCGCGCGCACTTCGAGCACCGAGTCAAGCGCTTATCTATGAACCACGATCGGAGGTCAGCGTCACTGCAGGTGCGCAAGAAGAGCGCGGAGAGATCAGGGGCTCAGGTACAAAAGGTTAGCTTCTACCACATGTGCGTCAGCTTCCCCAGCGCCGCAGGCCAGCCCGCCCACGGAGCGAAACCATCAGCCGCCTGTCAAGCAGCCGAAACGAGGGGAGGGGGAAAAAAGAAAAAAATCCACCTCGCATGAAGTCGCGCACATATAGGTAGAGTCGTCACGGTGCTGCGTCCAAGGAGGTTAAAAAATTGCAATTTTTTTCACCTCATTGGCTGCGCCCCTGCTTAGGGGGTGGGGTCGGCTTGGGCCCCTACGGGATATGGTTTGGGTATACGCGGACGGGACTGCACCGGGCTGCACTGGACTGGACTGGACTGGACTGCACTGGGCTGGATTGGATTGGATTGGAATGTGAAATTGTTTTAGTCAGCAGCAAGCGTGACAATAAGCTAATCCTAGAAAACTAGGAAACCTAAGAATAACTAGCTGAACCTTAGCTAACGCTACGTATATCCTGGCATAGCCGAGGTAAGCCACTGCTAATTTTTGTTTGCACATGACTAAAGCCTTGCGTACTAACGCACCGACGTGTTGGTTCAAGTCTGTTGGAGCTTCACATTTATATTCAAGAGCCAGGACAAAAATGCAATTAAGGGACACTGAAGTCGAAACCTAAGTTGATCTAAATAGATAGATTAGCATCAGTAGAAAGACAATATACCACTCTCTGGGACAGTAACCAAAAACCGATAACAAGGGAGGGGGGGATTGCTATTACAGCAAGAGGTTCCGAAGTGTGGCACTGCGGTGGGACCTATTGTAAATGAACAGTATTACAAAGTTCTAGCAATCACAACACACGGAACTTCAAAAAGAATTAATGCGAAGATCATTGCAACTTTACACAGCACTCCCACAGAATAAGTCTGTTCTCAAAGCGAGCACACATCTCAGTTATACAAAAAAAGTGCAAAGACAAAGAGGCAAATGAAAAATGATGATAAAGAGAAAATAAAAAAGTGAGCACAAACAAAAGATCAAAGTCATGCGAACTAATCAACTGAAAAGTGGGGGTCTTCGATGATAAATTTAGAATTGATTTTTGTAAGATGAGAGACTTAATTTATTTTTAGCATTAATAGGCGAGTCATTCCATAATTTACTGGCGGCAAATTCAACCATATGTTTACCATATTTTTGTTCTAACTTTTGGTAGTAAAACATGATAGTGCAATGCAAATCGCGTTATGTTATGGTTAGTCGAATTACTTCTACCGATTATAAAAAGCACACTCTTATCAGTAACGAGTCTATGGTCGGTCATTCCAAGATTATATAAAATAAGGTGCTGCTATAAAGAAGTGACATGGGAGTTGAAATAGCTAAACGTCATGATTTGAATAGCTTGGTTTTGAATGCGCTTCAAAGGAATTAAATGAATATCGTAAGTTAAGCCCCAGGATGAAATGCAGTTGCTATGGCTGAAATAAAAGCATAGTAAAGCGTTAGAAGCGTAGGCAGGGGGAGATAATTTCTTGCTTAATTAATACTCTAATCCCATAAGACATCTTCTTTTTCGTAAGTTCATGTGGTTAATAAATTTTAAGGAGCTGCCAAGTTCAACCCCCAAAAATGAGCATTGATCAGTCGGTGGAATAGCATCAGAGTTAATGTAAACGAGAAGCAATAGAAGTTGGAGTCTTCAAACAAGATGAACATACCACAAATTCAGTTTTGCAAGGAATGATTAATAAACCATTGCTCTGAGATCATGAACAAATGTTACTAATATCGGTGTTGAGGCTTGTAGTAAGAACTTCAATAGATCAGGGTGACGAGTACATGGTGGTATCATCAGCATAGAGTAGGCAATTAGACAACTTGAGGCAGGTAGGAAGGTTATTCATGTATAATAAAAATGAAAGAGGGCCGAGAATGGAACCTTGCCTAAGTTAGCGGTTTTATTTGCTGGGAGTGTACCGGAAATATTGCTAATTTGTTCACAATTAAATAAAAAAGCTTCGTAAAAGTTCAGGGGCGGTCCGTTAATACCCTAAAGGAGAGCATCAAAAACAGATGTCATGATTAATGGTGTCAAATGCTTTGGTACAATCGATGAAAATACCCCCCCCCCCTCCTCAAGAACTTGCCCTGGTCAATTTCGAGTTTAATATGCCTGTCAGAGCTATCATTGCGAGGTTGGGGGATAAACCAGGCCCAAAACGAATTGCCTATCCGTTACCATATTAAATATAGATATGATACGAGGCACTTTCCTATGGTTTTTTTTTCAATTACCTTGCTTAAAAATGGTACAATTCAAACCTGCGGTAGTTATTCATTATTGCCTTATCACCTTTTTGAAAACAGGAATTATCAAGCTTTTTTTGAGTTCACGTGGAAATACTCCAGATTTGAAAATCAGGTTAAGTACATGGGTGAAGATATCCCTTATGGAATCTACGTTCTCTTTGATGAGACTGGCGGAAATGTTATTGGCGGAAGTATTTTTAGTGGCGGGAGTATTTTTAAGATTAAGAATTGAAAATACCTTGAAATAGCCCCTGGAAAAATAATCGCGCAAATAATGAAAAAGTGAAGCGGTAATTCGCCCAGCAGAGATGACGTAATCAGCGACTGAGCGGATCTGCCAAGATAACGTAACGAGCAACGTAACGAAAACCGCGCACACAAGGTCTCAACGAAATACATAAAATCTTAGTTTGCACTTTACCTTTCATAAGCTGTGAACAATTATAATTGTAGAGGTAGAATTCAAGTTGTGCCGGCATTCACTAGCTCCCAAGCCGCGGCGCCAGTGGCGGTTGCAATGGTTATTTCAGGTTCGGCGTAATCACATGCCGGTTATCTCCTTGCTAACACCATGGCGGCAAATAGCGCGTCGGCCTTCCAGTGTTCCGGGCTTCTGTGGACAGCGATTTGCGTCTGATCATCGCCTCCTGTATTATACAGGAGGCGATGGTCTGATAGAAGAAGTGTTTTGCTCCCTCATGTAGCGCTGTTTGCCCGAACGAAGTTTTGCACTCAGGGCGGCGGCCGAAGCTGTGTGTGTGTGTTCTGGTCGCGTTCGCTGCGCGATAAAATGCAACGGCGAGCTCCCGCGGCCCAACTTTCCTTACTACGTTGGAATTACCACTAGTTACGATTCAACAAGCCCCGGATATGTAGACTGTGCGCAATTTTAAAAAAAAAACGTTCTCGGCTTGTGCAGGTGTGAAGGGACTTGTTCGCCCCCGTTAATCGCATAAGTGCGCGCGCTACCCTTACGACAAACAAGAGGCAATCGATCGCCTGTAAATTTTGCGCTTCGGTCTCAACGCGCATGACGTCAGGATTAGTTTGTTTTACACCATTTCTTAATGTCTTGAAGGGGAACAAAATGTGCGCGTCAAACCATGTGTTTTGGATCAGGGCGTGGTGTGCTGCTATGTTTTCACTAAGGTGCGTATATTTGTATTACGTTATGCATATTTTTTATTTATTCGATACTGGCGCAAAGGCGTTTGTTAGTAGTGATTTTGGCACGTGTAACAGCTCTAGGCGCGCTTCTGGCAGATGGGCTGATAGGCAATTCGCTTCGCAAAACATTCAAAATAACGCAATAAGCGTTACCATATCGCGACAGTAAACTGACGAAACGTTCTAATAAAACTCACGTCGCGGTGCCGACGTAGCGGGCCGCACAAACTTAGTGTTGCAGTCTATTACAAGTCAAACTAACAGATAGCGCCACACTGTTTTGCCTTGTGCATTGAAGCTACTAAAACTCGACTATCAATAACGAGAATGCAAATAAAAATAGCGCCACTGTCGTCCTTCGCGCTGCGGTCGCGCTGTCCAATAGACGTTTTGTAGGTAAAGAAAAAGGCCGTGCGGCACATTCACATTGTTTAACCTCCATCTCACGTTCCCCGCAGAACAAAATTGACGCACAGAGAGGGGCAGGCAACGGAAGGGAAGGCGGGAAGTTGTTTTGTCGTATGCGCCGAGTGCGCGGCCAGTGGCTCCTGCGGCCGCGATGGTTCCCTCGGTAGGATTCAGCTTTCCTGCTAGACCACACCGCTGTCTCACTCGCTTCCGGCACCACTGACGTCATGCGAAACGTCATGAAAAGGCGCGAGGAGTGAGATGCGCTTGTGAATTGGTAATTTTTCGACAATTAAAGCATCTTTCGAAGACCAATAAACGCTGACAGGGCTTCGGGGAAGTTGGACTTCGTCTGAGCCCAACTTGCTACTCTCCTTCAGTGCCCCTTTATAGGTACGTGGCGTCCGCTGGCGGATTTTTTGCATGTACTAATCAGGAAAACAGCATATAGCTTTTAAATTTCACCCAGCACGATAACGTACTGTCCACACATTTTGGCAATATCTAAGAAACCATTTATACCCCAGACAAAGCGACGTTTCACTCTCACTTGTACGAGCAAAGAGTCGTTACGCGTGTTAAGGAATCGCGTTCTGTACCCTGCCGACGTAAAACTGGTGCAGAGAGGTGGAGAAAGAACTTCATTGCCCGCAGGACCTAGGTGCCGGTCCAAACTTTAGTCTTAAATTGACCGGGTCCACGTAATACTGCAGAATGTCCGTGCGGATCCGGTGCACATTTTTGGTTTTTCATGGCACATACTCAAATGAACAAAAGGAACTCTCCGGCCGAATTCGATATTTTTGCTCCCTTCTAGGTTAAGCCCAACATTATTTTAGGAAAGGGTGCAGTAGTGCCTGCTCAGTCACATCTCCTCCGTCCCCAGATATCTGCCGGTTTGAATTACGTTATTATTAACTATTTGTTGGTGCTCAACTTTTTTGAGCATCGGAGGTTTTAGTGGGTATGCTTTGAGGCTGGGCCTTCCGCAGTGTGTTTTTACAATACAGCCCCTTCGTCATGACAGACAACTGGGACCGAAAAGTAATTAAAGTAGTAATCGCTTTAGTTCAGGCGACCATACTATGCGTCTGTTATTACGAATCTCTGGCATAGTTTTCTATGGCTAGGCAAGTATTTCCCCTAATGAGCTTTTCCCTGCCATGGCAGTTTGTTAATTAGTTTACTTAGCAAGGATTCCTCAATGGAATTCACTGAACAACAGGTGAGGCGCAGGGGGCGACTTCTGCTTGCCCGTACATACAAGAACACATTCTAATATAGCCCCAGATATAACTCAGGGTTCCCGGAACAAATTGTTGACGCTTAGAGAATTCACGGCCGAAGGTTTGGAAGCATTAGGGAGTGTTCCCTGCTTTGGTGGTTCGGAGCGGTATTATTTCACCGCAACCAAATTTCAACTTTTTTCGACATTCGCATACGCGCGATGTAGGAATGTTATGTCCTTGGTTCCTTTGCTTTGGTAGAACATTCACCTGTTAACAGAAACACAAAAGAGAGTCTACTAAGATTTGACGGTTTTTACTTTCCTTAAAAAATAGTTATTAAACCCAGTTCGGCGGCTGGAAGCAAAAGTAGAATAACAACGTTGTTTTTGCGTTGAAGAAATTTTAAATTGTCTCAAAAGATGCCTCTCGTTTTTGCTGGAGCATTACAGAAATGGGCCAGGCTTAAGTACGACACTATTTAACACAATTGCTGTCTCCCCCAGGAGATGTAAGCATTGATGGGTGTTGCTATTAAAAAGCCTCAGAAGAACATTCCTCTAAGCAGTGAACGTGGTGTAGGATGATTGCTATCACAAACTACGGCGACCTTGGCTTATCTTGCGTGCACTAAAGACATGCCGTCATTGGGGATCTCACCGAGGAACACCGTACAGTAAGAGAAGACATGCATGGCCTTCCCAAATACATGTCGATAAGGTATCAAAACTCGTATCAATAAAAACACTGAACAACAAAGAACCAAGCAGCATCCTACCCGTGGCGAGCGTCAAGAAAAAACTTGGCGAAAAGGCCTGGACAGGGACGGGTGTTCAATCGGAAGGCCTCTTATGATACATTTGTGGCCTCCTTTGGCCTCAACTCCTCGATTTTCTTCTTCCCCCCGCCTGCTCCCTCCTTCGCGGGTGTGGGGGCGGAGCACCGGGCCCAATTTGTATATTTATTGCGGAACTTCAATTTCACGTACAGATATTGCAAAAACAAACAAAAAAAAACGGTCGAATCCTGCGCTTCGAAGACTGTACCACGAGACCTGCGAGTGCCAGCGGACCCCCGACAATGCCCCAGTACCATCCAACTCCTACCAAATGTGTGCGGATCGCCTGACGAGCGCGGACTTAGTAATCCAGTGTGAACAGTTAAACGTGCCGGCAGCGCCATCCAAGCACTGGTATCACAGAGTATGGATACACCCCACTATGCAGGTGTCCTAGAATGTGCACCTATGTTACCATCAAGAACTTTACGAGTCTTTCCTGAAGAAACCTGAGGGAAGCGCGAGTCATTTCTTGCAGCAAATCTGCTCCAGAGGTGCGTCAAAAATTTTGCTAAAAGTGCGTCCGACCCTCGCTGAAATGAAAGTGCGCCCAATCGGTCGTCAAAACCTCCAAACCCAAATCACAAACAAAAGGCGAATCCATTCGACGACTGTTAACGCACTAAGTAAACTCATTGAAGAAACATCGGAACGTATACGATGCGTGGTTTATGAGATACAGCTATAATATTGTACTCATTCTTAGTGACCTAGGCCTGTATTGTCTCATATTCACGCCCAGATTTTCAAACTAATTTGACACAATATAAACTCGGTTTCAGACGCGTGCCAAGTATCCGAGAGATCTCAGAGCTTTTTGGGGACCGACTGGTCTATAGAAAAATGCGTAATTTTTGACATGACGCCATGCAGAAAGCTTTCGCTTTATTAAATTTTGTCGCGGTCGTCGTCGTGGTCATCATCATTGTCATCATAATGAAGCAGTTCAACATGAATTTTCCTTGGCCAACTTTTACTGCAGTATTAAAAACCTCATAACGTTGGGTTTAAATGGTGGACCGAATATAACCAGTTACTGCGTAGGGACGGGGAGGCAAGGATAAGTGATTGTTTCACATCTCTAAGTTTCATTTCGTTCACTTCTTCTATTCACTTGGCGTCTGGTGACAGATCTTTCTTTGTTTCCATCGGGTTTCGTGATAAGCCAGCTCCAAAAAAGAAAAAAACTTTTGGAAAAAACCCACGACACAGTCCGAACAATCAAGCCAAAAGCAAACTCCCATGGGGCAAATGAACTCGGCTCATATTGATCCGTAAAACAGCGGGATCTGGCTTATTTTCGTTATGAACTGCGATCTGCGTAAGCGTTTGCATGGTGGTATCTCACCAATTTTTTACCACCTCTTTTTAGGAGAAAGTTGCATGGTTTTTCTTATCGCTGCACTTTTAGCTGACTTTGTTTCGGTTTGTGGATCCCGCCCATTTCGGAAAAAAACGTATCACTTGTTTGTGTAAAACTGTTAGATACGACATACTACATCAAAACTAATCAATATTTCAAAATAATACCGAACAAAATAAAATTCCTGGTCTTGGGCTCCGTGATCCCGAAAACGTGCAGCCTTTTCCCTTTCCCTCCGTTTCTCTCTGAACGGAAATCCATAAAAATTTGATTTGATTTGATTTGGATATTAACGTGTAGAGTGCCAAGATGTTATACAGTGCACGCAATCTTAGAGCGCCTGTTCGTTATCTTTGCATAAATATTTGCGATAGATCCCGCAATCATCGGAGAGAAAAGGCCGGTTCGAGGTTAAACTGGGATCAGGAAGTACTTATTAAAAAATTAATACGCGCAAGAAAAGCAAGAAAATACTTATGGCTTGGGAGATCATTGTATTTTATGGAGGTTTCGCAGACCGCTGCTAAACATTGATGAAGGCGCGTAACGGTGTCAGCAAAGACCCTCATCGTTATCCACAATCTGGAAATGTATGTTTCCACCCTTTGGTTTAAGAGTATTCATTGTAGGTTTGTGGTATGGATTTGTAAGTATATATGGTCTTGTATGTAATATTTTCCGGGTAGACTGGAACGACGAGAATTCTGTCTTGAGATGTTAAACGGAGTACAAATGCCTTAGTAATTGTTACTATTTATACCAAGCGGCTTTATTTGATTAATGTTAGGCAGCGACGTGCATAACAGCAGTTACCCGTTCAACCGACGTTTACCGTTGTAGCAGGCTCAATTTCCGTAATAAGTTCACTGGTTACTAATATTCTAACCCAAAAACACAGGCGCACAGGTTGTTGCGAAAGCGTAAAACCTGTTATTTGAAGTTTTTGGTCCCTATCCTGGACTGAATTGTTGTGAGTTCTTTTTTGAATACCTCCCCTTTTCTTGCGTTTCAAATTGTTATCCATGCCTGCGATGGCCCTTCGTCTTACGTTTCCAGCAGTACCTATCAGCGTGGTTGTACCAAAAATGAAGGGAATTTCTCCTAAGTTCTCGGGATTTCCGAGTTAGTATTTAGGCTCGACGCAGCTGTTCGTCCAAGTTCTTTAGTGTAGCGTCGGTTGAACATCCCGTCGATGTTATTTCAATATGCGGGTAGATGTCACGGGCGACTTTCCTAGGAAACTACTGCTTAGGTAACATGACACCGCAGATAAAACGAGGAGCCCTAGAACACCACTCTCTGCCCACTTGGTGGTCGTTGTGGCGGAAAATAACTGGTGGTTTGGGATACATGAAGCCTATCGGATTTTAAAGGCGCCCTACATTGCTTGCGAGGAGGCAAGTGTTACAGAACTCTCGGCCTATTGGTAACGGCGATTGAACAAAAAATCCAAAATCCTTTTTCAATGCTCATGACATCGTAATCCAGCGGCTGTCACTTCACAGCGGAATCAGCATCAAAGTTTCAAAGTTATAGCAGTTGACGCTGCTAAGACGGGCCACGGGAGCGAAAGAACAATGCTTCGTCCGCTCTCTTGCACCGATGTCCCAAAGACGATTCGTTCTTTTGCCGGTTTCAACATTAGGAAGCAATAAAATAACAAAGGGACAAGCCGTCAGTACCTAGAGTTTATTACGGGCCGATCGACTTAAAGTGAAGAAATATTTCCTATTGAACTCAGCCAGACCAGGGCGCATGGGCTCCACGAGACGCAAATCCTGTTCCGTACACTGGTCGGGGCAGGTAAGCCGCAACCGGAGCCGACGCCGACGCTGACTTGGCAGCAACTGGGGCAGCGACTGGGTTGGCGTTGAACACTGCGTCGGCGCTACGGCCCGGCGCGGTTCCTGGCTCGTTGGTGTCGATGGTGGCGCGGAATCCGTTGACGTCGGCGATGTAGTTGACCCGGCGGAAGATCCCGTACGCGTCCCGGTAGCCGTATGAGCCGGTCTTGGTGTTGCTGGCGTCACCCTGCTCCTTGTGGTAAGTCTGCGTACCGAACTCGTCCGTGTTGTCGTAGCCAAAAGAGTACGGCTGTGGAGGCTGCGTGAATTTGAAGAAGAGAGATGGGTAAGTGGTTGAAGAAAACAACAACCTGGGCGCACAGTTGTAATGTACAGTTGTAAGTGGCGGTAGGAAAAACACGTTTAGGTCGATGTTCTTGGTTAAGGATTGATCAAATCGGACTACCCTTCATGTAGCAATTGCAGCACTACCCTGAGGGCAAACTCTCTTTGTCTTCACACTGGCTACGGGGAACGAAATTTATGTAAACGTGTTGGCAATTTCCACAGAAGCAAAGAAACCGAACTTTCCTTTTGGTACCCTTCCCCAGTTATGTTATCAATAGTAGAGGTGAGAACTTATAGAAATCGCTTAGAATAACCATAGGTATGTTGTGACACCTTTTGGGGGGCCGTGTGTAGATGGAAATCTGTAGATATTTCTAAATACTCCAATGCGAGCAAATTGTATCGTAAAATATCACTACGAGTTATCAGTATTATTTATTCACCACTGGTATTCTCTCCCATGATGTACGCGAACAGGGGCTTGCTTCAATTAAAGCCCATTGACTGTATACTGGATTCCCTGCACGATAACTATCATGACATGGATTGGTGAGGAACTGCCATTGTCGACTCATGAAGGGGTCAAAAGAGGGCCGCCCTTTACACGGCTTGAAATATTGTCCCCTTATTTCATTACTGTCATGATAGTCGGAATCGTTCACGTTTTGCGACTAAATTCTTACATAATTTCCTTTACAATAAAGCCGCCTAATGGCTCCCGAGAACTCTAGCTGTCCTTCCTGAAAACGACTCGTTAAGTTATCTGCTTACCCATTTCAATTTGTATTCCGACATCGTGAGCGTTTAGAGCACTTTATAACTTTGAAGAGTAAATCCCTATTACCATCTCGGAATCGCTCTTTGTTTGGAAGAAGTTTTGCATTGAGAAGTGCTGAGCCACACGTAAAGATCGCTGCTTTATCTAAACTTAAAATAAATAACTGCTAATAAAACTAAAGTAGCTCTGCAACTTTAAATTCAATGCTTATTCATTCATAAAACAACGCGCCACCATACATAGCCCCCAGGAATGAAGAGCACGCTGTCAGCGGCGTAATTGCGAGCTCTGCTGCTCATTTTAAGAGTGGTTCACTTGCTGGGTCTTTTTTGCGTAGTTCATGCTTTAAAATAACTGTTTGACCTGCGAAAACTCTGGCAGAGAGCCTATAGTTTAACTGAGCCGCCTACGTAGACAGGATCAAGAGAAGAGACTCCTGGGGTGGCTTCCGCTTCGACCAGAGGTCCCTGGAATCCGCCGAAGAATGGACCTTCGGCGAAAGCGCAGGAGAAGAGAGATGCGACGAGAATCTGAAATGCA
The DNA here is from genome assembly GCA_013339765.2 of Haemaphysalis longicornis. NCBI lineage: Eukaryota > Metazoa > Arthropoda > Arachnida > Ixodida > Ixodidae > Haemaphysalis > Haemaphysalis longicornis. The sequence continues at coordinate 181,609,506 of CM023450.1, forward strand.
GCGACAACGGAGTGATGAGATTCTCTTGGCATTACCTCTAATCAATATGTAGTGGAATTGAGAATATCCAAAAACTTAAATCTTCAGTCTGAAATTGAGAAAGCTTACCTTTCCAATCATAGTTGCTTGAGAGTTTTTTGCGAAATAGTAGCGTTGAGCAAGCGCACTTCTTTTGGCTAAGGAGAAGAGGTGGCTGACAGAGTATGGTTGTGTTATTCCTTGGGGATGTGCGTTTTATAGAGTTACCTACCGTTGTGCCGCCAAGTGGCGACCCGGAAAGACGACTTCACTATTATTTTCTTGCTAGTTCCGTGTGGAGTCATGTCACAAAGCGACGTTGCCACAACAGGATATTTTTTGTCTGCGTGGTTCTCACGGCACGTTTTGTAGGCGCAAGTGTTTATTTTACATTGTGCTTAGGAGAAAACGTGCCGGAACTACTGTACGGGAAGGAACCCTTTGCAACGTAAGTTTTTGCTGTGTTATGAAGGCGGGTTGGATTTATAACGTTTCTTAAAAGTTTCGTGGCACTGAAATAAAACGGAAAAAAACTGTGTGCTATTTCTTGAGGTTAATTTAATCCAGATGAGGGGAAATTCGGTTTCGCGTTACCTTCTTGATTGTTTTAAAAGAAACACAACTCTAGTACGTACCGGGGTGAGCCATTAACAGGAATTATTGTGAGCGCAAAAAAAACTTACTTATTATTACCAACGCTCTGCGGTTTCATTATATCAAAACGTTCACAACCCGATTTAGATCTGCATGACTCATTTGGGACTTCTTGATATGGACATTAAAACTATAAATTCTTCCATCCACAACAGAATACTGCGTTACGTGTATAACACATAATGAAATACGGTCTTTCGACATTGTGCTCTAATTTTATTCGCCCAAGTATACGAGCGCTTAACTTAGGGAACTCAGGTGCATTGCAAACATTAGATTTGTTATTATGGTTTGTATTTTTGCTTGCCGTTTTTTATTCCTCCATTCAAAACGATTAAAATTATATGTATGTGCAAGAAATTGCAGGGCCTCCCACACTAATGCTTCATGGGGAGGCACCCGAAGTGAAGCGCTCTTGATAGATTTAAGCTGTCGGAGTGTTCACCATCGGCATTATTCTCTTTGAATATAATGGTTTCATGTTGGCTCACGACGGATACAGTGTCCCCGCTAATACAACGGCACCTCCAGCCCGCCAGTACTCGCACTTTACGGAAAGTACGCAGCGTGACGGTGCTACTAATAATGAGCTGACGTACAACGAAATATGCTCGGGTATCACCGTATAATAAATTATTTTCGCAATATCTGCATGCGCATTGCTTTATTAATAAAACATCTAGCCAGTCTCTGCCTGCGGAGGTATGCTGCGGAAAGGTTTCGAAACTTGCATTTCTGCGCTGAAATAAGTGTGGGGTGCCTGAAGGAGCTTGGTTTATGGCTGGAAGAACGAATACGGAATTGTAAGCTTGTTCCGCTTACAGGCGATTGTTTTTTGTAAGAGTTGTGGGTGTTTACATCACAATGGGCGATACCGTGAAATGATGCCATCCACCACTTATTTCTTCTATTTTTATGGAGGGTACTACTTGCTTGAGCAGTTTGCAGACCGAGGTGCAGGGCAGAATATCTAACAGGTGTTAAGACTATAGAAGTTTAAAATACTTCTCGGAGGAATCACGCTAGTTCTGTTCACAACAAACAAACGACATCGACAGAGCTGGTTTTTTAGCTCTCGTGTCACTACGTTCACAGTTTTCTTTGTGTGATGCGCAGCAAGATCTTCATGGTGCAGTTCAATTCATGGCGGCAGCGCGAGAACAATAAGCGATGAACCAAAGCAAGATTATACGAGGACGGCGCAAGGAACGTCGCTAGCTTCATTGCGTTACTGCTGCAGAGACGTAGAGGCACCTGGCGCAAAAACATAGAACAATCACGTTCCCCCCGAAACTCCAAATTTTGCCGTTTTACCCGCCGGAACAGGGACTACGCTCAGGCAATGACGGGCGTTGCAGTGGATGGCTCCGGATCTGCCTATGCCACATGAGGATCTATAACATGCACTGAAATCGCGCCATACCGGTGTTTTTGTTTTTCGCGTCCATCGCGAAATGCCCTATCGCCTCTGTACATTGTTCCTATTTTCGTCGTTTGACTTTGAGTCAAGGACGAGTAGGGTTTCAAGCGATGCGGTTAACGAAAGCTTTCAGCAATGTGGCTTACAAAAAAGGATATCAATGGGATCGACCCCTTAACCTCTTGTTCTAAATGGGAAAATTAAGTGAGTCCCAAGAAGTAGGACTTGGAGGCTGGTTTATGTAGTTTTTAACACACTCGTCCTGAACATCCTTTTGAAATTTTTCACAGGTAATCCAAAGGTAGGTTTTCTTGCAAAGCTAGTGCTCCCTTCAGACGCAAGTTGCCCATTCATCTCGATGCCTCTAATTGGTCGGGTTCTTCATAACGCCTGCAGTAAAAACACGCTCCCGCCACGCTGGCTAGAGAAATATTCGGAAACGCTTGGTTTTCTGGCTTTGCCACTTGGATTTTTGCAACCACTTGCAATTTATGTTTGAACGCGACAACAGCTTCGATAACAACGTACCGGCGAGTTGGTTCAGGTCTTTTCGAGTTAAATCGATTTTCATAAGCGTGGACCAGAATGCAGTAAAGGTCAGTACCGTGCACTGGCGAATTTGGTTACAAGTCTAAATTGGATAAAAGCATATACCGCTTATATTTCTCCAGTGCTGTAAAGCACTGTAACCACTTTGAATTTCTAAGCAACCAGTTATACCCAAGACTCAGCGATGTTTCACTCTCAGTTCTATGAGTGTACAGTTGCTACGCGTGCTAATGAATCGCGTTATATACCCTGGACACGTTAAACTGGTACAAAGATAGAGACCCAGGTCCAGGTCCCAGGACCCAGTTCCGGGTCCTAATTTCAGTCTTCCATTCAGCGGTTCCACGTAGTACTGCGGGATGTTCGCGCGGATCCGCTGCACAGGTAGGTTTTTCACGGTGCATATCTAAAGGAACAAAAGAAACCCTCCCGCCGCATTCGATTTTTTTGCTCCCTTCTAGTTTAAGTGCAACATTATTTCAGGAAAGAACGCAATAGTGCCTGTTCATCCCCACTTCTCGGTTCCCGGACATCTACTGGTTTGCCTTACATCATTGTTGAGTATTTGTTGGTTCTCAACTTTTTCAGCATCGGAGGCTTTAGTCGGGCGTGCTTTGAGTCTAGGACATTCTCCGTGGTCTGAGACTTTCGCAGTGCGATTTTACGATGACGGACAACTAGGGCCGCAGAGTACTTTAAGGTAGTAATTACATTAGCTCAGGAGACCACCCTCAGCGTCCGTGATAACGAATCTCTGGCATAGCTTACTTAGCTTGGTTTTAGTATTTGCCGCGAGGCGGACAAAGGAATATGCCCGCTTTCGGGTGATGGGCTTTTTCCCTTCCGTGGGAATTGTTAACGAGTTTTCTTAGCAAAGTTTCGTCAATGATGGCCGCTGAACCACAGGGGAGGCACAGCGGCGACTTTTCTTGCCCGGATATGAAAGAGCATAGCATAACATAGCCCCGGATATAACGCAGGGTTCCCGGAGCAAATTATTGAGGCCTATAATTTCAAGGCCGAAGGTGTCGAAGCTTTAGTGAGTGTTCCCAGGTTTGGTGGTTCGGACCGGTATTATTCGAGCGCAGCTAAATATCCAGTTTTTGCCACATGCATATACTTCCTACGCAGGAATGTTATGTCCGTGGTTCCTTTGCTTAGCTAGAACATTGACCGGTTAAACAGATAAGAAAGCCTAGTAAAATTTCACTGTTTTTACTTTCCTTAAAAATGGTTATTAAACACAGTTCGATGGCTAGAAGCAAAAGTAGACTAACAACGTTGCCTCTGCTTTCAAGAAATTTTAAATTGTCTCAAAAGGTGCCTCTCATTTTTGCTGGAGCATGACAGAAATAGGTCAGGGCCAAGTACCGGAGTATCTAACACAATACCTGTCGCCACCACCACACGTAAACATTGATGGGTGTTGCTATTAAAAAGGCTTAGAAGAACATTCTTCTAAGTAGTGAACGTAGTGTAGGATGATTGCTATCTGAACTACGGCGACCTTGGCTTATCTTGCGTGCACTATAGACCTGCCGGCGTAGGGGGATCTTACCGAGGACCACCGTACAGTAACAGAAACCATGCATGGCCTTGCAGAATACATGTCGATAATATAACAAAACTCGTATTAATAAAAACACTGAACAGCAAAAGGACAAACCAACATTCTATCCGTGGCGAACGTCATGAGAAAACGTGACGAGAAGGCCCGGACAGGGACGGGTGTTCAATCGGAAGGCCTCTTCTGGTGCATTTCTGGCCTCCTTTTCCTGAACTCCTCGATGTTCCGCTTCTCCCTCCTCCCCCCTGCGTGCGTGTGGGGGCGGAGAACCGGGCCAAATTTGTTTAGGTATTGCAAACCTTCAATTGCACGTACAAATATTGCAAAAAACCCAAAACAATGGCCAGGTCTTACGCTTGGAAGACTGTGCCACCATATTTGCGACCGCCAGCGGTCCCCAGGGAATGCCCCAGTACCATCCACCTCGCACCAAAAGTGTGTTCTTCGAGTGGCGGGCGCGGACTTAGTAACCTAGGGTGAACAGGTGAACGTGCCTGCGGCTCCATCCGAGCACAGGTGTCCCGCAGAACAGGTGCACCCCACGATGTAGGTGCCCTATAATCTGCTACTATCGTAGATAAAACTTTACCAATCTTTCGTGAAGAAAGCGGAGAGAAGTGCGAAAGGTTTCTTACAGCAAACTCCGCCAGGGGTGCGTGAAAAAGTTCGCTAAAAGTGCGTCCAAGCCGCGCTGAAAGTTCGTCTAATCGGTCGTCATATCTCCAAACCCAAATCACAAACGGAAAGCGAATTCAGGGGACGATTGTTCGCGCACTAAGTAAACTCATCGACGAACCACCATAATGTATAGGTGGTATTCAATGAAAAGTTTTGCGGGTGATTTCTGCACCTGGCAAAACTGAAAACCGCCGTGCAGGTGGCCACCGTGACAGCGCATGCGCTTTGCGCCGGCATTTTTAAAAAAAACAGCGCACATCGTCTGCTGCGTTTCAGCCCGGTTATCGGTAGTGGCGTCAACAGGTATAATATCAATCGCACTGATATTAAGTGGTGGTGCTCTACCTACCTTCGAGCGCAGGATGAAACAGCAGGTTTGTGAACGGCGCGTATAAGCAACGTAAGTCCGAAGCTGCAGTTGGCGGCCGCCGCGGATGTCGACGGAAGTGCACCCGCACCGCATCCACGACTTTATGTCCGGTTAGCGCCCTCCAATACGTGGTTGAGTTTAAAAACCGAATAATTTCTTTGGAGAAATCGCTCACACGTACACCGATTTAGCACTGGCTTTCTCGTGCGCTTAATGTTTCACATTCAGCAAAATAACTCACGTCTGACGTTAGAGCGCGGCGGCTGGCAATTGCGCTGATCTGCGGCGACTACTTCATAAGCGTCTGGCGCTAGGTAGATCGTACTGTGCTGCACTCAACAGCACTTGGCGTCGAGGTATTACTTTGCGTTCAGTGGACAACAGTTTGGAAATGATGCAGTTCTAGTTGTCAAACGGACCACTGCGCTCACGTTCAAACCTTTGTGCCACGACTGACTCGCACTCGCTCGTAGGTGTGCGCGGAGGATGCGGTTGAATTGCAGATAAGGTTGTCACACTCATGAGCGGAATCATGACTTTTCGCGTAACCAACGCTATCCCGGTACAACTGACTATCAAATTTCTCGCACACGCTTTGCACGGAAACACAAGGTCACGTCGCGGCCCACGGCCTGCCTGGCCACCACGAAGGCATGAAGGAGAAGATGGGTGCCTGATCTTGGGGCCGTGCGCACAATGTCGCCTTGTCAACAGAAGCTTGACCAAAGATATGGTGGCGCACTCTCATGGTTGCCTGCATGCATTCCACGCCATTGAATACCGGTTATACCGATACGTGGCTTATGAGATACATCTAAACCATTGTACTCCTTGTTAGTTGTCTAGGCGTGTATTGTCTTATCTTCACGCCTAGATTTTCAAACAACTGATTTAACACAATTTCATCCTGGTTTCACAACGCGCGCCATGTGTCCAGAAATCGTATCAGAGCTTTTTTGGGACTAACCGGTCTATATGCTTTAGATTTTTACATGGCGCCATGGAGAAGGCTTTCGCATCAATAAATTTTGTCGTGGTAGTCGTCGTTGTCATCATCATCGTCATCAGAATGGAAGCAGTTCAATGTGTATTATCCTGGGACAACTTTTATTGTAAAACTAAAACCTCATTACATTTCATTTAAATAGTCGATCGAATTTAACCAGAGCTTCTCCGTAGGGACGGGGGAGACAAGATTCAGTGATTGTTTCACATCTGCCATTTTTATTTCGTTCACTTCCTCTTCCATTCACTTTGTCGTCGGCGTCTGGTGACAGATCCTTTCTCATTGCCATTGGGTTTGGCGATAAGCCAGCTCGAAAAAAAAAAAACTTCGGAAAAAACAGACGAAGCAGTCCGGACAGTCATTCTAAAACGCAAACTCCCATGGGGCAAATAGACTCGGCTAATTTTGATCCGTAAAACAGGAGGATCTGGCTCATCTTCGATGCCAACTGCGATCTGCGTACACGCTTGCAGGGTGGTACCTCACCATTTGTTTTGCCACCTCTTTTAGGGAAAAGTTGCACGGTTTTTCTTATCCCTGCAGTTTTAGCTGACTTAGTTTCGGTTTCTGGATCCGGCTCATTTAGAAAAAAAAAGGCATCACTTGCTTGTGGAAAACCGTTTGTGTTCGACATACTACGTCAAAACTGATGCATAGTTCAAAATAATACCGAACGAAATAAAATGAGTGGTCTTCGGCTTCGTGATGCTGAAAATGTGCAGCCTTTTCTCTTTTCTTCCGTTTCTCTCTGAACCGAAATTCATAAAGATTTGATGTGGATATTAATGTGTAGGCACCAAGAGGTTATACAGTGCACGTAATCTTGGAGCCCCTGTTCGTCATCTTTGCATAAATATTTGCGATAGATGGCGCAGTTATCGCCGAGAAAAGGCTGCTTCGAGGTTAAACTGGGATAGGCAAGTATTTATTAAAAATTAATAAATGCAAAAGAAAAAACAAGGAAATCCTTACGGCTTGCAAAACCATTGTATTTTATGGGGCTTTCGCCGACCGTTGCTAAACATTTATGAAGGCGTGTCATGGTGTCAGCTTATCCCTTTTCGATCCCCATTCAAATCCAATTCCTAAGCGTGACTGTGCTAACGTTTTAAACCAAACCTTTGGCACTACGTTTTCGGATGTCTCTGGCCCACCATATCCTGATTATAACTATCTCTTAGACTTTCCAATGGATGCGGTAATGATTGACTACACAGGTATTGTCGCCATCATTGAACGCCTAAAACTATCATCATCTTGTGGCCCTGGTAATATTAACACAAAGGTTCTCAAGAACACTGCAATATATAGCTCTATCATATTATCCAAAATCTTTGAACAATCTCTCTTGCACGGGATTTTACCAGAAGACTGGAAAGTTGGTAAGGTGGTTCCACTTCATAGGTCGGGAGACAAGCACTCACCATCCAAGTATCGCCCAATATCATTAACTAGTGTTTGCTGTAAAATCATAGAACGTGTCATATATTCTCAGCTAATCAATTTTCTTGAGTCTTCATCTTTCTTTTTCCCCTCGCAACACTGGTTTAGAAAATTATATTCCTGTAAAACACAACTACTAATGCTAACTGATAATGTTCATTCTGTTCTTGATCGTGGTTCTGAAGTAGACTGTGTTTACTTGGATTTTTGTAAAGCATTTGATAAAGTTCCGCACAACTTGCTTCTTCTAAAATTAAGTAGACTTAACATTAACCCGAATTTGCTTACATGGACTGAATCTTTCTTAACCGACCGCTTACAATTTGTGCATTCCAATGGCTATAACTCTTCTTCAATTCCAGTAACTTCTGGAGTACCCCAAATATCAGTCCTTGGCCCCTTACTCTTTTTATTTATATTAATAATTTGCCAAGCAACTTAACCTCCACTGTAAAACATTTTGCTGATGATTGTGCTGTTTACCGAGATATTAAAAACGCTAATCACACCGTGTTACTCGAAGCAGATTTGGACGCGATTTTGGACTGGTGCTCCAAATGGAATATGACACTAAACACTAACAAATGCAAACTAATGAACTTCTCACGTCGTAAAATAATTTACCACGCTTCCTACACCCTTAATGACACGCTATTAGAAACAGTAACATCGTACAAATACTTGGGTGTCTTATTTCCGATCTTTCTTCGGACAGTCACGTCAGCCGCGTAATCGCCAACGCTAACCGCATGCTGGAGTATATTAAAAGACATTTTTGTATGACGTCACCTTCTGTTAACTCTCTTCTGTATAAGTCGTTACTTCGCAGTAAGCTTGAATATGCCGTTTCGATATAGGACCCCCGAACTAAAGCGCTAACAAATGCTATTGAGGCTGTTCAGAATCGCGCAGCTCGATTTATTCTCTCTAACTACCATCGTACAGCTAGTGTTACACCTATGAAGCATTCTTTATCTTTGACTACCCGTGGAACTACTCAGAAAAGTTTCGCGCTTAAGCTTGTTTTTTTTAAATATATCACATGAATTCATATCAAAGATATGTATTGTTCACCCCGGCAACCTACGTTTCATCGAGCATGGATCATCGCCACAAAGTGGACACGCCTTTCGGTCGTACTGCTTCTTACTTATCATCTTTCATTCCAAAGACGTCATCAGAGTAGAACCACCTTCAAGCAGCGGTCGTGGAAACTAACAATTTAGAAGAATTCACAAATCGGCGGCGCGTGCACTTTGGAGTACAGGCTACTGATTAGTTGCCTGCTTAGCACTGTTGTCATTGTGTACATCTTTTTACTTTTTTGTACAGTTGAAGTGGCTGATTGTTCCATTGCTTGCAATCAAAAGTTGTTCCCTTTTTTCTGTCCTTGTATGTAGTGGATAATACCGGTATCTTTTCTACGTTGAGTTTAAGTCTTTAAAGAAACTTGTTGAACATTGTTCTCCGCTAAAAATGTACGCTCTACCACTCCCCTCTCCAATTCCCTGGGGCCATGAGGGTACATGAAATAAATAAATAAAATAAAAAAAGACCCTTATCATTATCCTCTATCTGGAAATGGATGTTTTACACCCTTTGGTTTGTCAGTATTATTTGGGGGTTTGGGACATGGATTTGTAAGTTTATATGGTCTTGTGAGTATTATTTTCCGGGTAGACGGGAACGAAAAGAATTATTGGGACGTTTAAAACAACGAAGTAAAAATATGTTAGTAATTGTTACTATTTAGACCGAGTGGCGGTATTTTTTATTGTAGGCAGCAATGTGTACAACAGCAGTTAACCGTTTAACCAACGTTTACCCTTGTGGCTATCTCAATTTCCGTCATAAGTTCACAGGTTATTAGTGTTCTAACCCAAGAACACGGGCACACAGGTGGTCAGGAAGCGCAAACCTTGTGATAATCACGTTTGGGGTCGCTATTTTAACTTAATCGTCGTGGGTTCTTCTGTTCCTCCGCTTTTCTTGCCTTTCAAATTGTTATCTGCACCTGCAATGGCCCTTCATCTTACGTTTGCAACAGTTGCTATCAACGTGGTTGTACAAAAATAAAAAAAAATCCCAATAAATGGTCAAGATCTGCGGGTTAGTATTTAGACTCGACGGAGCTGTTAGTCCAAGTGCTTTAGTGCAGCGGTGGTTGAACGTCCACTCGATGTCATTTCAATATTGCGGGTAGATGCTACGGGCGACTTTCCTAGAAAACCACTGCATAGGTATCGAAAGACCGAAGAAAAAACAAGCTCAGTGGCTAAGGCATTATGCTGCTGAGCACGAGGTCGCGGGCTCGATTCCTGGCCGCGGTGGCCGCTTTTGTGATGGAGGCAAAAAGCAAGAACGCCCGTGTGTACGAGATTTCGGCGCACCTAAAACATCCCCAGGCGGTCAAAATTATTCCGGAGCCCTCCACTACGGCGCGCCTCATCGCCTTCGTTGCGTCGGCGCGTTGAGCCCTACAAAAAATCAACATAAAACAAGCAGCCCCAGAACAGCACTGTCTGCCCACTTTGTGGTCAAAGTGTCGGAAACTAACTGGTGCTTTGGGATACACGAAGGCTATCGGATTTTAAAGGCACCCTACATTGCTTGCGAGCAGGCTAGCGTTACAGCACTCTCCACCTATTGGTAATGGGGATTCAACAAAAAATCTAAAATCCTTTCATCAATGGTCATGACATCGTAATGCAGCAGCTGTCACTTTGTCACAGAATTGAGAAGTAATTTAGTGGCCGATGTCTCGGACGGGAGGGGCGACAAACAACTGGATACGAATAGAGGATGTGGTTCGGACCTGCTAACCGGTGATAGGTCCACGCCTGATTGGCCGCTGGCGTGAGGCGCGAGACGGGGAACGGGATAACAGTCGCAAAACAAGGCAGATTTACTTTATCCACATACACAGGAATTCCAGAAAACGCAGACAGAAGGTTTGACAACCTAATAACACACTGCAGTTGACACCCCGTCGGGGTCAGAGCTGCCAAGACACCGACATTGAGAACATTGATGAGAATGAATGAAACGGTACTCGCCGTTACGAGCCCAAGAAGGAGGCGACAGTAAATGAAGGGGATAGTAGAGTGTACAATAGGTGGGGTTGGAGGCTTCCCCCAACTGCTAACAAAGGCCCTCGAAGAACACATACAGCGTGGTGCACTGAAGGAGGCGGATAAGAAGCCCGTGCAGTCCACTTAGAGAAATACAACAGAGAAGATGATTAGAAAGAGTCCGAAGGAAAGTGGAGAAGGGGAGAACGTATTAGCTGCGGTCCGGGTGATGGTCCCGCCGGGGTGACGGAGGCTGTCGGTCGTCTGTGGTGGGGCGCCGCTCATCAGCGACGCAATTTGGGCGAACTTCGGCCGCGCACTTTCACCTCCTCTAAGCAATTCTTCGGGGGCCCGGAGTTCACCGCCGTCGTCACTCGGCCTCCCCAGCACAGCCCTCAAGGGCGACGCCGCGTCCGGCCGTCCGTCCGGCCACCGCCAGTTCTCAGCCCATTCTCCCCGTAGACCCCGCGCTGCACCACGCACACAGCACACCGGGCCGCGCGTCTTCCGAGAATTCGCGGGGGGCAGCCTTCCGTAGGCCGCGGCACTCTCGCCCACCTCTCTCCCCGAAACACATGGCCAGCCGACCCGGGTGCGACAATGGCGGCGAAAACACTCCTTCGCTACGCGGTATGCCTCGTCTCGGCCCAAAAACGCCGAGCGGCAAGAAAACCCGTGAAGGAGGGACATGAATTTTGCGACACACTTCACAGACGAATCAGCAGTTTACGCTGCTGAGACCAGCCAAGGGAGCGAAGAAACCACCCTGCGTCCGCTTTCATGGACGGATGCCCCAAGAGACGATTCGTTCCTATGCAGTTTTCAATACTAAGAAGCAACGAAATAACAAAGAGACAAACCGTAAGTACCTAAAGTTTATTACGGGCCAATCGACGTAAAATGTAGGGCATGTTTCCTATTGAACTCAGCCAGACCAGGGTGCATGGGCTCTACGAGAGGGAAATCCTGCTCCGTACGCTGGTGCAGGCAGGTAAGCGGCAACCGGAGCCGACTGCCGACGCCGACGCCGACGCTGACTTGGCAGCAACTGGGGCAGCGACTGGGTTGGCATTGAACACTGCGTCGGCGCTACGGCCCGGTGCCGTTCCCGGCTCGTTGGTGTCGATGGTGGCGCGGAATCCGTTGACGTCGGCGATGTAGTTCACCCGGCGGAAGATGCCGTACGCGTCCCGGTAGCCGTACGAGCCGGTCTTGGTGTTGCTGGCGTCACTCTGCTCCTTGTGGTACGTCTGCGTTCCGAACTCGTCCACGTTGTCGTAGCCGAAGCTGTACGGCTGCGGCGGCTGCGAGCACGGGAAGATCGTAATCGCTTACAGCTAAGCGAGAACAAAAGCTGGCGCTATTAGGCCCCATGGTCTGTCTAATCACAATCAACAGAAGGTTGGCGGTGCTCGCAAAAGCTACCTTGCCCACATGCTCGCAGAAACTAATTCAACTTCAGCTCAGACTGATGAGGTTGAGGAAGAGTTCAACTTAAAAACAAACAAAGTTCGGGCGTTCTACTGGTTTTTGCGCTCTCGATACATCATGCCAGAAAAACGTGTAATAAAATTCCTCCAAGTAAAAAGGAGTTACAAATACATTTAGACAATTCCATCTCGAACACTAAGATAAGTGTGTGTTTCAGTTGAAGATTGTTGAAAAACTAACAACTTTAGAAATATTTACCGTTGACAGGTACCTTCAAAAGATGTTCGTGGTTAATTTACCGCTGAATTTTAAAACGTTGATACAAACAAAACTTCCTTTTTCTTTCTTAGTCTTTCACTCGCGTATCATATTTATTGTGTGTTCTTGAATAGGAGAAAACTTTCAGCCCAATTATTTGTAGAGGTTACGCATAAAAATGTTCAACAGTGCAGTAGCCGCATCATCGATGGGCAGTGCCACCATCATGACTAACCAGAAAAAATGTATGAGGTCAGAGAATGCTGTGTCCACAAACCCTTCCTACAACACATTACACATGCAAGGTACTGTGCATGACAGGAGTTATAGTCGGCCATTCTAGAGCGACATGTTTAACGTTTAAGCCGAAGTGGTATAAGTCTGCGACTGCTTTAACTTCAACAATGCGTGTGCTGCAGAATTGCATTGCCGCTTTAAGGCATTCTATTGGTGCCAGTGCTACAATTGATAGCTCACATGTGCACGAAAGATTTTTAGGGAACGTACGTAGACGGGGTCCACTGAAGCAAATTGTGGTGATTGCGCGGCTGCCACTAGTGGCCCATGAACGTCACCGTAAGAACGGCCCTGGAATCCGTACGGGCCTTCGGTGAAGGCGCAGGAGAAAAGAGACGCAACAAGGACCTGAAAAAGGAAAAGCAGTAGTCTATAATGCTCCCACTCGATCTTATTTATCAATTATTGTAGTCCCGCTCATCTGGGAAGTAAGCTGTGTAAAGAAATACTGGTCGTGCGGAGGGTAATGTGAATGTCGATACAGCTTTTTGAGGAGCGAAGCAAATAAGGGTTCTTGCAAATAATGATTTTTGATGGGCACCTAATGGGTCCGGTAATTTCTGTACCATCGCTCTAATAGTTAGCGTTCGACATACGCGGCGAAAGGAACTTCTGGTACCTAAAAACATGAGCCGGTCTACCGTTTGTTTTATCTACATACTTCAAGCTCGCACACTCCATATATCATAAGGTTTCCCGGTATCCCCGGCAGACTCTCGCGCTTTTGTCTTCTTTAGCGAACATTCTCGTTTTTAAATCCCCCACTTGATATTCCCAATCATGATGATCACCGTCCAGAGGTTAGCCGTGCAAATAAATTAATAATTCCCGTTTCGTGCAGCCATGAACACGGTCTTTCTCTGGTTGTTCACCTGGCGCTACATCTTGGTGCCGTAATACACGGAAAGATGACGGCTGCCACGAAAGAGGCCACCGATTCCACCTCCAGCTTGATGTTCTCAGAACGCGGTTGTTTTAACTGCTACAGTACTCATCGTTATCGTGCAAAGATTACGCGTACGATTACAATCAATCGGCCCCGTTTCGGACATCCATAGCCCCGGTCGCCTTTTTCGTCCTCCGTCCTCCAACTTCTCATGCATGACAAGGTATCACTATTTCGCTAGGAGGATTGCACGCAGCGCTAGTTCCTCGAATTATCGAGTATCTGTATTAGGGAAGAAGAATTGACGTAGATTTATTGGAATAAAGACCATTAAACAATAGCTTACAAAATCCAAACCCGACTTACTTTTGTGAACATGGCTGGGCCGTCCTAATGTTTGAGCGTAAGCTCGTAGGGCCTCAGGATAAACTGGTTGTTAGTCCGAACAGATGGCTACACGAGGATGGGAGTGAGGTTCCTTGGGAGGCATGGTGGGTTTTATAATGGCTAGAGTTCTTGTTACCACCACAGGGGGGCGTCCCGGAACTATGGAGACACCACAAGCTTTGTGTTGTTTTCAGTGACATGGCGACGTCGGTCGGCATGCAGACCGCACGACTACATTTTTAATATTTTTTGTTTTGACATTTTGTTTTATTTTCTCGGAAGGAAAAGACAGCCACGGAAGCGCGTCGAGTAAGAGTGCTTGTTGTTTCGGCACGCGAGAGATTCCTGTATGAAAACGAGGCAACGTGGGTTATGCCATAATCGCCTCTCACGGAGTTGCCTAAAACAAACAAGAAACAAAACGGAAGCGTGTTTGGTAAAATCTTAACTTCCCTGCAAGTGCTTCAGTCTGCCTTCTCAGACGCTCAATGCCAGAACCCTCCATGCAAACATTGCTCTCGGCTGTTTTTTTTGTGTTTTATTCTGCTGTGGCTGCTGCTTGTGCGCATGTGTGTAAACGTTTGTCTGAGGAAAAATTTCTAGAAGGTGGAAATTCAGCGCCCTGTCTGTTCTCCGACCGAAGTGGACGGCTGCTGGAAGCAGGTAGTTTTGTTATTTCGTGCGTTCACTCGTCTCAACATCGCGGGTGTGACCATGTTATGGAGGAAGAAGACACCTGCACGTGCATCGTCCCCCACAGCGTCGCTGCAGTACTGCGAAGTCAACGGCAACGAATGGACTGCGTATCATCGGCACACCTTGCCCGCCTGCCCTCCCAGAGGATGTGTGGGACCGACCTGCGGCATTCGAAGAAAACCGTCATCGGCATCGAATACGCTGCGACGTCCGCTCTTCCAGAACGTTGTTAACCGACTGAGACCAAAAGGCTGGCGAAGGTCCCTGAAGAGAAAGGGCGCGGAAAAGAAGCGACGTAACGCTTCAAATACGATGCATGCCGCTTCCTCGTACACCACTGGCAATGTTGCAGCAAATGAACGTTACAGCGACCTTTTCCATGCGAGACGCGTCCCGTCGTCTGCGGGAGACGTGACGGCGACCTCAACAGGCAAGTTCCGTCGAGCAGCATCTTTTCGGGAGAAGGCCTACCTAACACGCACCTACCTAAGGCCTACCTAAGGCCTACCTAACTACCGGGCGGTCGCCGCGGGGACCGCGCTCACGTGTGGGCGCTCGGAAGTTTCTTGGTTCCAGAGGAGGGCTTCAGATCTGTCTACGCCACCTAGGGATCTATAACATGCACTGAAATCGCTACACACAGCCGTTTTTGGTTTTCGCCTCTATCTCGAAAAGACCTTTTTGTGGCCTCTGACAACTTGTTCCTAATTCGGTCATTTGACTTTAGGGCGAGAACGAGTAGGGTTTGTAAATGATGCAATGAATGAAAGCTTTCAGCAGTGTGGCATAGAAAATAGGATATCCATGGCATCGGCCCTTTGAGCCCTCATTGAAAAAGGGAAAGTGAAGTGAGTTCCAAAGAAGGGGAATCTGGAGGCTGGTTTGTGTAGTTTTTAACGCACTTGGCCTGAACATCCCTTTGAATTTCGTCGCAGGTAATGTTACGGTCGGTTTTCTTATAAAGCTTGCGCTTTCCGTGGAGCAACGCACCCTTTCTTCTGGACGCCTCTGACTGATCGGCTCCTTCAAACGCCTTCAGAAGACGCTCGCCCGCACTGCTGGCTACCCAAAGATTCGAAATTGCTGGCCTCTACTGCCACTTGGCGTTTAGGGGCGAAGCACCTTAATGCCGAGGCTTGTCCGTCCGGCGTCCGGCGTCCGTGCTCACGGCACAGCACCGTGTAAATCGAAACATCTGTGAACAAAAAGTTCGCGAAAGTTAACAAGAACAAAATAAACGTTCACAAAAGATTAGAGCGAGAAAGAGAGAGAGAAAGAAAGAGGAAACACCGCAACACCGTGTAAATCGAAACATCTGAGAACAAAAGGTTCACAAAAGGGTAACAAGAACAAAATATAACGTTTACAAAATGTTAGAGAGAGAGAGAGAGAGAGAGTGCTCCTGGAGGGCCGTGCTGGAAGCGTTGGATTTGATTGGAGTTGGATTGAATTGGATTGGATTGAATCTGGATTTGATTGATGAATTGGATTCATTGGTATTTGATTGGATTGGAAATCGTTTAACAGCAGTAAGCACTGTCACGGGATATTTACCGTAAGAACGATCCCCAGTGCTTCGCCCACTCGTCATGATTCACTTTGTGGAGACGCGTGAATTTTTTGGTACCATTTGTAATTTTTTTGTAGCGTAAGCGACACTGGCCGAGGTTGAGCTATTTCACGTGGACCTTGAAGGGCCGTGATGCGCAAGTGCCAGGAGCATTGGGTTTGATTGGATTTGGCTTGGATTTGGATTTGATTGGATTGGAAATCAAATCTAATTGGAGTACGTTTGTGTGGAGAATTGGGTCTGCACATTCGCCGGCCTGCGCATTCTAAAGGAGTGACGTCATAGCCGTGGCAGACGCACTACCGACGGCGCGTGCCCAGCTGTGCGCCTCCGTTGCGCAGTAGCCAAGTCTGACGGTGCGCCGGAGCCGCTTGATAGCCGTTTCTAGTGGCTCCTGAAGAGACGGCTGTGGATGCGCGAGGAGCTGTGGCTGGATTGGAATGCACCGGACTGCACTGGACTGGACTGGACTGGGACTGGACTGGCTGGACTGGACTGGACAGTGGAATCTGGTGGCTTGGATTGGAATCGTTTTAGCAGTATAATTACATCAGGTATCCTGGACAACCAGGAAACCTAAGAATAACCTGCTGAACCTTAGCTCGCGCTACGCATATCCTGGCATAGCTCGCGCTACGCATATCATGGCATAGCCGAGCTAAGCCACTGCTAATTTTTGTTTGCACGCGACTAAAGCTTTGAGTAATAACGTACCGACGTGTTGGTTCAAGTCTGCTAGAGCTTTAAATCGATATTCAAGAGGCAGGACCAAAATGCAATTAAGGGACACTGAAGACAAACCG
Source organism: Haemaphysalis longicornis (assembly GCA_013339765.2). NCBI lineage: Eukaryota > Metazoa > Arthropoda > Arachnida > Ixodida > Ixodidae > Haemaphysalis > Haemaphysalis longicornis. The sequence goes on from CM023450.1 coordinate 181,626,610, forward strand.
AAGTTGGTCTAAATAGATAGATTGGCATCAGCCTAAGACAATATACCACCCTGGACAGCATACCGAAGCGATACCGAAAACAAGGGTACAATGCATGGGGATTGATATTACAAAAAGAGGTTCCGTAAGAGAGAGGCACAGAAATAGGCACCTCTTGTAAATGAACAGTATTTTAAAGTTCTAGCAATCACAACAGACGGAACTTAATAAGAATTAATGGAAGGTCATTGCAACGTTACACCACCCTCACACAGAAAAGTGTGTTCCCAAAGCGAGCACACGTCTCAGTTATACGAAAAATTGGAAAGACAAAGAGGGCAATGACAAATGGTAGAAATAGAAAGCAAAAAAGTGAGCATAAGCAAAAGATCAAAGTCATGCGAACCTATAAACTGAAAAGTGGGGTCTTCAATGATAAATTTTAGAATGAATTTTTGTAAGATGAGCGGCTGAATTTATTTTAAAAATAAATGGCTAGTCATTCCATAATTTAATGGCGGCCAATCCAGCCATATTTTACCATAGTGTGTTCTAACTTTTGGAACTAAAAAGTTATCTTGTAATGCAAATCGCGTTATGTAATGGTTACTCAAATTAGCTCTACCAATTATAAAAAGCACAACACTTATCAGTAACAATTCTATGGGCGGTCATTCCAAGATTATGTAAAATAGGTTTTTTCCAACGGGAGGAGATCTCGTGCTGATATACAGGAGTGACATGGGAGTTGAAAGAACTGATTGATTTATTGATTGATTGATGTAAGGGTTTAGAGGACCTGAAGTATTTGTAAACAATGCGGGGATTACGAGCGCAAAATTGTAGTCCGAGTCCCTAGGCCCTGTTTCGACCACTCTGAGCACGTTTACGCGAATTTATTAGTAGAAAAATCAAATTTGAAAATGCTGTCCTCCTATCTTTACGCTCGCCCATTTTCTGTGGCGTTTTCGTGTGACGTCAGCAGGAGAGGAGCTGGCAATTGGCTGCGCTACTGCACGGCTCGCCGACCTCCCGCGACCGAGTCAGTTGGCCCAACGTTTTAGGTCCGCCGGCCACCGAAGGGTCGTCGCAATTCGCGCGATCAGTTGAAACTAAGCCACAACACGTTTGGGAATGGAAGAATGTGCCTTTCTTTACTTCGTTAGTTTGTACACTGTATCTAGCTCCAGTCAGGTCGCTTCACACAAGCGCTGCACAGCGCACATGCGACGCTTCGCTGACTGGTGCGCCAGTAGGAAAAATATACGGCCTCGTGCAGAGGGAAAGAGAGTCAGCGAAGTCAATATAGGGTACTAAGGAAATAAAATCAACTGATATTTTTACCGTACAGCGTAAACCTAGGGTGCGGGAAGCATTTTTTGCGCTGGGCGTACAAGCACAGCGGTCAGCAGCACGACTACGCTTCTGCGAACGCTTTTCCGTCTACGAAATGCAATTCCTAGACGTGAGCTAATTGTGCAAACTCGGGGGACGCTTACTGCACGAGCGCATATACACAAATAGCCAACTAAGCTGCTTCAATTACTAAACTAAATAAAAAGTGTAAAACTGGTTATACACTAATTACCTTACATTTGAATGTCATGCAGCCCCCGCGCGTGGCCTAGTGCTCTAGAGTGCTAGGTATGTCCACCGCAAGTGTTTTGCCAGTCGCAAGTTCGAATCCTCGCGGTGTACATGAGTTTTTTTTTTTATAAGGTTAATTTTTCGTTGTTTTCGCCGATGTTTTCTATACTGCGTTCATATGTTTTTTGGGCCGCAACGTTCATTGCTCCACGAACTAGTCCGCAGAACTCGCGCAGGCTGGCACTGGCGAGCTGCGAGTTCTCGTTGGCGTGCTGTTGCCATACAGCACCGACTGCTTGCGGGCAGCGGGCACAGGCCAGAATCAACAGACCCTTGGCCTGGTGCGAACACGCTTTTTACGATACAGGGCATGAGTGAGGAAAAGCTCCAAATAGGGGGGAAAAAGCGCATGTATTTGAGCGTCCCGGGGACGCGGAGGGCGTTCAGTGCACGGCGTAGGCCTCAGCTAGGGAATGCTACGATTCCAAGCCGTCCTGGAGGCTTATCTTATGCATTTTGCAGCCGACAACATGGCAGAAGCGCAGTACTACGATTACTGGGATATTGAGAATGCCCATCTAACGACGCCATCGATGTCAAACATGTTTTACAGACCGAAACCGGAAACCGAAACTTGCTTGATTGCTAACCTTGGGCAAAGTCCAATCACGGTGCCCCCTCTCCTAACGTCACAGCTTAGTTTGTGCGGCCGCCGCTAACCGCGCATGGCAGTTTTTCTCTTCTTCGCGCTTTGTAAAATAATCTACCGATTTGTCAACCGGATAAACTAGTGAAAGTGTGCTAATTTGAGCCAGTCTACGCAGTGCAAGCAAAAACGGGAGTCTTGACAAATTCACTTCAGTGTCCCTTTAACGCGCCGACGCAACGCAGCGATGAGGCGCGCCGTAGTGGAGGGCTACGGATTAATTTTGACCACCTGGGGATCTTTAACGTGCGCCGAAATCTCGCACACACGGGCGTTTTTGCTTTTCGCCTCCATCAGAAAGCGGGCCCGCCGCGGCCGGAATCGAACCCGCGACCTCGTGCTCAGCAGCGCAAGAGTTGAAAGAACTAAACGTCATGATTCGAATGGCTTGCTTTTGAATGCGCTTCAAAGGAATTAAATGAACATCGTACGTTAAGCCCCATAATTAAATGCAGTTGATATGGCTGCAAGTAAAAGCATAGTAACGCATTAGAGGCATAGGCAGGCGGAGATAATTTCTTGCCTTAATAATACTCTAATCCAATAAGCCATCTTCTTTTTCGTAAGTTCATGTGGTTAATAAATTTTAAGGAGCTGCCAAGTTCAACCCGCCAAAAAAGAGCATTGAGCAGTCGGTGGAATAGCATCGGAGGTAATGTAAACAGGAACAAGAATGAAAATACCACAACAAAACAAGATGAAAATACCACAAATTTAGTTTTGCAAGGATAAATTATTAAACCATTGCTTTGAGATCATGAACAAATATTACTAATTCGGTGCTGAGGCTTGTAGTAAGAACTTCAATAGATCAGGGTGACGAGTAGATGGTGGTATCACCAGCATAGAGTAGGCAATTAGACAACTCGAGGCAGGTAGGAAGGTTATTCATGTATAAAAAAATGAAAGAGGGCCGAGAATGGAACCTTGCGGAACGCCTAAGTTAGCGGTTTTAATGGCTGAGAGTGTACCGGAAATATTGCTAATTTGTTCACAATAAATAAAAGGCTTCGTAAAAGTTGCAGGGGTGGTCCGTTAATAACGTAAAGGAGAGTTTCGAAAACAAGATGTCAAAATTAATCGTGTCAAAAGGCTTCAGGTAAAATCGATGAAAATACCTCCTTCTGCCCCCCCCCCCCCCACCCCAAACTTGCCTTGGTCAATTTCGAGTTTAATATAGTCTGTCAGAGCTGTCATTGCGAGGTTGGGGGATAAACCAGCCCAAAACCGAATTGCCTAGCCGTTACCAGACTAAATGTATTTAGATATAATAAGAGGCGTTTTTCTATGATTTTTTTTCAATTATCTTGCTAAAATTTGTTACAATTGAAATCGGGCGGTAGTTATTCAGTATTGCCTTATCACCTTTTTTTGAAACAGGAATGATCAAGCTTTTTTTGAGGTCACGGGCAATACTCCAGATTTGAAAATCAGGTTAACTACATTTGTGAAGATATCCCTATCAGCTCTACATTCTCTTTGATGCAAGTGGCGTGATTTGTATCGTATCCATGCCTAGTTTTTTAAGATTAGGAGTGTAAAATACCTTGAAATAGTACCTTGAAAAAATATCGCGAAAATTATGAAAAAGTGAAGCGATAAGTCCCCCAGCAGAGATGACGCAAACAGCGACTGAGAGGATCTGCCAAGAATAACGTAACGAGCGAAGTAACGAGAACCGCGAGCACAAGGTCTCAAAGAAATGCATGAAATCTTAGTTTGCACGTTAACTTGCATAAGCGTTTAAACATTCATATTTGTAGAGGTAGAATTCAAGTCGTGCCCGCATTTCCCTAAGCTGCCAAAACCGCGGCGCCACGGGCGTTGCAATGGTTATTTCAGGTTCGGCGTAATTACATGCTGTTATCTCCTTCCTAACATCATTGCGGAAAGTAGCGCATCGGCATTCCAATGTTCCGGACCCTTCTGTGGACAGCAAGTTGGTGTCCGATAGAAGGAGTGTTTTGCTCCCTCACGTAGCGCTGTTTGTCCGAACGAAGTTTTGCACTCAGGGCGGCGGCCGAATCTGTGTGCGTGTTCTGGTCGCATTCGCTACGCGATAAAATCCAACGGCGAGCTCCCGCGGCTGGGAAATGTGCTTACTACGTCGGAATTTACCACTAGTTACTATTCCACAAGCCCGGAAATGTAGAGGGTGTGCGATTTTTTAAAAAAAAAAAAAAACGTTATCGGCTTGTGCCGGTGTGAAGGGACTGGTTCGCCCCCTATAATCGCACAAGTGCGCGTACTACCCTTACGACAAACAAGAGGCAATCGATCGCCTGTAAATTTTGCGCTTCGGTCCTCAACGCGCATGACGTGAGGATGACTTTGTTTGACCCCATTCTTATTGTCTTGAAGGTGAACAAAATGTGGGCGTCAAACCGGGTGTTTTGGATCAGTGCGTTGTGTGCTGCTATGCTTTCACTAAGGTGCGTATATTTGTATTACGTTATGCACGTTTCTTATTTATTCGATACTGGCGCCAAGGCGTTTGTTAGTAGTGATTTTGGCACTTATAAAAGCTCCAAGCGCGCTTCGGGCAGATTGGCTGATAGGCAATTCGCTTCGCAAAACATTCAAGATGACGCAATAAGCGTTACCATATCGCGACGGTAAACTGACGAAACGTTCTACTAAAACTCACGTCATGGTGCCGACGTAGCGAGCCGCATAAACTTAGTGTGGCACTCTATCACAACTTAAACTAACAGATAACGCCACACTATTATTCCGAGTGCATTGAAGTGACTAAAACCAGACTATCAATAACGGCTCGAGAATGCAAATTCAATTAACGCCCCTGTCGTCGTTTCGCGCTGCGGTCGCGCTGTACACTAGACGTTTTGTAGGTAAACAAAAAGGCCTTGCGGCAAATTCACATTGTTTAACCACCATCTTACGTCCCGTGTAGCGCCAATATTGGCGCACAGAGAGTGGCAGGTAACGGAAGTGAAGGCGGGCAAGTTGCGGCCCCGATGGTTCCCTCGGTAAGATTTAGTTTTCCTGCTAGACCCACCGCCGTCTCACTCGCTTCCGCCACCATTGACGTCACGCGAAACGTCATAAAAAGGCGCGAGGAATGAGATTCATGTGTTAATTGGTAATTTTTCGACATTTAAAGCATCTTTCGCCGCCCAATAAACGCTAACAGGGCAATCGGGCCGTTGGACTTTGTCTGAGCCCAATTTGCTACTTCCTTCATGTCCCTTTATACGTCCGTGGCGTTCACTGGCGGTTTTCTTGCAGTCCTGGTTGGCAAACCAGCATATGAGCTTTTAAAGTTCACCCAGCACGGTAATGTACGGTCCGCGCATTTCTTTGAATTTGTAAGCAACCATTTATACCCTCGAGACAGCGACGTTTCGCTCTGAATTGTACGACCGAAGAGTCGTTACGCTCGTTAACGAATCACGTTCTATACCCTGCAGACGTAAAACTGGTACAGAGAGGTGGAGACCAAACTTTATTGTTCGCAGGACCTAGGTACCGGTCAAAATTTTAGTCTTCAATTCACCGGGACCCCGTAATACTGCAGAATGTTCGTGCGGATCCGGCGCACATGTTAGGTTTCTCACGCAACATACTCAAATGAACAAAAGGAACCCTGCTGCCGATTCGATATTTTTGCTCCCTTCTAGGTGAAGCCCAACATTATTTTAGGAAAGGGTGCAGTAGTGCCTATTCAGCGAGATCTCTTCCGTCCTCGAATATCTGCCCGTTTGAATTACGTTATTTTTGACCATTTGTTGGTACTCAACTTTTTGAGCATGGGAGGTTTTAGAGGGCGTGCTTTGAGGCTGGGCCTTCCGCAGTGTGTTTTTACAATACAGCCCCTTTATCATGACAGACAACTGGGACCGAAAAGTAGTTAAAGTAGTAATTACTTTAGTTCAGGCGACCATCCTAAGCGTCTGTGATTACGAATCTCTGGCCTAGTTTACTATAGCTAGGCAAGTATTTCCCCTCATGAGCTTTTCCCTCCCGTGGCAATTTGTTAATTAGTTTACTTAGCAAAGATTCCTTAATGGATTTCGCTGAACAACAGGTGAGGCACAGGGGGCGACTTCTGCTTGCCCGTATACTAAAGAGCATAGCATAATATAGCCCCCGGGATAGACGCAGGGTTAGCTGGAGCAAAAGTGTTGACGCTCAGGATATTCACGGCCACAGGTTTTGAAGCATTAAGGAGTTTCCCTGCTTTGGTGTTTCGGACCGGTATTGTTCCACAGCAGCCAAGTTCAACTTTTTGCGACATTCGCATACGCGCGATGTAGGAATGTTATATCCTTGGGTTATTTACTTTGGTGGAACAGAACAAACAAAAACAGGAACACAAAACAGAGTCTACTACTATTTGACTGGTTTTACTTTCCTTAAAAAAATGTTATGAAACAAAGTTTGGCGGCTGGGAAAGCAAAAGTAGAATAACAACATTGTTTTTGCTTTGAAAGAAATTATGTTGTCCTCGCAAGATGCCTCTTTTTTTGCTGGAGACATGACAGAAATGGGGCCAGGCCCAAGTACCGCAGTATTTAACACATTGCCGTCTCCTCCCAGCAGATGTAAACCATTGATGGGTATTGCTATTAAAAAAGGCTCAGAAGAACATTCTTTTAAGCAGTGAACGTAGTGATACGATGATTGCTATCATTACCTACGTGACCTTGGCTTACCTTGCGTGCACTATAGACACACCGGCATAGGAGGATCTCGCCGAGGACCACCGTACAGTAAGAGAAGCCACGCATGGCCTTCCCGAATACATGTCATAAGATAACGAAAGCTCGTAATATAAAAACACACTGAACAACAAAGAACCAAGCAGCTTCCAGCCGTGGCGAACGTCAAGAGAAGCTTGACGAAAAGACCTGCACAGGGACGGGAGTGTTCAATCGGGAAAGCCTCTTCTGAGGGATTTCCGACTTTTTTTGGCCAGAGCTCCTCGATGTTCCACCTACCACCCCCCTCCCCTCACCCTTGCGTCCGTGTGGGGGCGGATAACTGGGCTCAGTTTGCTAAAGTATTGCGATACTTCAATTGCACGCATGGATGTTGCAAAAACTAAAAACAACGGTCAGGTCTTAGGCTTGGAAGACTGCACCACGAGATTTGCGAGCGCCAGCAGACTCCAGGCAATGCCCCAGTACCATCCACCTCCTACGAAAACTGTGCAGATCGCCTGACGAGCGCGGACTTATTAATCCAGGGAGAACAGGTAAGCATGCCGGCAGAGCCATCCGAGCACAGGCATCCAGGAGTACGGATGCACCCTACCTTGCCGGTGCCATAAAATCTGCCCCGTTCTTATGTCAAAAACTTCACCAGTCTTTCCTAAAGAAAGTTGAGAAAAGCGCGAAGGGTTTCTCACAGCAAAACCGCGCAAGAGGTGCGTCAAAAATTTCGCTAAAAGTGCATCCGACCTTTCCTGAAAGTTCGTCCGATCGGACGTCATATCTCGAAATCCAAATCACAAACGAAAGACGAATCCATGCGACGATTGGTCGTGCACTAAGTAAACTCATCGGAGAACCATCTAAATGTATACCGATGCGTTGTTTATGAGGTACAGCTATGCTATTTTACTCCTTCTTAGTGATCTAGGCGTGTATTGTCTTATCTTCATGCCTAGATTTTCAAACAACTCATTTTACAAAATGTAAGCCCAGTTTCACAAGCGCGCCATATATCCAGAAATCTTATCAGAGCTTTTTGGGGACCAACCTGTCTATACGCTTAAGTTATTTACATGACGCCGTGTAGAAAGCTTTCGCTGTAATAAATTTCGTCGTGGTCGTCGTCGTCATCATCATCATCGTCATGATAATGAAAGCAGTTCAATGTGTATTTTCTCCGGCCAACTTTTATTGTAGTACAAAAACCTCATAACATTTGGCTTAAATGTTCGATCGAATATAACCATAGCTACTCCGTAGGGACGGGGGAGACAAGATTAAGTGATTGTTTCAGATCTCTCAGTTACATTTCGTTATATTCCTGTTCCATTCACTTTGTCGTCGGCGTCCGGTGACAGATCCTTCCTTCTTGCCATCGAGTTTTGTAATAAGCCAGCTCCAAAATGCAAGACAAAACATCGGAAGGCACCCGCGAAACAGTCCGAACTGTCAAGCCAAAAGCAAACCCTCGTGGGACAAATTCACTGGGCTTATTTTGATGGGTAAAACAGGCAGTATCTGGCTCATTTTTCGATTCGACTGCGATATGCGTGCACGTTTGCAGGCGTTATCTCACCAATTTTTTTCCAGTTCTTTTTAGGGGAAAGATGCATGATTTTTCTTATTCCTGCAATTTAGCTGACATTAGTTTCGTGTTGCGGATCCAGCTCATTTCGAAAAAAAAACAACGCATCACTTGTTTGTGGTAAAACTGTTTGTAATTCGACATACCCATTAAAAACTGATGCATATTAAAAATATTACCGAAACAAAATAAAATGGGTGGTCCTTCAAGGTCCATGAGGATGAAAGGTGCAGCCTTTCGCTTTTCTCTGTTCCTCTCTGAACGGAAATCTATAAAGATTTGAGTTGACTTGATTTGCACATTAACATGTAGAGCACCAAGATGTCAGTGCACGTCATCTTGGAGCGCCTGTTCGTCCTGTTTGTGTAAATATTTACGATCCATCACGCAGTCGTCGGCGACAAAAGCCTGGTTAACGGTTAAACTGAGTTACACAAGTACTTAATGAAAATTGAAAGCACGCAAAAGCAAGAACAAGAAAATACTTACGGCTTGGGAAATCACTGTATTTATGGAGGTTCCGCAGAAAGTTGCTAAACATTGATGAAGGCGTGTCATGGTGCCAGCAAAGACCCTTATCATTATCGTCTATCAGGAAATGGATGTTTTAAGTCCTTTTGTTAGTCATTATTATTTGTGGGTTTGTGAAATGGATTTCTAAGTATATATGATCTTGTGAGTATTATTCGTCGGGTAGAGGGGAACGAAGAGAATTCTGTCTTGACATGTTTAAAAAACAGACTACAAATGTCCCCGTAATTGTTAATATTTAGACCAAGTGATGGTATTTGGTTAATTTTAGGCTGCGACGTGCCTATCAGCAGTTAACCTATTCAAACAACATTTGCCGTTGTGGCTATCTCAATTTCCATAATAAATTGACAGGTTACTAATGTTCTAACCCAAGAACACGGACACACAGGTGGTAAGGAAGCGCAAAATTTGTGATTTTATGTTTTGGGTCCCCATGCTGAACTGTATTGTTGTGAGTTATTCCTCCCCTTTTCTTTCCTTTCAAATTGTTATTCACGCATGCAATGACCCTTCGTCTTACGTTTGCAACAGTTTGTATCACCATAGTTGCACAAAAGTAAAAAAAAAAACTCCTCATAAATTTTCAACATCCGCGAGTTAGTATTTAGGCTCGACGCAGCTCTTCGTCCAAGTGCTGTAGTGCAGCGGTGGTTGAATCTCCCCTCGACGTCATTTCAATACTGCGGGTTGATGTTACCGTCAACTTTCCTAGGAAACTACTGCTTAGGTATCAGGACACCGAAGATAAAACGAGGAGTCCCACAACAGCACTCTCTGGTCACTTGGTGGTCAGAGTGGCGGAAAATAACTGGTGCTTTGGGATACAAGAAGCCTATAGGATTTTAAAGGTGCCCTACATTGCTTGCGAGCAGGCTAGCGTTACAGAACTCTCCGCCTATTGGTAACGGCGATTCAACAAAAAATCCAAAAGCCTTTCATCAATGCTGATGACATCGTAATCCGGTGGCTGTCACTTCACAGTGGAATAATCCGCAAAGTTTTGGCTGTTGACGCTGCTAAGACAGGCCACGAGAGCGAGAAACCATCCTGCGCCCGCTATAATGCAGCGAAGCCCCAAAGACGATTCATTCTTTTGCAGGTTTCAATACCAGGAAGCAATGAATAACAAAGGAGACAAGCCATCAGTAGCTAGAGTTTATTCCGGGCCCATCCACTTAAAATGTAGTGCATGGTTCCTATTGAACTCAGCCAGACCAGGGTGCATGGGCTGCATGAGAGGTATATCCTGTTCCGTACGCTGGTGCGGGGAGGTAAGCGGCAAACGGAGCCGACGCCGACGCCGACGCCGCCTTGGCAGCTACTGGGGCAGCGACTGGGTTGGCATTGAACACTGCGTCGGCGCTGCGGCCCGCGCGGTTCCTGGCTCGTTGGTCTCGATGGAGGCGCGAAATCCGTTTGACGTCGGCGACGTAGTTGACCCGGCGGAAGATCCCGTACGCGTCCCGGTAGCCGTATGAGCCGGTCTTGGTGTTGCTGGCGTCACCCTGCTCCTTGTGGTACGTTTGTGTACCGAACTCGTCCGTGTTGTCGTAGCCAAAACTGTACGGCTGTGGAGGCTGCGTGAATTTAAAGGGAGATGGGTAAGTGGTTTAACAAAACAACACCCTAGGCGCACAAGTTGTAATGTACGGTTGTACGCGGCGGTTAGGAAAAACACGTGTAGGTCGATGTTCTTGGTTAAGCATTTATCTAATCGTACTCTCCTTCGGGTAGCAATCGCAGCAATAACCCTGAGGACAAACTCTCTTTGTCTTCCACACCGGCTACGGTGAACGAAATTGACGTAACATGTTGGCAATTTCCACAGAAGCAAAGAAACCAAACTGTCCTTTTTGGTACCTTTCTCCAGTTATGTTATCGATACTAGAGGCGAGAACTTATGGAAATCACTTAGAATAACCATAGGTATGTTGTGACACTTTCTTGAGGTGGTATGTAGATGCGGGAATCTGTAGTTATTCCTAAGTACGCCAATGCGAGCAATTTGTATCGTAAAATATACACTGCCAGGTATCGTTCACCACTGGTATTCTCTCCAATGATTTATGCGAACAGAGGCTTGATTCAATTAAAGCCCATTCACTGTATACCGGGTCTCCTCCACGATAACTATCATGACATGGATTGGTGGTGAACTGCTATTGTGTACTCATGGGGGGTCAAAAAAGATCTGCAATTTGTATGGCTTGAAATATTGTCCCCTAATTCATTACTGTCATGATATTCGAATCTTACAACAGTTTCCGACTGAATTCCTACATAATTTCCTTAAAAAGAAATCCGCCTAATGACTCCCGAGAAGCTAGCTTTCTTCCTGAAAATGACTCTAAGCTGGTCTGCTTACCCATTTAAATTTGGTATTCCCGACGTCGTTGACCCTTCAATACTACTCAATAATTTGAAGAGTGAATCATACTACCATCTCGGAATCACTTTTTTGGCGGAAGTAGCTGCATCAAGAAGTGCTGAGTCCACCTGTAAAGATCAGCTCCTTTATCTGAACTTAAAATAAATAACTGCTCATAAAAATACAAACTCGCACCGCAACTTCAAATTATAATGCTTATTCATTCATAAAACAACGCCCACCATACATAGCCCAAGAATGAAGAGCACGCTGTCTAGCGGCGTAATTGCGAGCTCTGCTGCTCATTTTAAGAATGGTTCATTGCTGGACCTTTTTTGTGTAGTTCTTGCTTTAAAATAACTGTTTGACCTGCGAAAACTCTGGCAGAGAGCCAGTAGTTTAACTGGGCCGCTTACGTAGACAGGATCAAGAGAAGAGACTCCTGGGGTGGCTGCCGCTGCGACAAGAGGTCCCTGGAATCCGCCGAAGAATGGGCCTTCGGCGAAAGCGCAGGAGAAGAGAGATGCGACGAGAATCTGAAATGCAGCGACAACGGAGCGATGAGATTCTCTTGGCATTACCTCTAATCAATCCAATTTTGTGGAATGTAGTGTAGAATATCCAAAAACTTAAATCTTCAGTCTGAAATTGAGAAAGCTTACCTTTCCAATCATGGTTGCTTCCCGAGAATTTTTTGCGAAATTAGTAGGTTTGAGCAAGCGCACTTCTTTTGACTAAGGAGAAGAGGTGGCTGACAGAGTATGGTTGTGTGATTCCTTGGGGATGTGCATTTTATAGAGTTACCTACCGTTGTGCCGCCAAGTGGCGACCCGGAAAGACGACTTCACTATTATTTTCTTGCTAGTTCCGTGTGGAGTCATGTCACAAAGCGACGTTGCCACAACAGGATATTTTTTGTCTGCGTGGTTCTCACGGCACGTTTTGTAGGCGCAAGTGTTTATTTTACATTGTGCTTAGGAGAAAACGTGCCGGAACTACTGTACGGGAAGGAACCCTTTGCAACGTAAGTTTTTGCTGTGTTATGAAGGCGGGTTGGATTTATAACGTTTCTTAAAAGTTTCGTGGCACTGAAATAAAACGGAAAAGAACTGTGTGTTATTTCTTGAGGTTAATTTAATCCAGATGAGGGGAAATTCGGTTTCGTGTTACCTTCTTGATTGTTTTTAAAAGAAACACAATCTAGTACGTACCGGGGTGAGCCATTAACAGGAATTATCGTGAGCGCAAAAAAACTTATTATTACCAACGCTGTGCGGTTTCATTATATCAAAACGTTCACAACCCGATTTAGATCTGCATGACTCATTTGGGACTTCTTGATATGGACATTAAAACTATAAATTCCTCCATCCACAACAGAATACTGCGTTACGTGTATAACACATAATGAAATACGGTCTTTCGACATTGTGCTCTAATTTTATTCGCCCAAGTATACGAGCGCTTAACTTAGGGAACTCAGGTGCATTGAAAACATTATATTTGTTATTATGGTTTGTATTTTTGCTTGCCGTTTTTTATTCCTCCATTCAAAACGATTAAAATTATATGTATGTGCAAGAAATTGCAGGGCCTCCCACACTAATGCTTCATGGGGAGGCACCCGAAGTGAAGCGATCTTGATAGATTTAAGTCTGTCGGAGTGTTCACAATCGGCGCATTATTCTCTTTGAATATAATGGTCTCATGTTCGCTCACGGACGGATACAGTGTCCCCCGCTAATACAATCGGCACCTCCAGCCCGCCAGTACTCGCACTTACGGGAAGTACGCAGCGTGACGGTGCTACTAATAATGAGCTGACGTACAACGAAATATGCTCGGATATCACCGTATAATAATTATTTTCGCAATATCTGCATGCGCATTGCTTTATTAATAAAACATCTAGCCAGTCGCTGCCTGTGGAGGTATGCTGCGGAAAGGTTTCGAAACTTGCATTCTGCGACTGAAATAAGTGTGGGGGTGCCTGAAGGGGCTTGTTTATGGCTGGAAGAACGAATACGGAATTGTAAGCTTGTTCCGCTTACAGGCGATTGTTTTTTGTAAGAGTTGTGGTGTTTACATCACAATGCGCGATACCGGGAAATGATGCCATCCACCACTTATTTCTTCTAATTTTATGGAGGGTACTACTTACTTGAGCATTTTGCAGACGGAGGTGCAGGGCAGAATATCTAACAGGTGTTAAGACTATAGAAGTTAAAATACTTCTCGGAGGAATCACGCTAGTTCTGTTCACAAACAACAAACGACATCATACAGAACTGTTTTTTAGCTCTCGGTGTCACTACGTTCCCAGTTTTCTTTGTGTGATGCGCAGAAGAGTCTTCATGGTGCATTTCGTAAATGGCGGCAGCGCGAGAACATAAGCGATGAACCAAAGCAAGGTTATACGAGGACGGGCGCAAGGAACGTCGCTAGCTTCATGCGTACTGCTGCAGAGACGTAGAGGGCACCTGGCACAAAAACATAGAACAATTACGTTCCCCCCGAAACTCCAGATTTTACCGTTTCACCCGCCGGACTGGACTTACGCTCAGGCTATGACGGGGCGTTGCAGTGGATGGATCCGGATCTGCCTATGCCACGTGAGGATCTATAACATGCACTGAAATCGCGCCATACCGGTGTTTTTTTTTTTTCGCGTCCATCGCGAAATGCCCTATCTCCTCTGTACATTGTTCCTATTTTCGTCGTTTGACTTTGAGTCAAGGACGAGTAGGGTTTCAAGCGATGCAGTTAACGAAAGCTTTCAGCAATGTGGCTTACAAAAAAGGATATCCATGGCATCCACCCCTTAACCTATTGTTGTAAATGGGAAAATTAAGTGAGTCCCAAGGAAGTCGGACATGGAGGCTGGTTTATGTAGTTTTTAACACACTCTTCCTGAACATCCTTTTGAAAGTCTTCACAGGTTTTCTTGCAAAGCTAGTGCACTCTTTAGACGCAAGTTGCCCTTTCATCTCGATGCCTCTAATTGGTCGGGTTCTTCATAACGCCTGCAGTAGAGACACTCTCCCGCCACGCTGGCTAGAGACATATTCGGAAACGCTTGGTTTTCTGGCTTTGCCACTTGAATTTTTGCAACCACTTGCAATTTATATGTGTGAACGCGACAACAGCTTCAAAAACAAACGTGCCGGCGTGTTGGTTCAGGTCTTTTCGAGTTAAATCGATTTTCATAAGCGTGGACCGTAATGCAGTAAAGGTCAGTTCCGTGCACTGGCGAATTTGGTTATAGGTTTAAATTGGCAAAAAGCATATACCACTTATAGTTCTCCAGTGCTGTAAAGCACTGTAACCACTTTGAATTTCTAAGCAACCAGTTATACCCCAGACTCAGCGATGTTTCACTCTCAGTTCTACGAGTGTACAGTTGCTACGCGCGCTAATGAATCGCGTTATATACCCTGGACACGTTAAACTGGTACAAAGAGAGAGAGAACACACTTTATTCTCAACAGGACCCAGGTCCGGGTCGTAATTCCAGTCTTCAATTCACCGGTTCCACGTAGTACTGTAGGTTGTTCGCGCGGATTCGCTGCACATGTAAGTTTTTCACAGTGCATACTGAAAGCAACAAAAGGAACCCTGCTGCCAAATTTGATTTTTTTGCTTCCTTCTAGTTTAAATGCAACAATATTTTAGGAAAGGGCGAAATAGTGCTTTTTCATCCAAACTTCTCGGTTCCTGGACATCTATTGGTTTGCCTGACATCATTGTTGAGTATTTGTTGGTTCTCAACTTTTTCAGCATCGGAGGCTTTAGTGGGCGTGCTTTGAGTCTGGGACATTCTCCGTGGTGTGAGACTTTCGCAGTGTGTTTTTACGATGCCAGGCAACTGGGGCCGCAGAGTAGTTTAAGGTAGGAATTACTTTAGCTCAGGAGACTACCCTAAGCGTCTGTGATAACGAATCTCTGGCATAGTTTACTTAGCTAGGTTTTAGTATCTGCCTCGAGGAGGACAAAAGAAACATGATCGCTTTCCGGTGATGAGCTTTACCTAGCCTCCCGTGAGAATTTTTAACGAGTTTTCTTAGCAAAGATTCGTCAATGATTCCCGCTGAACCACAGGGGAGGCACAGGGGGCTACTTTTCTTGCCCGGTAATGAAAGAGCATAGCATAACATAGCCCCGCATATAACGCAGTTTCCTGTGTAAAATTATTCAAGCTTAGAAATTCATGGCTGAAGGTGTCGAAGCTTTAGTGAGTGCTCCCAGCTTACGTGTTTCGGACCGGTATTATTTCAGCGCAGCCAAATATCCACTTTTTGCGACATTCGCGTACGGGCAATGTAGGAATGTTCTGTTCTTGGTTCTTTTGCTTTTGTTAAACATTCACCTGCTAACACACAAGAAAGCCTAGTAAGATTTCACTGTTTTTACTTTCCTTAAAAATGGTTATTAAACACAGTTCGACGGCTAGAAGCAAAAGTAGACTGACAACTTTGTCTTTGCTATGAAGAAATTTTAAATTCTCTTAAAAGATGCCTCTCGTTTTTGCAGTACCATGACAGAAACGGGCCAGGTCCAGGTACTGCAGTACTTAATACAATTCCCGTCTTCCCCACCACACGTAAACATTGATGGGTGTTGCTTATAAAAAGGCTTAGAAGAACATTCCTTTAAACAGTGAAGGTAGTGTAGGATGATTGCTATCATTAACTACGGCGACCTTGGCTTATCGTGCGTGCACTAAAGACATGCTGGCATAGCGGGATTTCACCGATGACCACCGTACAGTAAGAGAAACCATGGATGGCCTTCCCGAATACATGTCGATAAGGTATCGAAACTCGTATTAATAAAAACACTGAACAACGAAAAAACCAAGCAGCATTCTACCCGTGGCGAGCGTCAAGAGGAAACTTGACGAGAAGGCCTGGACAGGGACGGGTGTTCAATCGGAAGGCCTCTTCTGACGCATTTCTGGCCTCCTTTGCCCTGAACTCTTCGATGTTCCCCTTTCCCCCCTCTTTCCCCCTGCGCGCGTGTGGGGGCGGAGAACCGGGCCCAATTAGTTTAGGTATTGCGAATCTTTAATTGCACGTACAGATATTGCAAAAACCAATAACAACGATCCGGTCTTACGCCTGGAAGACCGTACCACCATATTTGCTAGCGCCCAGGCAATGCCCCAATACCATCCACCTCGTACCAAAAGTGTGGCGAGCACGATCTAGGGGCGAGCACGGGCTTAGTAATCTAGGGTAAACACATGAAGGTGCCTGCGGCTCCATCCGAGCACGGTATCCCGGAGTACAGATGCACCCCACCATGCAGGTGCCCTATAATCTGCACCTATCTTAGATAGAAAACTTTACCAATCTTTCGTGAAGAAAGCTGAAATAAGGGCGAAAGTATTCTCACAGCAAAACTGCGCCAGCGGTGCGCCAAAAAGGTGGCTAAATGTGCGTCCAACCCGCGCTGAAAGTTCCTCTAATCGGTCGTCATATCTCCAAACGCATATCACAAACAGAAAGCGAATCCTGGCGACGATTGTTCGCGCACTAAGTAAACTCATCGACGAACCATCCTAAATATATAGGTGGTATTCTGATTTCTGCTCCTGGCAAAACTGAAAACCGCCGTGCAGGTGGCCACGTGCCAGCGCAGTCATCTCTAGCGCACATCGTCTGCTGCGTCCAACCCGCGCTGAAAGTTCCTCTAATCGGTCGTCATATCTCCAAACGCATATCACAAACAGAAGGCGAACTGGGACGATTGTTCGCGCACTAAGTAAACTCATAGACGAACCATCTAAATGTGTACGACACGTGGCTTAAGAGATAAAGCTATACTTTTGTACTCCTTCTTAGTTATCTAGGCGTGTATTGTCTTATCGTCCCGCCTAGATTTTCAAACAACTGATCTGACACAATGTAAGCCTGGTTTTACATGCGCGCCATGTATCCAGAGATCTCAGAGCTTTCCATAGACCAACTGGTCATGGAGAAATTCCCTTAGTTTTGACAATGACGCCATGCAGAAAGCTTTCGCTTTAATAAATTTTATCGTGGTTTGTCGTTGTCGTCATCATCATCGTCATCATAATGGCAGCAGTTCAATGTGTATTTCTGGGCCAACCTTTATTGCAGAACTAAAACCTGATAGCGTTTGATTTAAATGGTCGATCGAATTTAACCAGAGTTTCTCCGTAGGGACGGGGAGACAAGATTAAGTGGTTGTTTCACATCTCTCAGTTTCGTTTCGTTCCCTTCTGTTCCCCTGTAAATTTTCGGCTTCGGTCTCAACGCGCATGACGTGAGTATGAGTTTGTTTGACACCATTTCTTAATTCTCGTGAAGGTGAACACAATGTGGGCGTCAAACCGGATATTTTGAATCAGGGCGTTGTATGCTGCTATGCTTTCACTAAGGTACGTATATTTGTATTACGTTATGCACGTTTTTTATTTATTCAATACTGGCGCCAAGGCGTTTGTTAGTAGTAATTTTGGCACTTGTAAAAGCTCTAGGCACGCTTCTGGCAGATTAGCTGATATGCAATTCGCTTCCCAAAACATTCAAGATGACGCAATAAGCGTTATCATATCGCGACGGTAAACTGGCGAAATGTTTTACTAAAACTCACATCGCGGTGCCGACGTAGCGGCCCTGCACAAACATAATGTGTCACTCTATTACAAGTTAAACTAACCGATAGTGCCACACTGTTATGTCGAGTGCATTGAAGCGACTAAAACCCGACTATCAATAACGACAATGCAAATCAGAATAACACCCCTGTCCTCGTTCGCGCTGTGGTCGTGCTGTCCCCTAGAAGTTTTGTAGGTAAAGAAGAGGGCCTTGCGGCACATTCACATTGTTTAACCACCACCTCACGTCCCGTGGAGCACCAATATTGGCGCACACAGAGTGGCAGGTAACGGAAGCGAAGGAGGGAAAGTTGTTTTGTCGTATGCGCCGAGTGCGCGACCAGTGGCTCCGGCGGCCGCGATAGTTCCCTCGGTAGGATTCAGTTTTCCTGCTAGACCACACCGCTGTCTCAATCGCTTCCGGCACCATTGGCGTCACGTGAAACGTCATGAAAAGGCGCGTGGAATGAGATGCGTTTGTCAAATGGTAATTTTTTGACAATTAAATCATCTTTCGCCCCCAATACACGCTGACGGGGATTCGGGGCAGTTGAACTTCGCCTGAGCACAACTTGCTACTTTGCTTTAGTGTCCCTTTATATGTCCGTCGCGTGCGCTGGAAGATGTGGTTACAAGGACTGATTGGGAAAACAGCATATAGCTTATAAATTTCACCCAGCACGGTGACGTACTGTCCACACATTTTGGTAATATCTAAGAAACTTTTTATACCCCCGACACAGCGACATTTCACTCTCAATTATACGAGCGAAGAGTCGTTACGCGCGTTAACGAATCGCGTTCTATAGCCTGCATACGTAAAACTGGTACCGAGAGGTAGAGAAAAAATTGTCCACAGAACCTAGGAACCGGTCGTAATTTTAGTCTTCAATTCACCGGGTCCACATAGTACTGCAGAATGTTCTTGCGGATCCGGAGCACATGTTAGGTTTTTCACGGCACATGCTGAAATGAACAAAATTAACCCTTCTGCCAAATTTGATATTTTTGCTACCTTCTGGGTTAAGCCGAACTGGGCCTTCCGCGGTGTTTTTTTACAATACAGCCCCTTCGTAATGACAGACAACTGGGACCAAAAAGTACTTTAAGGTAGTAATTACTTTTGCTCTGACTACCATCCTAAGCGTCTGTGATTACGAATATCTTGCCTAGTTTACTATAGCTAGGCAAGTATTTGCACTTATGGGCTTTTTCCCTCCTGTGGAAATTTGTTAACTAGTTTTCTTAGCAAAGATTCCTTAATGGATTTCGCTGAACAACAGGTGAGGCACATGGGGCGACTTCTGTTTGCCCGGATATAAAAGAGCATAGCATAATATAGCTCCGGATGTAACGCAGGGTTCCTGGAGCAAATTGTTGACGCTTAGAGAATTCACGGCCGAAGGTTTGGAAGCATTAGGGAGTGTTCCCTGCTTTGGTGTTTCGCACCGGTATTATTTCACCGCAGCCAAATATCAACTCTTTGCGACATTCGCATACGCGCGATGTAGGAATATTATGTCCTGGGTTATTTTGCTTTGGTAGAACATTCACCTGTTAACAGAAACACAAAAGAGCGTCTACTAAGATTTGACTGTTTTTACTTTCCTTAGAAAAATGGTTATTAAACCGAGTTCGGAGGCTGAAAGCAAAAGCTGAATAACAACGTATTTTTTTCTTTGCAGAAATTTAAGTTGTCTCCAAAGATGCCTCTCGGTTTTGCTGGAGCCTGACAGAAATGGGCCAGGCCCAAGTAGCGCAGTATTTAATACAATTGCCGTCTCTCCCAGCCAATGGAAACCTTGATGGGTGTAGCCCTTAAAAACGATCAGAAGAACATTCCTTTATGCCGTGAACGTAGTGTAGGATGATTGCTATCATTAACTACGGCGACTATGTCTTATCTTCCGTGCACTTATAGACATGGCGGCGTAGGGGGATCTCACCGAGGACCACCGTGCAGTAAGAGCAACCACGTATGGCCTTCCCGAATACTTCTTGATAATGAAACTTGTATCAATAAATGCGCTAAACAACCGAAGAGCCAAGCAGCTTTCCGTCCGTGGTTAGCGTCAAGCGAAAACTTGACGAGAAGGCCTGGACCGGGACGGGTGCTCAATCGGAAGGGCTCTACTTATGCATTTCCGGCATTTTTTGGCCTGAGCTTCTGGATGTTCCGCCTTCCCCCCTCTCCTTTGTGCCCGTGTGGGGGTGCAGAACCAGGCCCAGTTTGTTTAGGTATTTAGAAACTTCAATTGCACGTGCTGATATTGCAAAAACCAAGAACAATGGTCAGGTCTTACGCTTGGAAGACTGTACCACCAGATTTGCGAGCGACAGCGTACCCCAGGCAATGCCCCAATACCGTCCACCTGCGACCAAAAGTGTGCGGATCGCCTGACGAGCGCGGACTAAGTAATCTAGGGTGAACAGGTAAAGGTGCCGGCAGCGCCATCCGAGCAGAGGTATCCCGGTGGTCGGATGCACCCCACCGTGCAGGTGCCCTAGAACCTGCACCAATGTTAAATCAAGAACATTTCCAGTCTTTACTGAAGAAAGCTGATGGAAGCGCGAACAGTTTCTTACAGAAAAACTGCGCCAGAGGTGCGTCGAAAATTGCGCTGAAAGTGCGTTCGACCCAGGCTGAAAGTTCGCCCAATCGGTCGTCAAACATCCAAACTTAGATCACAAACGAAAACCGAATCCATGCGACGATCGTTCGTGCACTAAGGAAACTCATCAGCGAACCATATAAATGTATACCAATGCATGGTTAAGGAGATACAGCTATATTATTGTACTCCTTCTTAGTGATCTAGGACTGTATTGTCTTATCTTCACGCCTAGATTTTCAAACTTATTTGACACAATATACCCCGGTTTCAGACGCGTGCCTTGTATCCAGAGATCTTAGAACCTTTTGTGGACCAACTGGTCTATAGGAAAATGCGTTAGTTTTGACATGACGCCATGCAGAAAGTTTCGCTTTAACAAATTTTGTCGTGGTCGTCGTTGTCGTCGTCATCATCATCGTCATCATAATGAATCAGTTCAATGTGTATTTTCCTGGGACACGTTTTATTGTAGTATTAAAACCTCATTACATTTGGTTTAAATGGTGGGTCGAATATAACCAGAGTTACGCCGTGGGGACGGGGAGACAAGGTTAAGTGGTTGTTTCACATCTCTCATTTCATTTCGTTCACTTCTTCTTCCATTCACTTTGTCGTCGGCGTCTGGTGACAGATCCTTCCTTCTTGCCATCGGGTTTCCAAAAACAAAAACGGAACCTTCGGAAAACACCCCCGAAACATTTCGGACGGTCAACCGAAAACCAAACTCTCGTGGGGCAAATAGACGCGGCTCATTTTGATCCGTAACACAGCAGGATCTGGATCATTTTCGATATGAACTGTGGTCCGCGTACGCGCATGCAGGGGGTACCTCACCAATTTTTTGTCACTTCTTTTTAAGGGAAAGTTGTATGGTTTTTCTTATCACTGCGTTTTAGTTGACTTAGTTTCGCTTTGTGGATCCAGCTCATTTCGGGAAAAAACGTATCCCTTGTTTGTTTAAATCTGTTTGTATTCGACATACTGCGTCAAAACATAAATATTTAAAAATAATACCGAACAAATAACATGGGTTGTCTTGGGAGCCGTGATGCTGAAAATGTTCAGCCTTTTCCCTTTTCTTCTGTTTCTCTCTGAACGGAAATCCATAAAAATTTGATTTGATTTGATTTGAATATTAACGTGTAAAGCGCCAAGAGGTTGTACAGTGCAGGTCATCTTGGCGCGAGTGTTCGTTATCTTTGCATAAATATTTGCAACAGATCACGCAGTCGTCGACGAGTAATGGCTGGTTCGAGGTTAAACTAGAATTGGCAAGCACTTATTGAAAATTAATACACGCAAAAGCAAAAACAAGAAAATAGTTACGACTTGGGAAATCATTCTATTTTATGGAGGTTTCGCAGACCGTTGCTAAACATTGATGAAGGCGTGTCACGGTGTCAGCAAAGACCCTCATCGTTATCCTCTACCTGTACCTGGAAATTTATGTTTTGAGCCCTTTTCGTTTGAGAGTATTATTGGTTTGTTTGTGATATGGATTTGTAAGTATATATGGTCTTCTATGTAATATTTTCCGGGGAGACTGGAACTAAAAGAATATTGTGTTGAGACGTTAAAAAAACAGAGTACAAATGTCTTAGTAATTGTTACTATTTATACCGAGTGGCGTTATTTGGTTACTTTGAGGCAGCGACGTGCATAACAGCAGTTAACCCGTTCAACCAACGTTTGCCGTTGTGGCTATCTGAATTGCCGTAATACATTCACAGGGTACTAATGTTCTAACCCAAGAACACGGGCGTACAGGTTGTTGAGCAAGCGCAAATCTTGTGATTTCAGGTTTTGGGTCTTTATCCTGAACTGAATAGTTGTGAGTGCTTTCTTAAATTCCTCCCCTTTTCTTGCGTTTCAAATTGTTATCCATGCGTGTGAGGGCCCTTCGGCTTACGGTTCCAGCAGTACCTATCACCGTGGTTGTACTAAAAATGACGGAAATTACTACTAACTTCTCGAGATTTGCGAGTTAGTATTTAGGCTCAACGCAGCTATTCGTCCAAGTGCTTTATGTAGCGGAGGTTAAACATCCCGTCGATGGTATTTCAATATTGCGGGTAGATGTCACCGGCGACTTTCCAGGAAATTACTGCTTAGGTATCAGGACACCGAAGATAAAACGAGGAGCCCCAGAACAGCACTCTCTGCCCACTTGGTGGTCAAAGGGGCGGGAAATAACAAGTGCTTTGGGATACATGAAGCACTACCGGATTTTGAAGGCGCCCTACATAGCTTGCGAGCAGGCTAGCGTTACAGCACTTTCTGCCTATTGGTAACGGCGATTCAAGAAAAAATCCGAAAAGCCTTTCATTATTGCTCATAGCATCGTAATCCAGTGGCTGTCACTTCACAGCAGAATCAGCAGCAACGTTATAGCAGTTAGGAACCATCCTCCGTCCGCTGTCATGCACCGATGCCCCAGAGACGATTCGTTCTTTTGCAGCTTTCAATACTAAGAAGAATAGAATAACAAAGGGCAGAAGCTATAGTTTATTATGGGACCATGGACTTAAAAAGTAGAGAATATTTTCTATTGAACTCAGCCAGACCAGGGTGCATGAGCTCCACGAGAGGTAAATCCTGTTCCGTACGCTGGTGCGGCCAGGTAAGCGGCAACCGGAGCCGACGCCGACGGCCGATGCCGATGCCGACGCCGACTTGGCAGCAACTGGGGCAGCGACTGGGTTGGCGTTGAACACTGCGTCGGCGCTGCGGCCCGGCGCGGTTCCTGGCTCGTTGGTGTCGATGGTGGCGCGGAATCCGTTGACATCAGCAACGTAGTTTACCCGGCGGAAGATCCCGTACGCGTCCCGGTAGCCGTACGAACCGGTCTTGGTGTTGCTGGCGTCACCCTGCTCCTTGTGGTACGTTTGCGTACCGAACTCGTCCGTGTTGTCGTAGCCAAAGCTGTACGGCTGTGGAGGCTGCGTGAATTTGTAGAAGAGAGATGGGTAAGTGGTTGAACAAAACAACAGCCTGGGGCGCACGGTTGTAATGTACACTTGTGAGTGGGTGTAGAAAAACACGTTAAGGTCGATGTTCTTGGATAAAAATTTATCAAATCGTACTACCCTTCGTGTAGTAATTGCAGGAATACCCTGAGGACAAAGTCTCTTTCTCTTCAGATCGGTTACCGCGAGGGAAATCGATGTAAACATCAGCAGGGAATTTCCACAGAAGCAACGAAACCCAACTTTCTTTTGGCAACCCTTGTCCAGTGATGTTATGGATACTATAGGGGAGCACTTAATTATATCGCTTAGAATAACCAAATGTACGTTGTAACACCTTTCAGGAGGCTGTGTGTAGATAGGGAATCTGTAGATATTCCTAAATACTTCAATGCGAGGGATTCTCCCATCTGCTGTCACATCGCTGCATTCGAATTACCGCTCGCCACCTCTCCTGCCATCTGTGAACGCACGGCGGAAAGAATATGCGACGGAGGGGGGCGGGGCACGTTTGGTGCACGCTGAATAAGCGCAGCGAGCAATTGTACCGAACTACTGCGAGCAAATTGTATCGCAAGATAATACTGTTAAGTATCATTATTATTTATTCACCACTGTTATTCTATTCGAACAAAGGCTTGCTTCGATTAAAGCCCATTCACTGTATACCGGATCCCCTGCACGATAACTATCATGATATGGATTGGTGGCGACCTGCCATTGTCGACTCATGAGGGGGTCAAAAGAGGACCGCCCTTTGCACGGTTTGAAATATTGTCCCCTTAATTCATCACTGCATGATATTCGCAATCGTACCCGTTTTTCGACTAAGTTCCTAGGTAATTAGTTTACAATACAGCCACCTAAGGACTCCCGAGAACGGTAGCTTTCGTTCCTGAAAATGACTCGTTAACTTATCTGCTTACCCATTAAAATTTGTATTCGACGTCGTGACCTTTCAAACTACTGAAAGGAGTGAATCCCTACTAGCGTCTCGGAATCACTTTTTTTTGGCGGAAGTAGTGCATCAAGAAGTGGTGAGCCACCTGTAAAGATCGCTCCTTTATCTGAACTTAAAATAAATAACTGCTCATAAAAGCAAAACTCGCACCGCAACTTTAATTTAATGTTTATTCATTCATAAAACAACGCGCCACCATACATAGCCCCCACGAATGAAGAGCACGCTGTCAGCAGCGTAGTTGCGAGCTTTGCTGCTCAGTTTAAGAATGGTTCAATTGCTGAACCTTTTTTGTGTAGTTCGTGTTTTAAAATAACTCTTTGATCTGCGAAAACTCATGCAGAGAGCCAGTAGTTAAACGGGGCCGCTTACATAGACAGGATCAAGAGAAGCGACTCCTGGGGTGGCTGCCGCGGTGACAAGAGGTCCCTGGAATCCACCGAAGAATGGGCCTTCGGCGAAAGCGCAGGAGAACAGAGATGCGACGAGAATCTGAAATGCAGCAACAACGGAGCGATGAGATTTACTTGCCATTACCTCTAAGCAGTATCCAATTGTGTCCGGAATGTAGTGTACTCCAGAGTATGCAAAAAACCTAAATCTTCAGTCTCATTTTCAGAAAGCTTACCTTTCCAATCATGGTTTCCCGAAGAATTTTTGCAAAATTGTACGTTTGTGCAAGCACACTTATTTTGACTGAGTAGAAGAGGTGGCTGACAGAGTATGGTTGCATGATTCCTTGGGTAAGCGTGTTTTATAGAGTTACCTACCGTTGCGCCGCCAAGTGGCGACCCGGAAAGACGACTTCACTATTATTTTCTTGCTAGGTGCGTTAGGAGTCATGTCACAAAGCGACGTTGCCACAACCGGATATTTTTTGTCTGCACGGTTCTTCACGGCACGTTTTGTAGACGCAAGTGTTTATTTTACATTCGCCTTGGGAGAAAACGTGCCTGAACTGCCGTACGGGAAGGAACCCTTTGCAACGTAAGTTGTTGCTGTGTTATGAAGGCAGCTTGGAATTATAAGGTTTCTTAAAAGTTTCTCTGCGCGGTACTAAAACAGAAAACAACTGTGTGCTATTTCTTAACAACATTTTTAGGGCAGAAAAGGGAAATGCGTTTTCGTGTTATTTTGCTGGTTGTTTTTAAATAAAACACAAGCTAGTACGTACAGGGGTGAGCCGTTAACAGGAATTATTGTGAGCGCAAAAAAAACGTACTTATCATTACCAATGCCCTGCGGTTTCATTACATTAAAACATTCACAACCCCTTTCAGGTCTGCATGACTCATTTGTGACTTCTTTATATGAACATTAATACTATAAATTCCTCCAACGGAATACTGCTTTACGTGTATAGGACATACTGAAATACGTTCTTTCGACATTGTGTTCTAATCGTAATCGCCCAAGTATATGAGCGCTTAACTTGGGGAACTCAGGTGCATTGAAAACACTCAATTTGTTATTGTGGTTTGTATTTTTGCTTCCAGTTTTTTATTCCCAAATTCTATATGATTGAAAGCTTGTCATTTGGCAGCAGCGGCATCGAGGGGTACAAACTTGTCTTGCAGTTTACAAATTGTCATCTTCTGATTAATTGCGACCGGCCGCGGACGAGGCGGTACCGTATACGCTGAAGCCTCGAGACTGCCTGCCTGCTGCTGCGACGAAGAGCCAGTTTCTGCTTTTTTGTGTTATTTTTTTTTTACTGATGCTGCTCCGAATTTTATCGCACAGAACCTGACCAGACCAATGACATCGCCACTGCATCAACGATAGCAGAGACACCGCGCGCTACTGTGGATCAACGAGGGCAGATCCTGGCATTTGGTAGCAGCGGTATCGAAGAGCAACAACCTGATCTTGGCATTTACACTTTTCTAGGTTGGTTCATTTTACTGTCAATTTCTATTTGTTATCGCGCATTTCTCTGCCACCACTGCCAAACTTTGTGCTGCTTTTTCGTTCAAGTACGTTGCGCTTCTGTGTGTGTCGGTCACCATTTGTTTCTGGTGGGCCGGGTTTGACTTGGGTAGAATGTGAGTTTGCATTCCATAGAGGATCTTGTTCTGGTGTCACTGAGGAAACGGTATAACTCAAAACATAAGAGTTTCCGGAAAGCCTGGAAGTGCGAAAAGTGCAAGGGAGTGACCGTGGGATCGGAAGGCGACCCTGGCAAACTAACAACACACAGAGAGCTGTTAGTTCGAATTCTAGCGATGGAAAATAAGCTGGACGGGCTTCTTGTTTTACCTGACAAGGCAGATGCCCTTGAAGCGTCCGTGCACGAAATGTCAAATAAATTTGAGGAGTTTCAGACGAGTTTGGGCTGATCGAGAAAAAAATTGCAGAGGACATCTACGTTTGGGTCTTAAGATGTATGATGCGATAGCGTCGCAATGGAACGTTTTCGACTCCAATGGAACGTTTTGGAACTAAATTGCTGCATTTGAGATGCATGCTTGACGAGAAATAAGGTCAGCGAAGAGAGGGGGACTAGCAGGATGGGTGTTTATTCGCCGTGTGCCAGAAGAGACCTGAGACCCTTCATTCTTCTGTGGATTAAGATGTCAGCGTGAAAGGATGCGGCGACGAGGGTTTGGCAAGTGTGAGGGAGAAGGTGGCAGTGTAGGTGCTTCAAAGTGTTTGTTTTCTAATTTCTTTGTCGGACTGAACGTTCTTGATTTTGGCGCAGCGGGAGAGACAGAAAGAGAGGTACACATTGGAGATCTTTGTTGCGGAAGAAATACGGAGGGGTTCTGGAACAGGGGTAAACAGATGTGAGAAAGCTCAAAGGTGGAACTTGAAGTCTAGGGAATGGATGCAGAAGGTCCTGCCCTTGCTCTTACAATCAGCTCACGCTGGTCCAGAGCTAACGAGCTGGTCAAAACTGCCTTCAATGTTTCAATGTAACTAGAATGTGTGATGCTTGAGTTTCTCGCCCGTGAGCATACCCCTGTACATGCTTAGGGTACAGAGAAGATGGTAAATATGTGCCCGAATGTAGAGGAAACTTTAAGTTAGTGTATATTATTCCCACCTAACACCTTGATCATGTTTATTGGTAGATAGTTTTGTTGGTTTATCCACCACAGGGTTCGCAATTCTCCGACAATAGGACCGCCCGTGAGAAAACGTTACGTGAAAGAGAGATCTTGTTTCCAGGCGTTGGATTACGACGCCGTCACTCTTTTCTAGGAGGAGAGTGCTGTAGTCGTAGTCGAAAGTAGCACGGTGTGTGAGTTCGGGGTCCTTTCGGTCGGTGCCTCAGTCTCTTCAAACCGTTGTGCCCGGGTGTCGTAGTGACGTCCTTAACTTTATTCATTATGGACTGGAGAAAATTCACAAAGGTTCTAGCTATTCTGCCTGCAGCGAAAAATGTGAGGCCCTTTGAGAGTCTACAAGGAAGTTACGCTTCTGTTTCCTGCTGCAGCTATTGGGCATGTCAAAAGGATGGCTCCGACGTCCGCTTCTTTGTTCCTGCATGTTTTTGGTAGAGAGCTTTCTAGCGGAGCCGCTGGATCGGTGACATGACCGTGATGGCGTGCACTCGATAATTCCCGGCGAGGGGGGGTGGTCCGGTCTTCCATACGATAATGACCCTGCGCGATTTCTTTTTACGAGCCATGGCCTAGGTGCCAGGTAAACGGTTTGTCTGGCTTCTTCAATTATGTTCTAAAGGTGCAATCTAGGGACCTAATCAATGTCAACATCATCAACAAGTTATTAAGATCCACGGCACAACGAAGGCCTTCACCCTCGCCAGGGCAGCGCAGCCCAAATTTTTTATCTGCTTCTGAATTTTCTTACTTTTTCCTCCATAGAACTAACGCCGTTCCCCTTCTTTTACACCCCTCTTTGTCTTTCCATTCTGTTACGCTTCTGGCCCACCGGCTGTCAGTTTGTCTCACGCTAAAAATTGCGAGTAGCAGGTTCTGTCTTATATGCCCTGCTGATGATGGTGTTAACTTGATCTTCGTCGCTGCGGGTAAGTTACATTGGTTCGGTAGGCTCAGTAAAATCCGCCTTGTGATCAAGGGCTTAATCAGTATCATCGTTTTATCTCTCATTCTTGCTCTTCTCTTGGTTAGGCGTTTCATAATGTGAGCAAGTGGTTAAAGGTTTTTCCTTCCTTTTCGGTGATTTTGAGAGCGGCTCTGCTGCTTGACTCTAAGGCACGCCGAGCACTCTCACGTCATAGCGCTCTAAGAGGATGTGTATGCCTATTTCCAGGGTGACTTTTAACTTTGCCCCGTTGTGGCTTGCGTCGTTTGTCAAACAGTGCCTGTCGCGGAAACTGAACCGCGGGACTATCAAAAATATTTTGAAAATTCATGTATGAGACGCTGTACACTGGGTTTTATTCCAATTCGTTTCTGCTCATATTGTAATCTTTCCTTGATTTCTGAGTGACTGGCGGTAATCCTTTGCCCCTGTTTTAGTTAGTTACCCAGTGCTGGGGCCGGCCTCCGTGACGTTAGAAAACACGCCGCGGTGGCTGATTGGGTAAGACGTTGCGCTACTAAGCCCAAGGACGCGGGTGGGATTCTCCGCCGTCGCAGCAGTTTTCCAAATGGAAGCACAAAATAAACACGTCAGTGTTGCGAGGTTTTAGTGCACGTTAAAGATCCCCGAGTTGCTTAAATTAATCTGCAGCCCTCCACTACTGCGCGCCTCGAGATTCGGGTTGGGCTTGGGCACGTGAATTACCGAAACGTTCAAGTTTTTATCTTTCGGTCGAAAGGTGCTTGGTGAGATCACGCCACCTTTGGGCATGGCTCGCGACTGTATCTGCCGAGCATGCTACCACCGACAGGACGTAGAACGAACTTTACTGCGCAGGCACGGCATCAGCTGGAAATGTGTGTCCTTTCTTCTGTCTCCGCCGTAGTATTATTGTCCTCCTTTCCACGCTTCAGGTGCCGTTGTGTCAATTTCCGCATTTAGGCGGACATTCGCATCTCGCTGCCTCAGTCGTAGCTCCTGGGTGGCAGCGGTGGCGTATTTCCGTAGACGCTTGATGGGCACGGCTGATGGCGGACGGCTAGCAGGCACGGGACAAAGGAAATTGAGCCTAATAACACTATCGCGTTAAAAACACTGAAAGATTTGTCGAAGCGGCTTGACCAGCTCCTAAGAGCAGGCTCAGCTGCCGATATAGCTCAGCTCAAACTGTACGTATAGTGCTCGGTGATTGAAACGCGATACTCGGAGCGCGTGGCTGCCGCTGCTTCTTGCGCCACAGGTGAGTGCTTTCGAAAGCGATCTGACGCATTATGCTATACGGCGAGGGTGAGAGTGTTCGCGAGGCATCCTTACTGCATCCGGTAGGCAGCCCTTCAGTGTGTTGTGTCGTTCCCCGCACGTGTTGAAGACACTGACAGCTTCCATAGCTTCGCGCGGGGTGGCACGGCACGCAGGACCAACGTTTTGAAGCCGTGCCCTGAGTTTTTAAGTCCTAGGCATGTGCCACGCTGCGACGTTCAACTTGCCTAAGCAGCTGTGCCACGTCGCAGAGCACTTGCCACTTCACCCTGGTCATGCAGGTATTCCCGGCAATGGTCCTGCACCTACTGCTTCCCGCCTGGCGAGTTCTTCGTTGTACTTCGCTTGAAACGGGACGCGCCGCCTTGTGAAAGCGAGGCAGGTGCTGACCAACACCCTATCTCCGCCGCTACAGCACTACTGGCAACAATGCAACCGAACTGCCCAACCCTAACATCTACCTGAACAGCACCATCGTCTTTAACGAAATAAAATATAATGATGATATGATATGATATGCTGTGTTCTTCCTACTAAGTATCCCGCCACTTTAAAAAACGGTACTTTAACCTGGGAATTATCGGAAACAAATATGAAACCTTTCATGGATAGCCTCCTGTACCAAGACAGGAGTTCAGTGATGGGTAGCACACATGCTAATAGCGCCTACAACAACTTTGTAACGATCTTTCTCCGAATATACAATTTATGGTTTCCTTCAAAAACACACCAAAGACGTAAAAAAAGCATGCAAGCAATGGATCACACGTGAACTATTCAGAAGAATTAAATATCGTAGAAATTCTTCCATGCCTTTCTACGCAACAGAAACAAGTGCGACCTGAAATTGTTTAAAACCGTTAGAAATAAACTGAACGCTCACCCTCAAAGAGCCAAACGTGAATATTACATACACAAGTTCTCGGGAATGTTGGGTAATTCACGATTAATCTGGTGAAGTATTAGAGAACTAATTTCGTGCCAGCCACCTAAACTAGTCATAGTTTAATAACAGGGGTTCCCTGATGAGAAATTGGCTAATATTTTCAATGATAATTTGTCGACATAGGTGCTCCTTCCTGCGACGTAGCAGGAAAACCTTGCGAGCAAATCATCTGCGTAAGAAACCCGGATTCCTTATATCTATTCCCCACTAATGAATAAGATTCTGTGCATAATTTTTGGGCTGAAAGATTGTTGTGCTTCTGGCCAAGATGAGGTAAAAGTAAAGCCACGAAAACTTGTTAGTGACATCGTAAGAGCGCCGTCAGCGCACATTTGTGATTATTCTCACTACGTGTGTCTTTTCTGAAAAAATGAAACTTGGTCGCGTTGTAGCTACACAAAGGTGAATCCGTAGAGGAATTGAATAAATACACACCAATCTTAGTCGTGTCAGTATTTTCTAAAGTAACGGAAAACATTATACACAAAAGGTTGATAGGATTTCTTACAGTTAATTGCATTCTGGCGAAGGAAAAATTCGGGTTCCGTAGAAATAAATTCACAGAAAGCGCTCTCCTTGAAAATAAGGAGAAAATACTTCAAAACAGTGAAGCCAAAGGTTTCACGCTAGGTTTTTTCCCTGACTTACGTAAAGCTTTTGATGGTGTTCAGCCCGCCATTCTTTTACGAA